>OY282452.1:16115296-16715296 GCA_958295655.1 Palloptera scutellata
AAACACCTAACAATAGTTTAGTCAAATTTTTTACCTTTGTAACTCCGCTTGCACCTAAAGGAGGTATGATTCATTTTTTTATGTTCATACTATATATGTATGTAGTAAATATTCGATGAAATCTCCCCACCTTTGAATATAAATGTTTACCTACTTTTCATATTTCGCCGTGTATGGAACGGCCTGCCCATTGAGTTTTCTTTATTGTATAAAGAACTGATATAATAATTTTTTGTAACATTCTATCATATATTAAAATTCATTCATGTTGTATGTAATAAACTTTGAAATTTCTCTTAAAAATGTTTACTGGGATATGAATAGAAGTAAACAAATGAAACATTATTTACTTAATGTTTGAGTTGAATATACTCATTGTGTTGGCTTTCACACCAACAAACAAAATTAACTGAAAAGAACTGAACATAAAAAACAAAAGTCATGGTGACGTATTAATTATGTATGTATGTCATCGATTGATTAAATTTTAAATTGGGAATCAATTGAGTTCCTATTTTTAGCATATGAAACAAATATTGAGAAATTTACAAATAATAAATGCAAACAGCTGCGACTATGAATCCGTAGGGTAAGTAATAGAAATTTCCAAGTAATCCTTAAATTGTTTCAAATATTTTGTTCAAAATAGACAAACATTTAATGCATTACAAAGAGAAAATAAAAAAATAAAATAAAAATTGATAAGATAGCGGTCGCTTTTGTTATTATTTATGTTCAATATTGTTCGCTTCAATGTAAAAACAAAAACCCTACAAAATATGTACAAAGAATTTATGTTGTCAATTTATAGATAAACATCGTGTTAAAGTTCAAGTATTTACATACACACTCAATTAAATACACACACATAGTATGTAAGAATGTATGTATGTTCTTCATAGTGTTGACATTCAATAAAAAACAAAAAAAATTCCTTCATTGAGCAAAAACCTAAAGATATAGTAGGTGCTTAGGGTGTCCTAAGTGCTCCGTTCCGCAGCTCCTCCACAAGGCAACGCCATGTAAGCGTTACACACTCAAGTTCATTTACATACTTATACATTGTTTTATTTTTGCGATTATGTAAATTTTTACAATATAATATTTTTATTATTCTTCATTGTATTTGAATCGCGTGTACGGACTTCACGTCTCTCTCTATAGACTTTAGATAAAACATAGAAACATGCAACATCTCTCCTCATCCTATACAATTCCTTGCCTTATTTTCATCATTATCTTTAACGTAAGAGTAGATAACTACTTACTTATTTATGTTTATGTCTAGGAATTAATAATTGTTCAATTTAAAGCTGGTCGAACTTTATCCAAGTAGTTTTTTTTTCTACTATTGGTATGTAAGGCAACATACTCGTATTTTCATGAATAAATTCATAATATAATAAAAAAATTGTGTACTTCCTTGTTTGAGTAAATAAGATGATGGTCAAATATAAAACATATTCAAGAAATTCACAAAAACAAAAAATGTATAATATCCGTTTCATAAAAATATCTTTAGACAAAGCTTATTTTTTTTACTGGCGGCAGGAATAAATTAGGAACAATAAATCGAAGCTTTCAAGGTTGTTTAATTTCCTCATATACTTAGTGTGTCAGTACTTAGTAGCAAACATGCTTAGCTACAATTTTTTTGAGTAGAAACTTTCTTTGTTGTTTTTTTTAAGGAATAAGTTTATTTAATATACAGGATGCCAAAGATTTAACGTCATACCTTGAAGGTTTGGCTAGCTCACAACTAACCGGAATATCTGAAGTAGTAAACAAAATTTAGCTTTTGAGATATTAAAATTTTTCGTAAAAACTTTTTCATGAATCGGGCAAAAAGTTTAATTTTCCAAATTTCTAATAGTGTCTATTATTTATATTTTGACAGTATCTATTATTTTAATTTTCTACTATGATCAATAGCAGGACTATTCAGCGTTCAGTAACAGAAATTAGAATAGTAAAATATGGAATATTGTAGCTGCGGCACTTGAAAAACTGATATATGGTGTTTTTTTCCGAAATTCCAAAAAGTGCCAATATCTCAAAAACTTTTTTTATATTCTGGTCAGTTATGAGCTGGCCTAACAGTGCTCCCAGGAATGATGCTGGCTTTTGGGTCAACCTGTATTAAAAGCTCAACGTTTAACATTCGACCTCTAAATAGTTCGGAAAGAAGAAACTTCCAAAACAGAAATCTAACATCAGAGCGTAGCATTTATTTTATATATGTCCTTTAATTTTTTATTTTATTCTTTTCGTTTCTGGTGCATTTATTAAATTGACGTGCAGGAGCATGAGTGCATTTATTTTTTTTTTTTGGAAAAATTACATTCGTGAATATATTTTTTTAAAATTGAACGTGACTGAAAAAGCGTAAGAAATAATTTCCAAGTCGTGAGCGTCCGTGACGTGAGACAAAAAATGCTCACACGCTCATCTCTAATTCGTAAATTTTATGTTGTGAGAACATATAGAAACGGGCAGTGTCTAAGGTAGATCCAAGACAACCCAATTAAATCGCATTCTCATTGCTTTCCATCCATCCATGGTCTTATGAAGGGAAATTCGTGTAAAAGTTAAGACCCATCTGAGACTTGGAGAGACAAGTTCTGCCTCAGTGGTACATCCATTTAGATAATGTCATTTCTAGCGCCTTGATCGCACATTAATAAGTTCACATACTCAGTTTCGGCTAATAGATTTTTAGAGCTTTAGATGCTTTGAGTACTGCACTGACACCCCAATTAATTTTGCATCCATCGGTGTGACTCGCTGAAACTAGCTCCGCTCTAGAAGGCAAAGTAAAAAGTTATAACGAACTTTTTTTCTGTAAATCAATCTGAAAAGCCCCTTCTTTTTTAATATACTTAATATTTCCCACCTTAAAATAAAAGTGTCAACTTTTCAGAACTTAATAAAAATATAGCGTATTAAAACTTTTTAGCATTTACAAATTTATGAAAATCGTTTAACGCATTTAATATGCTTATTGTTGCCTTAATTTGCAAAAGCTCTAACAAGCATTTAGCAAATTTTGAAACTTTAATATTTTAATCAAAATATTGTTATATCTAAAAAAAAAGTACATATTAGATAAGTTTTTGACAGAGATGTAAATGGATACGCTTAATCACAATCCATAAAAAAATTCGATTTTGAAAACTTTGATGTTAGGCCGCTGGCAAATTAAGGCAGCATTATGTATCGCTATGTTTATGTGGAAAAATGTTATAAAAAATTAATTTCGCTTATTGCTTATTGCTTCAGTTTAAAAACGAAAAGTTTGAAAACTTGAAACTTTTCATTTCCCCTCTTGTCTTCGAAACAATTCCCATATGAAAAAACAAATCAAAAAAGATTTGAAACGGAAGATAAAGAAATATATTCACAAAAGTTCTCGACTATGAGTTCAGTAAAATTTTATTTTGGCTTGGTTGAAAGTTCAAGTATTTTCGTACCCTATTAAACGAATATTATGTATTATTGTTATTGCTGAGCCATACAGGACAAGTAGAAGAAGGTACCAAATAATAAAGGAGAAATGAAATAGGAATAGATAAAAAAAAGGAAAATTATTGTTTTCTTTTCTTTGTTTTTTTTTCGGTCTTAGTTGATGCACCAGAAAGTAATCAAAAATATTTACACTCATACACTGGATGAAATCATCACAGATTCCAGTCAAAACAAAACAACTCATACACATAAAGGACTCATACAAAAAACCATAACAGAAAAGTTTTCCAGTAGTTTTCTGGGTGGTATGTACAACACAAGATGTGTACATATGTATGTACTTATATGCTACACAAATATAATGAGTCATTTCTTCTAACTAGTTAAATGTCACAGGATGCTGGAGTCATCAGTCAGTCATCTTCTTTAGCTACACAAACAAAATCAATATATCTAAAAATCAAAATGCACGCAAATAAAAAACGACCTATTATGTACATAAATGAACTCACCTTTAACTCATTAGAAACTTGATGACTTGAAGCAATTAATCTAAGAGATTAATTAGTAGTATCACATTCGACATAAATGCATATACCACACCTTACTTTCTTCTGCTTCTTCTTCCGCTTCCTGCCGTCAGGCTGTCGCACATAATGAAAAACGTTAAATGTTTACGCGGCCAACGAGAAATAATAGGTACGAGAATACCCCCTCCGTTTTGATTCATATCAAGTTCAGGTACAACAACATCAACATAAATGACGTGGTTTAAACCAACCATTAATAAATAGTACATGTATGTATGTATGTATGTACATTGTCTGTCATTTGATGATGATAATGATGATGTTGATGAGAAAGAAGTTGTCATTAAAAATGCCACCTCCTATTACTATTTAACACTGCTGTCTGACAGTTAGAATGACAGAGAGGCGCACGTCCCATTTAAAATTCAATATTATGATGATGTTGTTCCCATTTGCTTTCCCATTCTGACCACATATTATTTTTATTACATATCTGCAGTCAAGCCATCAATTTCGCTTTAACATATGGTAAATAGAAATACAATAGAAATTAGTGCGATATCTACAAACTAGTCGTAATCATTTATGTAGCAATTACATACATACATACATTTGGGAACATACAACATAGTTGTTTATTTTAATTAAATTGATACAATAACTTTATGTTGTTTATAATTTTCTTTAGAATCGTTTTTATATTTACAAGGTGGTAAAATTTGATCGTGATGGGACGATTGTCTCGGAAATGAGGGGCAGCGCCATCTATCAATCAAGGATAATAAGGATGCATATGTATATACAATAAGGATGCACATGTATATACACATAAATGTTGGGCAGCACATATGCATCCGCATGTATCCACGAGTATGAATCAAACTTGATTGATAGAGGGCGCTGAGTATGAATCATACCCGAGTTATAGGGTTTCTAAGTAAAAATTGACATTTCCAACAAAAATCGTTAGAAATTATTAGAGCTGAAGGAATGAGCAAGTACAGACTGAAAAAAAAACAAACTCGAGGCACAATGGCGATTGTGTTATGATAAAATCTCCAGCAAAACCTGCATCTGAGAGACAGCGAGAATGTAGGCAGCGTCGAAAAATGGAGGCACGACACATTTCAGATTCTGCTATCGTGAAAAAAACCAAAATCCGGCACCGAGAGATCGCGAGAGTGTAGACTTCCCAAGCAACTCATTGAGACACGACGAAGGTCCTCAGATTATACAGCACCAGGCAGCCAAATGAGGTGGCCAAATTTCCTGATGATGGTAAAATTATAATTATAATGATGTAGCAAATAAATAAATGAATATTTTGTTGGAGATGATGATCAGCTGCAGGCCCCTTATTTTTATGAACCAAAATTGTCCAAATTTTGTTCAATTGCCCAATACTAGGTACATGCTTTAGCTGAAGCGAAACGATTTTTTATTGCACTGAAGTCTAATTGGCATGAGCGTCTACAAAAACTGCACGCCCCAGAGGGAATCCTTGTTTTCAAATCCCTCGTTCCTTTCTCTCTCTTTGGGCCTTCAGCAGTATTAATACCGATTTGTTAATCATAAATAATTTTAAAGTATGCGTATTTACAGTTTCATATTTAACAACAGCGAACACAATATGTGGTGTGGTCGCTGTGGTGTAGTGGTAGTGCGTTGGACTGCTACGCCGAGTGTCCGGGGTTCGAATCTCGGCACAGGCAAAATCAAAAAGTAGAAAAAATAATAATTTTTCTACACGGCACCACCTCTTGGCAGGCAATGGCAAACCTACAAGAGTAAAAATTGCTATGAAAAGCTTTTCACTTCGCCGTTCGGATTCGGCATTAAACTGTAGGTCCCTTCCATTCATGTACAAATATAACACGCACAACATGAGTGGATGCGAAAAGTTCGGCCTAGGCCCTCCATGGGCTGTTGTGCCATTAAAAGTAAAGTAAAGTAAACACAATATGTGGAAGTTATTGTAACTTCTGATTATTCACAAGTTTTTCCCCAAACTACTTTAACAATAACAATAAATTAAAGTACGAGTATTTACAGCTTCATATTTAATCACAGTTTTACACCAGCACAGTACGAGTATGTGGAAGTTATTTTAACTTCTGGTTATTCACAAGTTTTTTCCCAAACCACTTTAACAATAACAATAAATTAAAGTACGAGTATTTACAGCTTCATATTTAATCACAGTTTTACACCAGCACAGTACGAGTATGTGGAAGTTATTGCAACTTCTGGTTATTCACAAGTTTTTTTCCATACCACTTTAACAATAACAATAAATTTATCACACTCTCATAAATATTTAATTAATCGTTTTTATCATCTAAAACAAAAATCAACAGCTTTACGTCAATATTGCACTTTGTTTCGTTGGTTTCGTATCATTTCTGAGAAGGACTAAAATATTTACATACGAAAATGTATGCATTAATCTCACTGACGCAATTACGAATAGTCTCTAATGTTTAGCAAATAAGGTAAATAATCAAATACAATGAGTGAATAAATATGAATATTATATTGCTCTGCAGTTAAGTATTTTGTACTGAAATTGAAAAGGCGAATGTGATGTTTGTATATGGACGAAACTACTTTTATATATGAGTATATTTCTCAGTATGTATGGTATGCATTTATTATGATTTATACAAACAAAACACGATTAAAAGTTAATGATTGTCAGTCAGAGTAAAAACAACGAAAAGAAAATTAATCATTAGCGAATAAAAAAAATAAGAACTTGTATTATTTAAAATGGAAATATGCATAGAAATGGAATCAAGGAATAAACAAATGGAAAGCGGAAATGACAACTTACACACACAGTCATACACACATCCTTCTGCAATAGCAGTCATACATACATAAATGATGACATTCCAAATGTGAGTGTGTGTTTGCCGTCGCAATGTCGCCCACAAGAGATTTTCCGTTGTTGTTGTGTTTTTGGTTGGGGTTTTTTTTTCTTGTGACTTATGAAAAGGAAAATTGTCATTAAACACATAACTTCACGCAAAAAGGAAAAGTTGGTATTTACAATTAAATATTGTGTGTGCATATAAACACACATACATATGTATGCATGTGTGTATGTATGTGTGTGTTCGTTCATACTTGTTATAACATTTTTTACATTATGTAGCAAGGAATTACTAGATTATGAAATAATATTAAAAACCACACTACAGCTACTCTAGCATACTTGAGTTAGAGTATATGCTGTAGTTGTTGTTGTCGGTGCCAATAATAAATTCAACATATAATTCTAATAATTCTATATTCTATGTGAATCCATGGACGTCTTTAGGATCTCGGCCAAAGGTTCAGAGACAAATTTACCTATCTTATAGTTGAGTATTACAATTCATAAATAACATCGACTACTTGATGCGGATATAACGCCTCTGGCCTATTTTCCTCGTACTTTACAGAAACTATGGAAATAAAGTAAAAAGGATAAATATAGAATTTGAAAATATGAATCAAATCATAGAATGATGGGATCGTAAGGCATGATGGACCATAAGATATGATTATGTGCAATTGTTTCACTATTGACCAAATGAAAACTCTGTATTCATAGTTTTCCATTTTTGGGAACCATTATGCTCATTCTTCTCTAACATTGACAAATATTATATTGATAAGTACTTGAAATTTCATTGAAAATTTAACAAAACTGTAAAGTCATTTTATATGAAATCCTATATTTTGATTAGAAATTCGAAACAAAGTTTTTGGCTTTCGGCATGGAATTTATGTAATTTATAAATTTTGGATGGGGACCCATAGATTTGAAAACACTGTTCTATGCCATGAACAGGCTTGGCTCATATTTATTTAAGCATTTAATATAATGATAATTGAAAATATGAGTGAAAAGCTTTTTCGCTAATTAAGTCCCCATTACCCTGTCTCGTACAAATATATTATTTTGTTGTATAGTGTCTTTTACGATTTTTGTAATTGCCATATTGTTTCAAAAAATTCATATTTTTCGACTACAGAATCACAAAATCAAAACCTGTTAGAACTAATCGGAAAGTTAAATTCGAGCGCGGCCGAATAATATGTCGTTTCCTTGCAAAATTCTGAGACATTTTTCCTTTATGGCATTTTTTCTTTTAAAAAATCAATATTAACAAAGGTATTTGAAATTGAAGATATCAGAAGACGATTTCTATATGATTTTGATTTATGACAAAAATGCTACAAGGATAACATTTCTTAAAGTTTCGTAAG
Organism: Palloptera scutellata; assembly: GCA_958295655.1. NCBI lineage: Eukaryota > Metazoa > Arthropoda > Insecta > Diptera > Pallopteridae > Palloptera > Palloptera scutellata. Next base: position 16,123,549 of record OY282452.1, read on the forward strand.
GAATCGACCTCTTCATTATAGATCGGCCACTCTGGTGATACCTGTATATATGTATATTTCAATATACAGGGTTGAACAAATAAGGCGCAGGAAAGTAAACGTCAATTTGACAGCCATTCCATGTTTGTTTTCTGTCATCTTTATGTCATTTTGTTAGTTGAATATTTGCCATTTATCGCTATGGGGTCGTATTCGATTGAAAACCGCATTAAAGTTATTAAAGATCACTTCAAAAATGGTGAAAAAATAAAAAACACGTTTCGCCGTTTCGCGCACTTCGTGATTATTTTGGTCGGCATAACCGCCCAAATGAAACAACCATTGGTCGTTTGGTGCGTAAATTCGAGGCTACAGGTTCTGTTGGAGATGCACCAAGATCTGGCATGATGGAATTGACTTTGATGATGTTTATTTTCGACAAGACGGTGCAACTTGCCACACTACGCGTGAGAATATCGACGAATTGCAAGGTTTTTTCGAAAATCGCTCAATTTCTGAGGAAATGTGATTTGGCCTGCAAGGTCATGCGATTTAACACCATTGGACTTCTTTTTATGGGGATTTTTGAAAAGCAAAGTCTACGTAGATAAGCCAGCCAATATTCAGTACCTAAAAAATAACATCATTACCGAGATAAATGCCATACAAAAGTCCCTATTGGAAGATGTCATCAAAAATTTTGACCATCGAATCGACGTATGTAAAACTAGCCGTGGTAAACATTTGAGTGATATCATTTTCCATACATAAATGGCATTGATGAACCTTCAAAATAAAGTACCCAGCTTGATTCAAAAATAAGATTTTATAGTTTTAATTTGCTTTTACTTTCCTGCGCCTCATTTGGTCAACCCTTTAGTATTCACGTACATAAGAATATATATGTTTGCTCATACCTACGACGCCTAATTGTGGGAGCGTTACAAGTAACCATTATTCGATGAAAACCAATATACCCTGTATATGTATGGTACAATATTTTATTAAACCTTCCCGGCTATAACACGCCAGAAAGGTTAAAGAATACATACATACATTTACTTTACTTTTAATGGCACAACAGATCATGGAGGGCCTAGGCCGAACTTTTCGCATCCACTCATGTTGTGCGTGTTATATTTGTACATGAATATAAGGGACCTACAGTTTAATGCCGAATCCGAACGGGGAAGTGAAAAGCTTTTCATAGCAATTTTCGCTCTTGTATGTTTGCCATTGCCTGCCAAGAGATGGTGCCGTGTAGAAAAATTATTTTTTCTACTTTTTGATTTTGCCTGTGCCGAGATTCGAATCCCGGTGCAGTCTAACGCACTACCACTACGCCACAGCGACCACATACATTTTATTAATATTTCTTATTCAATTATGCAAAACTTCGAACTTCCATCTACAGTCCTCTGCCCATCATTTCTCATTATCTACTAGGACAACTTTGATACTCGCACACTCTGAACTCTTTAATTGCTTACTTATTGCTTCAATATTGAAGTACGAGTATTTGTCTCCACGTAGTTAATTGTTTACTTAAAGATAAATACATACGTACGTATACTTCAATTCAATTAATTTATTATCATTTGTGGTTACTTTACGAGTATATTGTAGTCTAATATCAAAAAATCAATAATGTGAGCACATTCGAATAATAACAAAAATAACACTTTAATCTCTTCAATATTAATAAAAGTCATTAGCATATTTTGTTTGCACACAATACACACATAAATATTGTATATATAAATCTTATCGAAATCTCCCCTGGTAACTGATATCTAACCACATGTGGCGATAATTTATCTTTTAATGTACCATATTGTTGTATGGGGAAGTTTGATTGTGTGTGAAAGGATACTACATGATTTTATGTGAATTCAATCAGATACACACCCACCGAAGCTTATGTCAACAAAAATACATTGAATGTTGAATGTTGTTGTAATTTTGGTTATGCTTAATCACATTCAAATACTTACATAGATACGAGTATAAGAATAGCTGCTTTGATGATATGAGAACAATGAACTAAACTACATAGTACAATAACTAAGGATGATACAATGGGCTATGGGCATTGTAATAGGTTTTATTTGAGTTCAATTCTTTTAGGAGCCAAGTGGATTTGCTTTGTTTGGCTCCTCAAAGTGCTCATGGGCAAAAAAGTGTCCGCAATCAAATATATGTATGTACATACTGTCAAAAAAGAAATGATCTAAATAATCAAAATAATCAATTCAAGGGATTGTAAAAATTATTTTTGTCGCTAAGTTGGCACCACTTTCCTCTATCCTGACGTGAAGCTTGAGCATGATCTGTTATTTAGTTTGTTTACAGTTCTCGATTCTGTCAGTTCATCTGAAGTTTGTTTTGAGATTTTTTACAATGAATAAAAATATCGAACAAAGAATTTGTCACAAATTTTGAATTGCAAATGGAATTTCGTGTTCCAGAACGCTTATCAAAAACACGTGCATATTAGTGGTACATTGTATCCAATAACCACGTCAAAGTCGATCAAAAGTCAACATAATGTTGACTGTTTTCTTTGATTATCGCGGTGTTGTGCACTCGGAATTATTCCCAGGTCGGACGGCAAATAAATAATATTATCTGGGCGTTATGCGGCGTTTGAGACATGAAATTCGTTGAATAAATCCAAGTTTGTGGAAAAGAAACTCATGGATTTTGTACCGCTATAACGCTCTATCTCACAAGACTATCATTGTGAAAGAATTTCTGGCCAAAACCTCAACAAAAAATCAACGAACAACCACCGTATTCAACTGATATGGCTCCGGGTGAAATTTTATATATTTCCAAAACTCAAATTACCACTTCGAAGCAGCCATTTTCGGCCAACAGAAGACATAAAAGAGAAGTCGCGGCGAGAGTTGAAGTCGATTGCGGAAAATGCGTGTTATATTTCAGAAGTGGCCTACTTTGAAGGCGATAAAATAAATTTGAATGAATAATAAATAATTTGTGTATTTTTGACCAATTCCCGATACCCTTATTCCCTCAGAATGTATGTATGTAAATAAACTAAAAATGATGTTTTCCCTACTTACCTACTCCTCATTTGAAAAGGATGAAATCAATAAAATTTATTTAATATCTCTTCCTATTCCTTAATGGTTTTGTGTCACAAGTATTTGGTTCATTGTGTCAACAAATGCATCCCATCCATCCTTCTAGCTTTTTTTCCATTATCACAAAGTACCACTTTGACATCATACGAGTACATTGAAGTGTCTCGAAAAACTCATTCCATTTGGATATGCGAGTGTGTTGACTGATTTAAGTCAAACCGCACCATGTCAGTTATATCTTTGTCAATTTGACTGTTGACATGAGTGGTTGAGTGACCAGCCACCGATTGAAGTTGCTTGCTTGGGTGCTAAATAAATATGAAATTGTAAAAGAAATTGTTATACATATGTACATATTTTGGAAAGCATGATGCCATACATTCTATCTAAGTATTATGTGCTACCAATACAACAGACCCTTGGAAGCCCAGACGAAACTTTTCACATCTCCGAACATAGAATTCTATATTATTTAATAGCATTAGGTCACGCTGAAGATCTAGTGAAAGAGTGCTATACTGTAGTTATCTCACAGCATTAGATTTAAAATGGAAAAACTAATTTCAATTGAAATCTACTGCAATGGCTAATACTATTTTATGTTATCAGTTAGGTGATAACTTTCTTTCTGCACCCTTAATATTATTCCGAAATAATATCAAACCGTTTACCATTATTTCTTTGCAGGTTTTGAAGTTTATTTCCCAATGTCTGCGGTGCAACTAAATCTACCAATAAATGAAAAATCTCAAAGTATATTTTCGAAAATACCAATTGGGCGTTTTCAGGTTTTAACCGCGAACAATAATAGCGTTTCGCCCACGTACATGTACAGTTTGGAGAGTAATAGTTTATTGCGAATAAACGGTAGCACCGGCGAGGTCTTCATGAGAGATGACTACCAGAAAATAAGCGAAAAACGAAAATTCACATTAACAGCGCTTTCAAGATCTCCGCCAACTTCGATCAAAATCCCACATATGTCACTTGAAATAACTCCACAAACTGAAGAAGAATATTGCCGTAATTTGAAGAATATCTGTTTTTGGCCTGCAGCACGCTACACGATTTTGGAAGATGCCACCAGATCAGATAGTAATTTCCAACCTTTACAAGTGGGTACACTAAATCCGCGTGCCTCGAGATATCTCTGTCCGATTGTAGATTTGAAGTATACTCTCGAAAATAACAATGAATATTTTGCATTGAAAAATAATATAATCTATACGAAAGTACCACTGGATCACGAAACACTCAATGCCACCACCGTGGCGGGTAATCTTACCGCTTCTGTTACTTGTACAGTGAAATTAGCGACAGATGTCATACAGGAATTTCGTCAGATATTAAATATTACGCTACTGGATCGCAACGACAATGGACCAAAGTTACAAAATAATAAACTCTATAACTTCGATTTGGAAGATCCGCACTTTAAAGCAGTGAGTATGCATGTATTCGTATTTAAAAAATTCATTCACAAAACGTTCGCTTTAATCTAGTGAATTAAGTAAATTCAATATCGATTTTCTTTTTTGTGTGTCTCGTCTGAATGAAAATGCATTTATTTTACTTCATTACTACTCATTCCGCACGCACGCTACTTTGAAATACTCGTAGTCTGTGCGGCTACTATTTGTCTGTATAATGTTGTCTTCATTCATTGAAAAAAAGAGGACAATGTCGCGGTCTTAACTTGAGTGTTTTTTAATGAACGATTTCGCAACACGCGACCGGTCTTTTCTTACTATAAATACACACAAATATATTTGGTAATTATTGTGTCTGTCTCGTGTTTTTGCCTCCTTCTGGTTATCTGTGCTTTAATTTCTGAAATAAAAAGCAAAGTATATCATGAGAGCAGTCCAATGTTTGAAGATATGAAATAAAGCACACCTTAACTGTTCAGGTTAAAATAATATTTTTATATTATATATCTTTATATATTTTTGTATCTTCAAACTATAATAAAATTCAATCATTAACAATTTTAATTAATATGATTATTATACCGCCAGGCACCAATTGAGTGAGATGGACCAAGCCTTGCGAACAGTTACCCTATAATTATAAAAAATCCCTTAATATATGTAAATCAAGGGACTGATATGCAGTGTGCTCAGATTCCAATCTCGGCACAGGCAAAAATCAAGAAGTAAGAAAAACAAGTAGTCTACACGGCACCACCGCTTGACAAACCTACAAGAGTAAACATAGCCTAAGAAAAGTTTCTCACTTCGCTGTTCATGTACAAATATAGCACGCACAACATGAGTGAATGCGAAAAGCTCGGCAAAGGCCTTCCATGAGAAATGCGCTCCATTAAAAGAAAAAGAAAGACATACATCAATTACAGATCAAGTTCTACATAAACAAATCTGAAGCAATTTGTCTGCCTACGGGAACTACTATGAAAACATTTGTGGTTTAAAAAAAATATCAAAAAAAGAAAAATAGCTTGGTTCAATCGTAGCAATAATTTTATCTTAACAGATCCATTATTGGCATTCAAAACGCCTGTTCAAAACTCCCTAACTCTTTGGAGATTGAGAGGAAGAGGCACGTTATGAATGATTCACTCAATAAAGATCTCCAGTCTCACGAATAGAGTTGAGTTCAATGCGCGTAAGACCCAATGTTGTCTGTTATCTCACAAACGTGTTTCTCACCCCCCGTTAACCCCCTAGATATGGGTGGGGTAGGTATTGCAGAGACAGCGACTCTTGATGTTCTGCGCATGTCCATCCAATTTGATGTTCGTTGGAATAAACACATTTTTGACGTGCCGAAAGAAGCAGCCAAGTGTCTCGGCTTTCTTAGGCGGTGTAAAAAATATTTCACTCCGACTGATCTCCGCATGATCTACACCACCTATATATATATACATGTACGTCCTAAATTGGAGTTTAATTCGCACCTATGGGCTGGTGTTTCACGAAGGCAACAGGAGCTCCTGGACCGTATCCAGCATCCAGTGATAAAGCTAATAGGAGACAGTAGAGTATCCAGCTCTATTGATAGTTGATAGATATCGTCGAAACGTGGCTTGCGTCTCACTTTTACGGTAGATGTTCTTCTGAGATGTGCAAGCTGATGGCGGCAGTTCGAGTGTTCACCAGAACTACAAGATCAGCAAGCGGAACTCATGCCTTCCACGTGGACACGGTGTTCCACCGCACTACGCATTACAGATTAAGTTCGTTTATCTGTCGTACAACGCGTATTTGGAATAAGGTCCCTGCAACAATTTTTCCCAATTATTATGACCCTTTCAAGTTTAAAGCAAATGCCCATAACTACTTCTCCCTCTTTCTTCCTCCCACCTATCAATCTTCCTTGCAATCAACACAATGCTCTGCATTTATAGGGGCACCCCTGTGTGTTGATTATATTTAAAAAAAAAAAAAAATATGACCATTCAAAATTATTGTGATTTCAAAATGCTGGGTAAAAAAGATTTATGTGTAAAGATTCCCTTCGAGACTCGTCAAAACTATTTTATACAACATCACCCCTTAGATGGCAATCGGAAACCTTCAAGTGTAAAAATTGTCTAGGAAAAGCTTTTCACTTGGCCGTTCGGATTCAGCACAACCATAAATAGATTGTAGTGCCATTAAACAGAAATAGAATTATAAAACCCCAAGCTGACATCTCATAGCTTTGAGAGTTTCCACCATCTTTATATTTATGTTTAAATTATGTATTTTTTCTATGAAACATTGCTTTCGAGTTATTTAGAGAATTAAATTTAAATTATCCGCCCAAAATAAAATTTAATGATATTTATATTTACTGATGGGCGAAACTTATAAAAACAAAACTTGTCAATGCCAAACCTAACCCCAAAAGACACTTGAATTCATACGAAATGAAGAAGCTTTTGAAAATAATAATAAATGTTGTACTTTAATGTTTCCCTAGGTACAAATTTTGTTTTTGCAGGCTCATAAATATAAACTTTTACAACTAGCATAGAAAAAAACATGAACCTCCTCCATCCTCGTTGTTTTAGTAATTTTCCAAGTGCTATTAACGAAAATTATTTACACTTTATTCTCGTTTGTTAGCCTCCTTGCCTTGAATTACAATTATTTCCACTTATGGCAAAAAAATATCAGAAATTATTTTTAAAAAAAGTTGCTTTATCGCATTGTAAAGGAGTTTTCAAAGACACTTTCATTCATATTAATCAAAACTGGAATTTTTCCAAATCAATTCGATAAACACAGATTGTGTTTAATCATCTGAAACTTTAACTCAGCAGACCTGCGTAATCAGTTTTTGGTTTGATAGTAGCTCCTCGCTCTACAAACTGAATCCTTAAAGACTTCGTTCCTATCCACATTTCTCTACTCCAGAGCGATTAATTTGATGTTTTTGGTGACTACAAAGAAAGTGAAAGGTTCGTTTTCGTTGTTGTTTATAAACAAAAATACATTAATTTCCTTAAAAGCTAAGTTACTAAATATCTTAATAGAGTGTATGTTGTACTAGTTTACAGCTTAACAAAGTAAATATATATGGTATTAGCAATTTTTCCAAAAAAACTAATGATACCCTTGAGACTGATGTTTTAAGCAGCCATTAATAATTACCCCGAAGGTTAATTTAATTAACTCCGTAACTGCGTCTTTCCACCAAATTTAGTTTTGCCCCACATTTACTTTATATTAATCGGCTCACTCCCGGGAGAATAGCTCTAAACTGACCTTGCATTCGTTGGAAAAGAAAATGAAAATGATTACATATGTACCTCTTTAAATATTTATGTTCCATAAGGACCTTAATGTTTCATGCAACTCAACAATTACTATGGAATTTTCTCTAACTACATACAAAAGTACTCATTTATTATTTTTAATTAATCGTTAATAAAATAAAGGAAAAATATAATGTGTTGACCTACATACTATATGAACATGCTTGCTCGTATTTACCATAAATAACGTATACCTTATTTAACAGAATGATTCCATTGGCGAGAAGATAATTTTCACCGATAAAGATTCGGTCGAAACAAATTCGCATTTAACGTACATGATTCATAATGACACCCTGAATATTTTACGCCCATTGTGTAATGCCTACGAGACCGATCACACTGGAAAACGCAACTCTATAATACTCTGTCGTAAGTGTTAACGATCGAAGTGTAAATTAAGGAAATTGTTTTTGTAAAATTTAAATATCTTTTTTTATTAATATATAGAGCTAATATTTGCACACAGTGGCATTCTCACTAAACCGACATATTGTTTTACTTTGGGGGTGGACGATAAAACGATCGATGCTGTGCTGAATGTTACAAAAAATGTGAGTGATTAATTGGAAAATATATAATTTTTATTCTAAATAATAGGTTGATTTTTTATTGCATACTTCTAGGCGGTTGCACACATATGCATACACACTGATATAACGAAAATCCGTGCGTTGGAAAGCCCACGCGCTTTGGCATTGCGCACCCGACATCATTATCAGTCGCAGAGCATATTCAATTCCGAAGAGTCTATCCTAAATTCGGAAGGTAGCAATTTTGCTCGCACTTTAACGCAAAGTATTCCGAGTACTTATCCAAAGGATACCTTTGTATACCGTACTGCCACGGACAATTACCGTGTTACTCAACCTGAAGATTTTATGGACTTGATGCGTAAACCAAAAGTTCGCTTCGCAATAGCCGAGGATCGTAGCGATGCTTTTGGTATTACGCCAATCGCTGGTATAGTTTACGTGAAAGATGTCGCAGCATTGGAGAATGCACCAGAAACTGTTTATTTGTAAGTACAAAATGTGGGGAAAGTGATTGCATTCTTCTTCGTTTGTTGGAAAGTGAAAATCTTGTGTAGATCCCGCATACAGCATGGGCTAGTTGCAGGTCCTCCCTATCGTTTTCGTTATAGATCGTTAATGCTTATTCATAGTTAGTTTGCGGGGGATATTTTGGCTGTTATAACACATATCACGATTCAGATGAGACGTGATTTTATTAAACTTTCCCAAATGATTCCTACGTACTGCACAGTTTGTCAGCGTGGACAAGAGCTGCTGTCTGTTCGCTTGCATGTAAGTGGACCTTCGCCGATTTGAACACCATCCTTAGGTCGATCAGCACACTTGACTAGCTGAGAAACTATATTGCGATCTAGCGGCTCCGAAACTATTAAATTTTAATGTTAGTCAAACGAAGCTGGCAGTTATTTACCATTCTGGTCTATATTTCATATTTTACCCCATCGCAAGGCGATATATTTGTTAAAGCCAATATAAAATCTCTTTGTGGATCTCTCATTGCAGTATCTCATTCTCTGACTATAATACACAATTATGCAAGTTAATATCTTCACTAAATAAACTGTAGGTCGCTTCCATTCATGTACAAATATAACACGCACAACATGAGTGGATGCGAAAAGCTCAGCCTAGGCCCTCCATGGGTCGTTGTGCCATTAAAAGTAAGTAAGTAAATATCTTCACTACTACCTACTGTTTATTTCTCACAGCCTCAACATAACATGGCAAGATACTCTCCAACGATCATTTGTGATCAATGTACATTTTGTCGAGGGCAGACCAGATAATGCAACGTGTGAGCTCAAAATCAAATCACGCAGTCAAACATGCGCGCAAATTAAGTATCAAAAACAATGTACGCAATTTTGTGGAATGGCAACAAATGGGGGCGGTTGTGTTTGGCGTGGTTCAAATGCTGGAATGTTCGGACGGAACTATGCCTCTTGTGTACCAAATCCACAATTCTGTCCTGATAATGTGTGTGATCCGCTCGAGGAATTGAACACATTCGCATGTCCACAAGATTGTACACAAGGAAGTAAAATAATGGGGCCACATTCGGTGAATGATAACAAGCGCGGTATACTCTCAGCATCTGGTACGTGCACATGTGAAGATAACGGCAAATGCTCATGTGCTCCACTCGATGACGATGATGGTGTGCCAAAACCGAAACGTAAGCGTAAAAATGAAACAAAGGCCGAGAAAGCGGCAGGAAAGTTGGGTGGAAATACAGAACGCCGGGCAGAAGGCAACGATCATCTCTTTGAAGACCAAACATCGATTAATGTAGGCGGTTTCGCATGCGGCAAGTCTTGTATGATTCTCGCTGTCACTTGTCCGATCATTCTGCTAGTACTCGTCATATGTGTGGTTTTATCTCGGCGCAACTTAATACATCGCAGATTGGGCAAGAAAGCACTATTGAGTGCTACTGCCACAAATAAAGAGATTGCATGCAGCAAAGAAGATTTCGACGTGCGAAATGGTGATCTGCCTTTAATGCAATTAGAAAATAACTTCAAATTCGATTTGGGTGCATTGAAGTGGGAATTCGATCGTGCGAAACTTGTGCTCGACGACATACTCGGCGAGGGTGAGTTTGGCAAGGTAATGAAAGCATACGCCACAGATATTGCTGGCATGCGCGGCGTAACGACAGTGGCTGTCAAAATGCTAAAGAATGGCGCTAACTCTGTAGAGTACATGGCGCTAGTTTCAGAGTTTCAATTGCTGCAGGAAGTTTCACATCCGAACGTTATTAAACTGCTTGGCGCCTGCACCAAAGGTGATTCACCAATGATTATCATTGAGTATGCACGTTATGGATCGTTGCGAGGCTATTTGCGTTTAAGCCGAAAAATCGAATGTGCTGGTGTGGATTTTACAGATGGTGTGGAACCAGTTACGGTCAAGAATATACTATCATTTGCCTGGCAAATTTGTAAAGGCATGGCATATTTAACCGAAATTAAGGTTTGTCCTTATAAATACCATACATAGTTAATGGATGTATTGAGAGAAAATGATTATATTACTTGCACTTTCCATAGTTGGTTCATCGTGACTTGGCTGCACGAAATGTTCTACTAGCCGATGGAAAAATTTGTAAGGTTTCCGATTTTGGGCTGACGCGCGATGTCTACGAAGACAATGCTTATTTGAAGCGATCACGTGATCGTGTGCCAGTAAAGGTAAATGGCTTGAAATCATTTTTGAATGATGAAATGTATATAATATTTAAATGTTCTCGCCTTTCAGTGGATGGCACCCGAATCGTTGGCCGATCATGTTTACACTACTAAATCTGATGTCTGGGCATTTGGGGTGCTTTTGTGGGAGCTAATTACGCTGGGTGCTTCTCCATATCCAGGCATTCCACCACAGAATCTCTATCATCTATTGAAAACTGGTTATCGCATGGAAAGGCCAGAAAACTGTTCAGAGGAAGTGTAAGTCTACCAGTCTAAGCGTTATGTACAGCTTGTTTAAACGGAGCTAGTGACAATTTTACTGTTGAGATAAAAAGTTAATAAAAAATGGAAAGAAAAGTTTTAATGTACAAACATATCCCTGGATATATTTACAAATCTCAATAATTTCGAAAATAATTCTTCTTGATTTCTCTTTCTCTCTCTTCTGATAGATATTGCATTGTACGCTCCTGTTGGACTGATGATCCCAATGCACGTCCCTCCTTCAAGTACTTAGCATCACAATTTGAGAAATTGCTCGGAAACAATGCTAAATATATTGAAATGGAATCGAGTGCATTTTCAAATCCCCTCTATTGCAGTGACGAAGAAAAACTCACCATTACCACATCACAATCTGATCTCACAAAACTTACAAACGATTTAGGCGAGCCTGATTCTCTCGATCATTTGTGGCGACCACCGAAAATGGGTTACGACTCGCACGACAGCCCGAACAGCCGAGAATTTTCAACTAATTTCAGTGCAGAATTTCAACCGCCGCCAGGCTATGACATGCCACGCCCACTTAATGAAATTATTAACACTGAAAAATCGTTACGCTACGAAAATGTTATGCGTTTTCCGCTCAACATACGCAAATCGGTGTGCTCTTCGATCATAAACAACAGTCAGAACAGTAGCAAGTGCGGTGAGGATCATTACTCCATGCCTGTGAAGCGCGGTCGTTCCTACATGGATATGACGAATAAATCACTCATTCCGGATAATTTGGATAGCAGTGACTTTGAGAAAAATATTGCCAAAACAATCTCATTTCGATTTTCTAGTCTTTTAAATCTGAAGGAACAGGATAATTTAGATTAAACGGTTCGAATTGTTCTCCTCGGTTCTTTTTTTCACTTCCAAATAAATTGTTAAATAGTTTTAATTTTTAAATATTAATTTTACGTTCAGCATGTGAAAAAGCTTAGTGTGTGAATTTTTTTTAGACTGTAATTGATGCCAAAGAAAATACTCGTAATTTTAATTATATTATATTTTTCTCATACAAAGCAAATGAAAAGACCAAAGATTTTAATGCTTTTGTCTTTATAGGTTTTTTATACTCTGCAATCGAGATTTTTAGCTTATCGTACGTCCATTCGCATTATTTAGAGTTCCTGTTGCTTCTTTATGTTTAAGTAACTAATTAATTATTTAAACTTAATTTGACATAATCAACTGATTTAAAAAGTACAGATATGTATGAATAATTTAGAGGATCGGTTTGCCTCGTAAGATTTTCTTCGTACACGATATGAAAGAAACAATGATTTTGTAGCACAATTTTCTTATAATTTAAAGTACATACATTCTACGAGTACTTATAAGAAAACAAAATATAATTCAAATAAATAATTAAATATGAGAACTTATGAATTCGGCTTTTAATATTTTGAATAAACTTATTTAAGTTGAATGTCTGGTTGGTTAGAAATTTTGTAAATTTTGTTATTGGGTGTATAACTTGAAAAGGAGGGATTCACAATTGATGGCGTAACTTGTACTAAATCACATCTGGCAGTACTGTAACTACTTTCATGTTTTAGCTACGTCATGTAACTTTTGTTTTGATTATGAATCAATTTGCCAAAGTGTGAACAACAGAACCTTTTTGCGCTACAAACATGTCAGCATACGTGTCAAATAAACACCAATTGCGCGGGAAGTTTTGCTTTTTTAAAAAAAAGTGCCTCTGATAGTCATCGATCGTTGTTGGAAGTTAATGGTGAATATTCTCCTTCGACTAAAAGAATCGAATTCTGGTTTCTTACTTTACTTTACTTATAAATGGAGATTTTGACGTCAAGGTAATGCTCTGTATTTGTTGGGATCAAAAGGGTGTCATCTATTATGAGCTGCTAAAACCTGGTCAAACTATTACGGGCGACAATTAATTCGTTTGAAGAGGGCAATGGCGGAAAAAACGATAAGAATATGCCACCAGACACGAGACTAACATGACAACGTGCGGCCTCAAGTTGTTAGACCGGTTAAAAATTATTTGGAAAAAAGTGTTGGGAAGTTTCGGCTCACCAGCCAAATTTACCAGACCTAGCTTCAGCTAACTATCACTCATACGGATCGATGAAGAATGCCCTTACTGGAATAAGCTTTACTTAAGTTGAAAGTATCAGAAATTGGATTGATTTGTTCATAGCCACAAAAGATGGACGATTTTTTTTGCAAAGAATCCATAAATTGTACAACACTTTTAATACTGCATTAATTCGATTGTTATTGAAATAAAGCTATATTTTTGTAAAAAATTAATACCTTATTTTCAAGTTTACATCAAAACATATGTATATTGATTCCTTAATATCTCCGTTTCGAAAGAGGACTTTAAAGCCAACATTGCCAAAGAAAAAAAGGATTTTAATGATTGTATTGAACTATTCTGCTATATTGGCAGATATCTAGCTTGATCGGAAACATAATGCGAATGAAAAGAAAATTATCCGGTGATAATACTATGGTAAATACTTAGTAGGGACATAAATACTGTTACAACATTGAATACACCCATTAGATTAGTCGCGTGTTCGTCTACCGGTGCATAGAACAGTTTGAGAAGCCGTCAAATCAAGAATTCAGCGAAATCCGCTCCGAAAACAGAAAATCATGGACCGTGAGATGAATATCACGCAAAAGTCCATGAGTCGAATTATTAAAAAAGATTGGTACTTGGTGCCTTCAAACGTTGCAGCGGATATTTGTTGACTGCAGCTTTGGAAAAAACTATCCAAATTTCTTTTGGTGAAACACGCTGATAACTTACACAGACATTTTTTGTTTTTACCGTGCAGGAAAAATTTAACTAGTGTGTATGCAAGGTCAACTAAGAAAGCATCTGAACTAATCCCACGGGTCGAAAATGGTCATCACCCAGCTTCAGTCATGGTGTGGTAGGGTGTCTCTTACGATGAAGTGATGAGGTCACTGACTTGCATTTCTGCGAACAAGAGGTCAAAACTTCAGCCAAAGTTTACTAAGAAACCATTTTGGAAGCTGTTGTGAAGCGACTTAACCATTACCTGTTCCAAAACCAGCTGTGGACTTTCCAGCAGGATTCCGCGCCAGCCCATAAGGCCCAGACCTGGCTTCAAAACAATTTGCCAGCTTTCATTTGCTCTGAAGAATGGCCGTCTGGAAGCACTGATGTGAATCCACTGGACCCAATAACATTACAACTTAATTCTCAATCTCAATGAGTTGAACCCAAAGTCCATTTGGAAAATAATTTTTTTTTATACAATCAACTGTACTTTTGCAATAGTATACGAGTAGATATATTTTCAGGTTAGCTTCTTTTAAATAGAAGCCAAACTAAAGACTTAAAAAAATAATCCTTCTTGTGTAGTCATTAAGCCCAGAGATGCTTGCAGTGCAAAAATAAGTTACTTTACTTTTTATTTTAATGGCATAACAGCCCATAACAGCCGAGCTTAGTTAGCCTCACAAATTACCTACTATGGTATATTACTTGAAACGAGCTACATATTTAAGATACTAGCTTAAAACTGATGCATGGTGAGTCACTTTGAAGACTGCTTAAACTTTTCTGCTTTGCAACAACAAATAACTTATTTCAATAATAGTGACAATATTGTCTTGTAATTCTGATATACCTTACAACATTTTTCAATTTTATTGATTTTTTAAATAAGGGATCTATGACAAAGTAGAAGAAGCAGAGTAGTTGTCTCTTTTTTTGAAATTCTGTTCTAAATTTTTTTTTTTTGCTTTTATGTACCTAAGCTGTACGAGGTGTGAAAAATAACCGTTATTTTCAAATTTCGTAAGTTAAATGTCTGTTATATATGTTGGCAATTTCAACCATTTTGGATTGTCAAATTGTTTTTGACAGATAAAAAGGTTAGTCGTGTTTTGGTGTGCTCTTAGATTTTTTACTATTCGAAAAAATTGACATTTGAAATGTTGACTGTGGCCTTTGGCGAGTCTACTATGAGCAGAACACAAGTTCAATTGTGGTATGACCGGTTTAAGGAAGGCCGAGAAGATGTCAATGACGATGGTCGTCCTGGTCGCTTGAGCACGTCAACAACCGATGACAACATTGACGCAGTGAAGAAAATGATTTTGGATAATCATCGAATCACTATCAGAGAGATTGCTGATGATGTTGGCATATCGTTCGGCTCATGCCAAGCAATTTTTACGGATGTTTTAGGCATGAAACGTGCGGCAGCGAAGATTGTTCCAAAATTGCTAAATTTTGAGCAAAAACAACGTGGCTTGTGCGTAAGTTTTTGGCCAAAAACAAAACCGTTATTATGCCTCAACCACCGTATTCACCGGACCTCCGCTTGGCCCCCGCTGACTTTTTCCTCTTCCCAAAACTGAAGACACCGATGAAAGGAAAGCGTTTTGCTACGATTGAGGAGATAAAAGAAAAATCTAAACAGGAGCTGTTGGCGATACCAAAAAGCGCGTTTCAGAAGTGTTTCGAGGATTGGAAAAAACGCTGGCATAAGTGTATTGTATCTGAGGGGGATTACTTTGAAGGGGACAAGATAGTTGTTGATGAATAAATAAATACTTTTTGAAAAAATGAAAATAACGGTTATTTTTTATCATACCTCGTATATACCATAGAAACATATTTATAATAAATTCTGAAAATCTTAAATTTTTTTTGTTTTACTGACTCTGAAAAATTATAGTCCGTAACTAGTTAATTTTAAACTACTTTGACACTACATATATTAAAACATATTACCTCAAAAGTAACATCAGCGTGGAATTGATTTAGCTAATTAACTAGCTTTTGAGCTAGTTGGTGGCACTGCACGGATATTTTAAGACGTAGACTTTTTATATCCACACATTACCACTTTCTTTATATAAATTTACATATATTTTTATTTTACATATACATAAATAACAACATTAACAATGATTTACAAAATTCGAAAGTTAGTAATACTTTAAGTACAGACAAACATTTGAAAAAAAACGTAATTAAAAGTAATGGTATTAGTTAAGGGAGAATCAAACGTGATTTCAATCAAATTTAAGCTTGAGTTTATGAAAACAAGATCGTCATACTTCTAAAGCAAATTTCATTTATTTTTATACAATAGTTTAAAAAAAATGCAGCGCCTTACTTTCAATAAACTCATATACAAAAAAAAAAATTTTAATTAGTTTTACTGAGTCTATCACGTGAACTTATCACACACTTAAATTGACTGCCCACAACATTCCTCAATGGGACTGGAACTTGAACTACACGAACTACTGGCTGCTGCTGGTTGTTCAAATACTTGATCTGTTGGCTGTTCGAATGTGAGGTGATCATAAAAAGGATGAACATGTCGCATATCTACCGGTGGCCCGTTATCATCAATGTTTTCCTCAATGATTTCCTCATATATCTTGTAGGCTTGTTCTATCGGAAGGGATTCGTACGTAATGTGGTGCGGTTTGTGACATTTTTCATTCGGATTTGCTGAATTAATATTATTGCAATTACACGCCGATGTAATGCCATTCAAAGGCGTCTCATAGTCATCGTCGGTATGAACGAAGGTAGTACTCGTCGGTGGAATATGGCGGACAACGTCGAAGCGTTCGGCTGATCTTGAAGCGATGCCACCACCCGTTTGACGTCCCATACACACTGGGAATGTGCGATAGTAGGACCAGTGGAAAACCTTCTGACAACGTATCCACATGTACAGTATAAAGAATAGAAATGCCACTCCAACTGGCAGCATAAAAACTATAACTAAAGCTTCTGCTCGCTGATTCCGCTTAATATCCCATGGGCTTCCATATATTAAATTAAACGTGGAGATGTTCAAGTGTGTGGAATCGTTGTGCAAATTTGCTCCTCCTCTTTCCACAGCATGCTGCGGTGCATGGGATATCAGTGAATTGGAACGTTCCGCTGGATTGCACTCCAGTCCATTGACATTGACCTTCGAAATAAATTTCTCATATTGAAATATACGAAATTTCTCCGGGTATGTATGTGCCAGCTCGAGCAGCCACATACAGTTCCATGGATTGCGATCAATTCGTATACGCGTATGGTCGCAATTGAATTCCAGTTCTGTTTCGTGCAATGCTACCAATTGATTCTCACGCAAATCAATAAGTTCAGCGCTGAGCGTAGCAGACAAGAGTTTTGGCAGAGAGAACGTTTTAATACAATTACCACTAAGCACAATGTGACGCAGCTTGCTCAATTTGCTCAGCCAAGCGATTGGCAATTGCGTCAATTTGTTTTCGCTCAAATCAAGCGTTTCCACAGCGCTCTCTAATGGCTGTGAGTTTTTGTGATTGTCGGTGGTGTTATTGTCGGCATTACCTATGGCCGTCTCTATATGGAAATCCATAATGGCATTTCCACTGAGATTCACATGCACAACGCTCGCATAACAATCGAGCAGAATAAATGAGTTCAAGGCGCAGCCGACAATTGATATATTGCGCAGCAATCGCGGATTAGTCACCACGGCAGCGTCACCATCGATCACTGTATGCACGATTTGTATTTCGCGCAGCGTTTCCGGAAGATGTGCAAACAATTGTGACGTCACACGCTTCAGCCCAATTAAATGAATGTAGGCAGCGCCTGAACGTTCGAGCATATCAGCCTCTTTCAGCGCCAATAGAGGTTCTTCTTCTATGTGCACCATCTCAACTACATTAAGCGCGTCGAAAGCGGTACGCTCAATGTGACGTAATGAATTGCCAACAAAGTAGAGCTCACGCAAATGTATGAGATTTGTAAAAGAATTCGCAGCTACTGTGCCGATCTCATTATTTTTGAAGCGTACGACTTCCGCCTGAATACCATTCGGGCTGCGGGAGCATTGAAATTGCTGCAGCACATCTGCGTTGAATCTTTGCACGTTAACTTGCACGATTTTATCACAGTTGGGCAGAAATTCAAATCCATACGATATTGCTCGCAGCGACGTATGACAGCCGTCCAATGTGACACCTTGTGTGCGCTCGAAATGCGGCAACTGGTAAGCGTTTTGTGTTTCCTCGACATCCGAAGATAAATTTGACTCTAATGTTGACACCAAGCAGTTGATTACCACTGGTAAGCCATCTTGCTCCTTTTGCGCAGTATGAAAGAGTGTTGCTTGGATTACACATTCCTGGTCACTATTCCAGCAAGCATCCGTAGTAGCGTCAATGGATGTGGTTAATGCAGAAGACACTACCGCTACTGCCAAAAATGCTGGTACAACAACAGCAAGTATCATTTGGTTAGAGAATAGTTGATGATGCATTTTACGAGTATGTTGTCGCATTGTGGAATTTTAAATTTTCTTTGACCATTACTTATCAATTGTTCACCGCCACCGACACCGTCACCACACAGCCACCACCACAAATTTAAAATTTCAACTGAGCATCCGAGCAAAACACAAAATGCGAAAATACATTTTCTAGTTATTTGGAAGCAAGCACCGCCTCGCTCATTTCTTTCGCCTACCCCGCGCTACCTCGCACTATTTAATAAACAAACCCCCCATGTAGTGGAGCCAGCCAAACATTTTGAACTGCGTGCGACTGTTTGGCAATGAAGATGCTACATCAACATTTCCTTGCGCTCTCAGCACAAATTCGTGCGCATTTCCTAATTTTAGATTTCCACAATATTTCACACCTTCTGTGTATTTACACTTCTCAGTTTTAAATACTACATGGAAGCACGCCATACAAACATGTACTTACTACGGTACATATCGGTACCTTAATGTAGAAAGGCCCTTATTAACATTTTTTTAATCGAGTTTTTGACGATTTCTGATGCACTTAATTACAGTCGATTAATATTACCGAAAAATTTGATTAAAATGAAAATGTTAAGTAGGTTCTTTCTAAGGTAAGGTAAGGTAAGGTACAATATGTATCTATGGACTAGTTGTAGCTAAGGTACTTTGAAAACATTTAAGTGAAAAGTTGAAAAGCTACAATTTTCTATATCAAATATGAATATGATAAATAGCATCTTGAAGATCTGAGTCCCACAAATCTATTCGCTTTCAAGAATTATACCTATTTTAGTCTCAATTGATTTCTGGAAGAATGAAACGTATTCACTGTTGTTTGGACATTCACTATTCTGATGCTTAGAGCCTCTGTTAATCATATTGCTTGGGACTAGTAGTAAAATTTGTCCATTTATTCAAAAGGGTGACCTTCAATTGTGTTGTGTTTAGCGACGATATTGTCACATCTTTAGTTTTCCTGTAGTTGATCGTGTGAACAGATCCTCGAGCTCCATGTTATGCCTCTCCTTTCTGAGCTTACACTTTACGAAACCTTATCCAGAACAAATGCAAACAGATGGGGTGATGGACCAATTCCGAAGCGATCGAATTGACATTCTTTTTCTCATCGTACATGTAACTGTAGGCTACGCTTGCATTCTAAGGCGTACTCGTATACATAAATACTTAATAAAACTTTTTTATTCGATCTTAACAGACTGAGATCCCAACTTTAATTTCCAACTTTAGTTAGGTCATGACCTCTCTAGACTCCACTTGTTATGAAAATCCGACCTATATAATGCAAGGAAAAATAAACAATCACTTTACTTATCGGCTTTTAAAACATTTATTCACACATGAAATAACAAAAATTTTTATTTTAAATTAGACTAGAAATTTAAGGTTGTCGATCCCTGGCTGGCGTACGAGTAACTACAGCCTGCAATTCCAACTAACTATGGTCGCTAGCTACGAGTTGAGTCACACAGTTTAAACAACACAACATTTACCGTGAGCATCAACACGTTTCAAGTGACTAAAGTAAAGTACTGCTATAGAAATAATAGTGATAGTGACTTTGTTGATTGTTTGAAGGAAATAGGCGACACCATTTCAAATAAATTGTACATAATGGTTGAGTATGTGGAAGCGGCATCATCTTGTTGCGTTTACGTGGTTTCGTTTAAGAGGCGACTATTACTGCGGACATTTCCGCCTGACATCGAATAGATGTGTCTTCTCAGAACTCGTATATGCTTCTGCGATACCTCAAAATTGTGCACCAACGTGTTCAATTGCGTCTGCAATTCAGCAATCAAGCTGTCTCGTTCTTGAATTAAACTCGTCGTCGAGTTCTGACTTCGACTGAGTTTCAATTCAAGCTCGAAGACACGCTTCTGTAGATCGCGTCTTTGCTTTTCGTTTTGTTCACGTTGCCGTGACATACTTCGTTTGCTGGAGCTTTGGACACTCTCCAGTTGCTCCTTCAGTTTGAGTAATTCATCGTTGAGTGTTCGCTTTTCATGCTTCAAAGCCGTGTTGTAGTTCTTGAAAATTTTCAGATCTCGCTCGGCAGCCTTCAGACGATTAATGGTCATGACTTTTTTCCGTCCGAGTTCTTCAATCTTTAACTTCAGCTGCGTTGCTTCGTTTTGTAGTATGCGTAGCCGATCTGCCAGCATATTGTTCTCCTTGGTGACCTTCTCGTATTTGCATTGCTCGTCGCGTACCAGCTGCGGCAAATGCGACACATCTCTCAGCTTCGTATCGATCTTCAGACGAAGGTTGTCAATGCCCGAGTTAATTTCCGACTCCAGCTGTTGATTGTTGGAGCTAAGCTTCTCAATTTCAATTTGCTGTGTTTGCATAATATGCTGCGCCTTGATGCAACGCGAATGATAATCGTGGAGGCAGCTTTGTTGCTGCTGTATTATTGTACGGAACTGTGACTGCTCGTTTTGCAAATTCGAAATAGTTGTTTGGAGTTCTTTGAGATCGATAGCTTTTGGGCCGGCTTGTTTGCTTTGGTTGGTGTCCATTACGGTCTTCAGCACTTTGTAAATATCTTTGAGGCCGGCTTGTGTCGGATTGCTTCGTGCGCCAATATAACTCGTTAATTCGTACGATGGCGGCTCGTTTTCTTTATTATCGGGCTGCTTACGTTTCCTCTGACTCTTTACTTGCGCAGTTACACAACTCTGTTTAACGGCCAATTCTGGCGGCGATGCTGGCTGCTTTCGCTGTTTTTTACGCTGTATACCTATATCTGACTCACCAGGAGCTGGGGTTAAAGGGAATGGCGATTGAAGATTGTCATTAGATGAGTTGCAATTCGGTGGCAGCATTGTCATGAAACTACTACCTCTGTGAAAGACTTGCGTATATTTGCGCTTTAACGAGAACTCTGAGCCGGTACTGCTGCTACTATCCGAAAAGGAGTCAGTATCTTTCGATATGGTCTTGCGATTGGCAACGAAACGATCGTGTTTCTGTTGCATTTCATTCAGTTCATAATTGATTTTTAAATATTTCTCCTCCAAGTCCTTTGTCGTATTGTTGTACTCTTTCAATTCCTTCTTGTACTTGGATAGTTCGGACTTTAGTTTCGCACCAACCTCACCATATTTGTTGATACATTTCTTTTTACCGAAATGCTGTTTGACATCCAGGGAATTGCTCATATCACTTTGTGAAGGTTTAATCAGCGGTGAGTCCTCAGTTTGTTCCGCATCCTCGAAACGCTCCTCTGATTGATTCGATTTGAAGCTTAAATTCTGAAAACTTGAATTCTTCGAATTACAATGCATGGTGTCCGCATTGACGGCAATATCGCCGCCCGAGGCACATACTGGGCGCGTTATTGTGAACAAGTTGTGCGAACGTCTGTCCAGACATTCTTCCGATTTTGCGCTCGACTTTTGTGAAAACTCCAAATTTTGACTCTTTCGCTCCATTACTTAGGTTTGCTTTAAGAAAGAGGGTGTCTTTCTACACAGAGGCGCACGAAATGTTTTGATAGTGAATTGTAATTTTTGTGCAATATTCAATTTATTGTGTATGAAAAAAATATATAGCTCTATTTACCAACAGAAAATTTTTCAGAAACTCTTCTCATTCAAAAACCAAAAATTATTTGAAAAGTATTTATCAAAAATGAACTTTGAAAGTGATTGATTTATTTTGCGTTTCATGTTATTGATGTTTTTATTTTTAACCTTGCTTTTTCAGCTAACGCACATAAATTTATTTCGATGTACGAAGTAGTGGCAAACGCTTAACACATGCTCTGTTTTTCAGCACCCATCATCTTTACATCTTCAAATCTAGTTCGTGTTATGATGACTTCTTAAGGTTCTAACTTGTTTTTTGACTGTGCTTAACAAACAGATTGGAATTCTTAGTGGCAATAACCATTTCTCTTATAGAATCCTGGGTGTAAACTGATGAATTTTCGTGATCTAATTCTCACTAGGTTGCAGAGCCAAATGAGAAGAAATAATCGTTCCGAATGAACTATACCTGTTTAGCCGATCCGAACCGTAGAAAACCCGATCCGACAATCCACAAAAAACTTTCAAAAGAAACTAAGTTTCGCAAATTCAAAATATTCCTTGAGGATGGGAAAAAATCATTTCTCTATGTGTTGGAATCTGTTGATATTCTTATCTTTGTGTTAATAGATACTCGTACTATCTACTTATTATATAATATTTTCAACATATAAAAATTGTAAGCCTACATAGATGTGGAAAATAATTGTTAACCAGTTTTTAAAGCCGTTGAAAGGCATGATGCAGTAACAAAGTTTTATTCTTCTTGATTTTTATAAATAATAGAAATAGTAGTTCTTTTGAAGGGCTCATTCAGCCATTTGGTCATTTTTATACATTTCTCGCTTTACTAGTATCAATTTAACAGATTTTTAGAACGAATACGTTAATTATGGGTATTTTTGGTCGCATGGGTCAAAAAGACCTATTAATAAGAGATTTACAGGTATAATGTATTCTACAAAAATATTCCTTATAAAATTTCATTGTACAGTAGTTCTCTGAACACAGTATTCTTCTTAGACTTGATATGAGATATTTAAAGATTTTTTTAATTTATAGACTTTTACCACTTTGTATAGTAAACACCCCTTAATGAACACGGAAATGAAAGGCAGCACCCTCTATCAATCATGTATGAAAAAATTAGGATACATATGTACACATAAATGATGGGCAGCACATATGCATCCCCGAGTATGAATCAAACGCAAATGATAGGGGGCGCCGATTCGCGTATGATTCAAACTTGATTGACAGAGAGCGCTGACTATGAATCATATTCGATTTATAGAGGGCGCTTCCCATCAGTGTATAGTACAATTTTACATTTCAAACAAAAATCGTTAGAAATTTCAAGAGCTGAAAGAATGAACGAGTATAGACTGAAACAAAAAGTGATACACATATGCATCCACTTTGGGCCCCTCTATCTATCAATCGAATATGAAACATACTTGATTGATAGAGGGCGCTGATTCGCGTATGATTCAAACAAGATTGAGTAAGAATTATAGACAGCATCTTGACTGAGTGGGGAATATGAGTTTCGAGAACTTGAGTTGAAGTTGTCTTAAATAACTCAAAATTATCCTAGAAAATGTGATTACTTACCTCTTACAAAGGAATAGCTTTAAATTGTTTGTATTTCGTTTCAAAGTCAAAGTTCTCCCACTGACACTGACAGAAGTAATGTGAAACTATAAAAGTCTGCTTTGCATTAAATTGTTTCTTCCGGCGATCCAATTTCAAATATAGATTTTATGAGCAATAGCTTTTCTTGACATTTTACGTGTGCCAGTTTGTGTGTTCGTGTTCGATGCATATTCCCCTTGCCCAAATGCTACACACTGTGAATCTACCGCTGGTTAGTAGATAATTTATTTTTGTTGATTTTTTTAAACTAATTCTATGATTGAATAAATAGGTAACAACACTTAATAATGATGCACAGTCGTCATTACATTCATCTTCATAAAAAATATATTTCCAAAATACATGTATGTCTTGAATCATATGGAACATATGCTATTACATCGCACTGTGATTACGATTTTGTTATTAACCAGGTTACAGGTTGAATGATCATTTTTGTGATGCTGAAAAATTCAATATGAACATAAGTAAGTATGTGTGTATATAAAGTTGTTCGTAAGGATCGCGATACGCAAAAAACTGGCTGTTCCGCCTGTGACAGTGATCTTATTATTTCAATTATAATGCTTGTAATTTTGATCGACTTAATAGCTATTTTATTAAATTAGTGCTTCTCAAGGTTTTGATATATGTATGGATGTGAAGAAGGCCGAGAACCTGACCTACGACTACAGGGCAGTTCTGCTTAGATCAAACTTTGAATATCAAACAAGAAAAATGTCCATCCATTTAAAGGTTGATTTCATAAATTGCCGTTGTACACACCAGACCTTTAACAGTTAAAAAACTTAAGAAATAAGTTTTACAATTTATTTATACAAAAATACCAATAGTATTGAACATAAAGTGCCTTGGATTTTAACTGTCTTAATGAATTCTTACATAAGCAAAATACTTTTAAATCTAATCCAAAGTCATTTTGGCGTTTTGTTGAATTAAAAATATTGTATTCTTCTCCTAGTTTAATATTTATTGTGACAATGTCTCTAATAATACTCTTGACACAGTTACATAATCTTTATGCTGATTATTGTTTGGCTAATTATGATCCAGAGTTTGTGATACTATATGATGATACTATCCATCTTAACAATGTAAATTCCTTGGTTGATTGGTTTTGAAACATGATAATCTGGGATTTTAAATCTTAAGAGCTCTCTTATCTCTTTCCTATAGAGCAGCGATGGGCACAAAGAAATTTTCACATATTGCACTTGTGTCTGAAGCAGAGAAAAACGAAGTTCAAAACTTAATTACTCCTAACCAATATGGTTTTATTGCTGATCGTTCAACTGCATCAAATCTAGCAGTTTTTACTCGTTGTTCCATATCATCTACTTGATTCTCAATAAAGTTTCAGATGATATCCTTATTTTCAATGTATCGAAATTGGGGTTTCACCATGTGTTCTTGTTATGGGTTGAATCCCATTTGCATAATCGCTAGTGTTGTTATCATTGATGGTGTGAGGTCCACGCTTACTACTACCTCGGGAGTCTCTCAGGGTAGTATCTTATGTTCAACTATCAATAATTTGCAAGAGCTTCAATCTATTATAATAAATTTTGTGTGAATCATTCGATTAAATTTTCTGTTTTCAAAGATTCTTTTAAAAGACCTCTGTAATGTATTATCTAGTTTTAATTGTTGTTGTTGTGTAACATTAGCTCAATTCATACTTTTTATACAATTAAGTTTCTAGTTTCTGTAAGGATTTTGTGCATCCATAGACGTAATTAAATAATATCCTTCAAATAGTAAAATTGATAAATAGTTATGCATTGATTTACTTTACTTTTAATGGCACAACAGCCCATGGAGGGCCTAGGCCGAGCTTTTCGCATCCAGTCATGTTGTGCGTGTTATATTTGTACATGAATGGAAGGGACCTACAGTTTAATGCCGAATCCGAACGGCGATGTGAAAAGCTTTTCATAGCAATTTTTACTCTTGTAGGTTTGCCATTGCCTGCCAAGAAGTGGTGCCGTGCAGAAAAACTATTTTTTCTACTTTTTGATCTTGCCTGTGCCGAGATTCGAACCCCGGACACTCTGCGCAGCAGTCCAACGCACTAATACTACGCCACAGCTACCACATTGATTTACTTTAACGAATCTTAAAATTGAAAATACTGTTGGAAAATGTTTTTTTTAGTAAATTAAAGTCAGCTAACATTTTAATTATTGTCAGAAATTGGAAGAAAAAATACTTACAAAATTTTAATTTCAAAAAATTCCTAAAGAAACTCTTTTAAATTACAAGTGGACCAAATAATAAAATAAATCAACAAGGACAACAAAAAAATCGATAATAAAAATGAGCGAACAGAACCAGTCAGAAAATTATCAGGAATTCGAATATGAAAGCGATGTCGATGGCACAGAGCGAGGCGAGGATGCGGGCCAATACTCGCAAAGCAATGCCACGACGGGAGGTTTGGAAGAGGGAGTAGTGGAGGAGGAGCAGGAGCAGGAGCAAGAATTATTTTCGCGCCTGGGTGACTCCTCCGACGATCCAGAGCAGAAGCGCCGCTACTTGGAGTATCTAGGCTTAATTAAAGAGATCGAATGCCAAAATCAAATGGTCGAAGATATCAAAACACAGATAATGGAACAGTGTGCCAAACCATGTAAAACGAAATGTGAAATTAAAGATATCAAGCGTCTGCGCACCTGCATGGAGCAAGAGGTCCTTAAGCTACGCTGCTTAATGAACAAAGCAATGCAATTGCAAAACTTTGGCTCGCGTCGACGGTGGCAGGAAATCCCAATAGCTACAACCATTGACGAAGATAATATGACGCCATATGTGGGCTGCATACCGGCACAGAAAACGAATTGGAAGGGCGGTGATAGCAGTGAGCCTGAAAAATCTAGCTGCCAAGATAATAAGGCAGCTAACGAAAAGGTGCTGCAATGTCTATGCAAAACTATGGGCAAAATGAAAATCTGCTGTCCCGAAGATAAAAAGCTATTGCAAGAAATAGTTCAGGCATTTCTATGCCAGAAGAAGAAGCAACAGAAACAAGAGTCTCCGTGCCGGTACAAGGCGCCACAACGCACCGCCTGGAAGAGCAGAAGTATGCAAATGGAGAATGGCCTACCGAGCGATGAAGCCATAGATAGACTGAAACAGAAAATAATGTACATGCAAGTGTCGGTTAATAAACTTAAACAGGAGATATGTAAACGTGAAAAAGAAAGAGAGAAGGCGCAACGTGAGTGTGAACAAGAGAAGGAGCAAGACGATTGTATGGAAGAGCAAGATCCTACGCAATTGTGTTTAGGCAAACGAACGACCAAGTCTGATCAAATTAATAAACTCAAAGAGAACTATTTACATTTGCTGACTGAATTTGCGAAGAAGGATTGCCAACTGAAAGAATTGGAAAAGAGGTTAGTATTAATGAGGAATTATTTCCTACGGAATATTGGCGATACAGGCTTGTCAGTCTGTTTGTTCAAATTTTGGATACAAATCAGAAGGGAAAAAATGTGTAAAAACTTAAGATAAAATAGATTAACAAAAAGGTGTAAATGTCTTGAATCGAAAATAATAAAAAAAAACAATATTTCTATTAAGATTTGATTTGGGTATTGAAAAAATTAAATGCTAAATCACAAAAAAAAAAAAATAAATAAGTCATTACTGTCATTTGTGATTTAAATTCATTTATAACGCATCCAACATCCAGTTCCATATCTCTGTAATTGTCCTTCTTTTTCTAGACTGAAAGGATTCTGTGGTAGTTGTGGTGGTGCTGGTGGCGGCGGCGGCGGTAATAATGGCATGGAAAATGCCGAACAGTCGGAATTAGCGTTGCTACGTGTACGTGTTACTGAAATGAAGGAGGAGCAAGTGGAATTTAAGTGCATTATGAAGGAGCAATCACAACAGTTGGAAGACTATCGTAACAAATATTTGACGGCTCAACAAAAGGTAGAAGAGCAATGCGTGACACTCCAAAAACTTAATATGAATAATAAACGCATCGAAAAACAAATCAATACGGAAGTTAAGGAAATACGCGCCAAATTCCAAGAAAAACTCAATGAGCTCCTGCATTTCCCCAAGCTATTGGAAAATGAGCAGCTCAAGCTGTCGCAGGTCTGCAAAGAGAAGGATGAATTGCATGGCAAGCTGATGCTTGTCTGCAAAGAGTTGAAAGCATTGAAATTGCAAACAGAATCACCCAAAGAAAACAACGACTGTCGTCCACAACTTATGAAATGCCAAATGGCACTGTCCACATTACAGACCAAGGCTGAAGATTTGGAACGTCAGCGTGATCTTTTCTGTGAACAGCTGAAAACAACACAAGATGATCTGGACACTTTGCGCTCCGAGTCCGCTAAGATTATTGCGCGCACCAAGGAACGTGCCGAAATGACGCGCCAACAGATGCAAGAACAGATCGATCGTCTCGAAAAGGAATTGGCTCAATGTCGCGCAACTGCTTGCCTATCGGTAAGCGATCGAGAAGCGGTCATACGCGAAATGCAAGGCCAGCTCAATACGCTGTCGTACAGTTTCGATGCAGCACAAAAGCAAATCAAAACATTACGCAATCACATCGCTTATGTTTCGAATGAAAATTGCTTCCCTGTTAAATGTTGATTGAAGTGTAATCACAGCAACAAAAAAATAAAGCGTTTCTTACATATATTTTGTTTTGGCCATAATTTCGGGCGGCGAAACTCATTCAAATAAAATTATAATCTTGCACATATTTAAAGAAACGTTCCGTTATCGCTTATTCTATTATAGCACTAGCAGTACCAACGGTGAAAGCCGTGAGCGACCGATAAGAACGATTAGTTCAGAGCGATTTGACCGCCAAACGCTTCATTTTTGGCGCTTTCTTCTTGGCCTGACGCTTTTGCTCTTTCTGCTCCCAACGACGTTGCTTCTCGGGATCATCTTCGGCCAGAACACGCTCCTTCTCTTGTTTGCGTTTATCTTCGCGACGCTGGGCGGCGGCTTCGGCGCGAGCAACATGTGTGCTCTTTAAGAATTGCTCCTCGACACGAAGACGATTCTTTTCAGCTTTAATTTTGCCCTAACAGAAAACAATAACAGAAAAGAGAAATCAATAGCAACGTTACATCTAATAAGCATATAATATGTTATCTTTCAGCTTACCTCCTTGGACATGCGATAGATCTTCAGTCGTTCCATTAAATAGAAAATTAAAATTAACAGTGGTTTTACCGATTCCATATCACCGCCCGTGGGCAGTTGGAATCCGGCCATTAGCATGCATTTCGTTTCCGGTTGCTTCAAATTGTTGGCATCCTCTTGCTGCACTGGTCCACTGAAATTATCAGAGATGTGAATGTAATCGATGAGTTTCTGGTATTTGTTGAGCGCAGTAATAACGCGTGCTTCCAGTACAGCCGATGTCGCCTCGGGTATTTCCGAAAGTACGCCAAATCCAGAAGGTACATTGTAGCGATCCTCCGGTTTGCTGACTAGACTGCAGAATTTGTTCTGGAAGAACACGTGTGCGACAAATAGAATAAAAAAGAAGTACTTATTTCGAATATAAAGGTTAAATTCAATATATTTTTTGTTTCTATAATTAAATATCAATATCCTATAGAGGAACGAAATCAGTTTTATTCATGGAACCTGAACTTTTTTGTGGAATAGGAAACAGCATAAGAAGGGCTAATCAAGAGGCAAGAACTATTTCTCATCCTTTTAGGACAGGCACGGGCTAAAACGGACAACGGACATACATATGTACATATATTCCAAATAATTGACTGAAATTAAAATAGTTTTTTTATCCCTACCACATCCAAAACCAAAATTAACACGACATTTTTTCAACAATCTTCTCTAATTTAGTTTTTTAAAGCAACTTGAGACACTTACCAAGTCCGCATATTCCTTGAACACCTTAGTAATAGTCTTTTTCGTGCCGACACAGAAAACAAATGAGTCCATTACACCACGTGTTATTTCCACTTTTATATGCACTTGGTCTTGTGTTGGGCGAATCAGCCCAGAAACTAACGCCACCAAATCTTGGCGTTTAATCATTTTCAACTCAACCAACATGCCCTCGCAACATGTGCGTCCCGAACACCAGAGTGTATAAAGGCTTTCACTTTCTTTCATAAGGCCGGGATTTTCATTTTCTACTTTGCCATCATCACCTTAAAAACAAAAAAATTATGTACATTTCAATTAAGATAGCAACAAAAACACAAAAACCTACCCACTAGCACGAAATTATCGTCCAAAAGACCCTTGTGTGTATTGAACCAAAGTTGCGCCAGCCTTGCATTTTTTGCTTTACCCGCAAAAAAGTTGGCAAAATATGTTAGGAGTCCCGCTAGCATAAGCATTTCCATCCAATATGAATCCCAGTGAGTGCTGCAAAACGCACAGAATTTATAATTATTATTTAAAAATCGACTTTCTCTTTTGAATTTTTATGCTTTCACTGTCTTACCGGAAATGCATTGGAATCTTTGCCACAGTCAGTTTGGGTTCCGCTGACTTCTGATCTACAGGCAAGTCCTTGGGTTCATTTTGATCGAAGCCTTCAAATTCTTCTTCGTCGTGAAAATGTTCAAATTCGTTTTCATCGTCATCTTCTACAATTCCATCGTCCAAATCATTATTAACGAAATCGTTGTTTTGTGCTGGAGCAGTTTCTTTTTCTTGTCTGCTATTCTTTTGCTCGGCCACCTTCATTGGTGGAATTGGCACTTCTATTGGCAAATCATCATCGCTTGTATCGAAGTCCTCGAATTCTGCAAAATCGTTGTCTTCATACTGTGATGCCGCCGTTACTGTTGCAGTCAAGTGACTGTACAAGGCAAGGCAACACAGAATCAAATGGAGCAACTTCATCTTTCTCCCTAATAATATCGGCCCTTGTAATCCTGAATTTCCTTCCGATAAATATTTTACTTAGTCAACATAACCCATAAATGTTTTTGAGGTTAAAAAGTTAAAAGCAGATACGAAAACATAAACCAAAAATTTTCCACCACTTAAAGACTGGCCGTGTGGATAACCTCTTTTTTTATTATTCAACGATACCAGTGACAAATTAAATCGCGAGTCACTTAATAAAACTCTAAATTTCCTCGCAAAAAAAATTGAGAATATAGTGAACTGTTCGCAAATAGAGGTAACGATATGAACGAGCTAACTAATGCTGCCACCCAACTAAAATTCAATACTACAGTCTTTTTACAGCACACTGTGGACGTGGCTACATTTACGCTATTCCTGTAAACGCCTAACTCTTTAGTGGTAATTGGACTATATGGTCATTTGATTACTGCTAACTAGTACGATTTTGCATACTTTTAGTAACTTTTCGCTAAAATAGTTTCCGATATAAATTATAATACTTTTATTTGCAAGTATAACTACATAAACGTATATTTATATATATATTCGTGAATTTTTGTTTATTTCGTGAAAACCCAAGCAGATATAAATGTAAGCAAATGTAAGTGTTGCTATTAAAGAGTCATATTTGTTTTTTTGCATACATTTTCACAAAAGTGTACTATTCTGTGAATTATTGCAAATAATATCACAACTTAACCCTGTTTTGATCGGGTGATTTCATATCGAAAACCAAATCATTTGGTGACCGTGGCGGTCAAATGTTACTCTCTCGCTCTGTCTCTCTCTCTCTCTCTCAATTTTTAGTTTTATATTGAAGCAACAACAACTCGAGCCTATGATGCACGGTTAACACTTACTCATTTTATTTTGTACTAATATTTACATAAAATGGAGGAAAAATGTACCAATTTTTTTATATGGAACAAATAACATTATACGAAACTCCTTGTCAGTTTTTTAATATAATTCTATTCATTAAAAAAAATAAGAAGAAGAAAACATATTATTTATTGGATATAATAATAATTCATGTTATATGTATCTATACATATACGATATGTGTAACAATTACCAAATTTTTGAGGTCTTGAAAACTTTATTAAAAATTGTATAGCAAATAAATAAACCAAATTAAATGCTAAAATTTCGTGCTAAAACAATGGCATATCAAACTTTGACATATCCATGTTAATAAAGAGTCTTGTACCTCTTTCAATAATATATTTCAGATATTTCTCGCATTGCACACTTTGAGCTCAGCTAGTGACGCCTTTTTTAGTATTGAAAAACATTGAAATTTTACCCTTCTCACCAAAAATTACTTTGATAATATGTTCACATTTCTTAATTACAATAAAAGCCAACTTTGTTCACAGAATGTACCCATGTATAAAGCGCAGAAAATGGAACAAAATTTCCCAGTGTTGGTAGAATTGGTACCAAAGTGGAAACCGTGCTATGATGTGACCGTGGCCTTCTGCGCAACGAGGCATTAAAGATTTATATGTAGTGGAAATTAAAACCCAACTATCACTAAACGATTGTTTCCAAATGTTTACACCAGCCAATGCTGGCATTTCAACACTAAAAAACTCACACTTTTTCACTAATACATATATATATATATATATATATATATGTCAGAAAATACGCCCATTGTGTGAGAAAAGATGGGGAAAAAATAATACAATGTTTTTTTCTTCATAATAAGACCATCGAAATTTTGTGATAAATTATTAAACTACTATTCTTTTTGGCAGTACGCGTCAAAAGAAATGGTTCTGAAATTACAATTATTTTCGAACGCATACATCATTTGTACTCCATACACTAAGGACATTCATTTAAACGCGAACACGTGACTCGCGTAGTTTTACAACTCTCAGAAAGAGTGTGGTTCTAAATAAAATTAAAAATTATGTTTGCAATACTGTAGACACACGACATTTAATAAAATTACTTGTAAACAATGGAAGAATAAGTAAGTACGAAAATCTAATGCCTAGGTTTTAATAATAATTTTATTATATCAGTTTTCAAACCAACGGGGAGACAAAGGAAAACAAAACGTCGCCGCGTAAACAATGTTTCATTTATCCATTCGTCAAGAAACTTGTTCTCTTTTAATTTTTGCTTCCAATCTATGAATGCCAGAAATGTATTTAAATATTAATTATGCAGTGAAATAAGTATGAATATATGTCCATCGCTTCTTCCAAACGTTCTAGCATTATTTAGATTTCAGATATCTTATTAATTTAACTTTTGCGCCTACTTTAGCAAATACCCTTATTATTTTGAAAACATTAATTTCACCGTTTCATCATTTGTTTAATTTCCATTCATTCCCTTGTATACCAGATCCAAGCGAATATCTGTGAAAATGTCAACATTTCGGAAAAAGGTAAATAAAAAGATTATTTGCAACTGAGTTAATATTAATGAGCAACTTTTTAGAGCACAAGCACAGAAACGAGCACGTCTTCTTCATCGGAGTCAGGCAGTAGCACATCATCTAGTTGCTCCGGTAGCAGTTCAAGCGATTCCGAATCAAGCACTTCAGCCGATGAAAAAAGTGCTAAGGGGAATGAAGGCAATGCCAACCGAATTACTCGTCGCAAAAGTTCTGAATTTAAGGCTGCTGCAAAAGCAGATACAGAAAAACATACACCTGTGCAATCCTCCTCCGTGAAATCACGACCAACGAATGGCGCGACCGCTCAACGGCAACCACTTCGTTCGAACACAATATCCAGCGAGGACGATGGGGCGCCGCCCCATAAAAAACCAGTAAGATCAACGAGTATCGTAACAGGTATACAGCGTAGAAAGATACCTTCGATCAATGGTGCAGCGCCACAAACACAATCGCAAAAGTCAGTAGGCGGAAAAGCACCACCGGCAAGCGCTCGACTGACACAGACGGCACTTGCAAAGACTACAAGTACGAAGCAAAACAGCGCTCAAGCAGACAGTGCAGAGAATAACTCTCGTAAGGAGCAATCAAAAAGTGTTCTATCTGTTCTCACAGATGAATCGGATAAAGAGTTGCCACCTTCTAGAGGCAAACTTGAACGCAAAGTACAACCGAAAGCAGGAACCACTTCACATTCAGCTTTTGTCGCAGCGGCAGCAAGGCCTAAACAATCCAAATCCAAACCGCAGCCCAAACGAAGTACATCATCAAAAGTTCAGACTGCACAGCAAAAGAGTTCTGAAGACTCGGAAACGGAAAGTGGTTCAAGTAGTAGTGAATCAGAAGCTAGTGACAGCAGCAATTCGTATACCTCACATCCAACTAAAGCAATAAAAGGTAAGCGAAGCTCCACTGCTGGCAAAATTCGGCGTTTCGATTCAGACAACGATGATGGTGGTGGTATAAGTGTGCCGGTGACTGCACGGAAACTCACTCGTTCGCTAAGCACACGACGCAATAAGCAGCAGCTGAAACATGGCGCCGGCGCTGCAACGGACAGCGACTCAGATATGGCAGAATTGGATATGGAAAAACGCTCTCTATCGAAGAGTCCAGCCAAAAAAGCTGTAATTGGTGGCTCAAGCAAATGTAAAGTGAAGAAGGAGAGTGGCAACATGGGCAGCGGTGGCAATGGCTCTATGGGCACTATGCAGCCAAAGCCGCCTTCACTCTCGCCACCTCAACAAATAGAAAAGAAATGTCCCATTGAAGGCTGCGATTCATCCGGTCATCTTTGTGGCAATCTGGACAAACATTTCCTGTCCGAAGCGTGTCCCATTTATCATAATATGTCAGCATCAGAGTGCAAAGAGCGGGCGAATGAACGTAAAATTGGGGATGAACACCATCAGAAGGCAGGAAACAAGTCGGCAACTACGGCCGCAATCAACAACGATTTAGCAGCAGGTAACAGCCGGAATTTGACATCAGAGCAAAAGGATTTTCTTACGAAAATAAGAGAATCACGTCAAAGATTCCATCCCATTGCGGCAGCAATTAGTCCTGATAAGGTGAAAATGGAAAAGGATTGCACGGACGAAGACCGTGAGCCTAGCTTGGCAGGATTGGTGCCTGACTACGATTTACAATTGTTTCGCGAAGCTCAGGCTATTGCTTCTGAGAGGATCGAAGATGAATTAAAAGATTTGCCCGTGGGCAAAGGCATCAAGTGAGCTCAGCAATCAAGTATTATTAATTTTGTGGTTTTCATTGACGTTCACATTTGTCTGCTTTCTGCTTCTTTTTCACAGATACATTACAATGGGGAAATACAAAATGAAAGTGTGGTATCAATCACCTTATCCCGACGACGCTGCTCGCCTACCCAAAATGTACATTTGCGAATTTTGCTTGCGCTATCAAAAGTCTGAAACGGGAATTAAACGACATGCCCAGAAATGTGTATGGCGACACCCGCCCGGAGATGAAATATATCGAAAGGGAAAGCTTCAAGTTTGGCAGGTTGACGGAAAGCGGCACAAACAGTACTGCCAGCATTTATGCCTGCTGGCGAAATTCTTTCTCGATCACAAAACACTCTACTACGATGTGGAGCCGTTTTTATTTTATATAATGACGCTGGCGGATGTGGATGGCTGCC
Organism: Palloptera scutellata; assembly: GCA_958295655.1. Taxonomy (NCBI): domain Eukaryota; kingdom Metazoa; phylum Arthropoda; class Insecta; order Diptera; family Pallopteridae; genus Palloptera; species Palloptera scutellata. The sequence continues at coordinate 16,158,836 of OY282452.1, forward strand.
ATACAGTTGGTTATTTCAGTAAGGTATGAAATTTGAAGAAATTTGAACGTGAAAAGCATTAGACAAGAAGGTTCACTGCTTGTCATGAGATTAATACTGTTCACTTATTGGCAGAAAGCTTTTGTTTAGTAATGTCAGATATCCAGAATAGTGATGGTCATTGCTCAACTCAATAAATGAATTATTGTTTGAGACCCGAATCCGCCATGGTAGATCTTCTGCAAATGTACAGAGAACAAATAGATTTTACCATTTCAATAGTTATTTCGTTATTATTGTGAAAGTTAAAATAGTTTTCTTTAATATTATTTTTCTGTCATATATTTCAACTTGCAATAATTTGCGACCGGTTCATACACAGACGACACAATTTATTAAAATCTATACGTTTCTCTATAACATGTACTACAAAATTACATGAAGCAAGAGTAAAATCTTGCATTTGTTTGCAGATTTTTCACATACTTACGACAGTATTTTATCTATTAGTAAAAATGCTTAGTTGGTAGAGAAAAATTGCAAATACGTCGATAAAGGATATCGAAAAACTGTTAGCGCTAATTGCTGACTCAAAAAACTGCAAGAAAAAAAATCGTTACAAAATGCATGTAACGATTTTTTGATTTTCCCATTGCGAAAAAAAAGTGAAATGAACTGGTTTGATTACATCTGTTAGATTTTTAGCTACCAATCTTTTTTTTTACTTTTCTATTACCAGTCCGTTATTCAATTTTATTTAGTAGCTTTCTTTTCTACCTTTTTCCATTGAAACTTAGGAACAAAAAAAACTCGTGTCTTTTGAAAATTTGCGATGTTTTGTATCAACACTTGCGACATTTCAAATATATCGTTGACCGATTCACCAACTCTATATACGAATGTGAATTCTCTTTCAACATCTCGATACTTCATCTTCATTAGATCTCAGCTCTAAGAGGAGGCTGAGGCATCAATGTCAGAGGTGGATTTTAACATGTTGAGGCCCTAGACAAAAATCAATTTTTGTGGCCCTCTTAAGTTTTTTTTTGTGTCTTGTGGCTCAATTTTCAAAATTTTTACGAAAGAAACAACATTTTTGATAGACAAATATTTTGTTAGAAATTATAGACCATTTATATTATTTTTTTCGTGATTTATTTCTTGCAAAACTATCAATTAAGGAGTCATTGTTGATTTTTTTTAACTAAGTCGCTTTCAATGGCTATGATGGCTAAGTGATTTAATTTTATTTGGCCAAGTGACGTTCTTAGGGAGTTTTTGACCCGCTTAAGAATGCTAAATGATCTCTCACCATACGCATTTGCAATTGGGATTGTTAAAAAAATTTTTAGGATTATTTCAACGTTTGGAAATGTTGATGTTAAACCTTCCAGAATTGACGCATACATTTCAGGCAGTTTTAATTTTTTTTTCAATTTTACAAAGTGAAGGAACTGCTTACCTCATCTTTGAATACTAATTGATTTATGTCATCTTTATAGTTTTCAACTAAATTTGATACACACTGAGCAAATTTTTCTTCAGGCAACTCAAACTCAACAAATATTAAAAAGTTTTGTAATACCTCGTCATAAACTACAGACCTTCTTTTTATTTGAGAGTGTAAAGTACCACAAATTAAGTAAAATGTTTCAACTTTGAATAGTTCTTTACTTTACTTTACTTTTGATGGCACAACAGCCCATGGAGGGCCTAGGCCGAGCTTTTCGCATCCACTCATGTTGTGCGTGTTATATTTGTACATGAATGGAAGGGACCTACAGTTTAAAGCCGAATCCGAACGGCGAAGGAAAAGCTTTTCATAGCAATTTTTACTCTTGTAGGTTTGCCATTGCCTGACAAGAGGTGGTGCCGTGTAGAAAAATTATTTTTTCTACTTTTTTTTTTGATTTTGCCTGTGCCGAGATTCGAACCCCGGACACTCTGCGTAGCAGTCCAACGCACTACCACTACGCCACAGCGACCAATTTGAATAGTTCTTACCCACGTAAAATTATGTCATTATCTGAAGTTTCATCGAATTGTATTTTTCTTTTCCTGTTTCGATTTTTTGCTGTTGATTATTCTGTACTACCAGCTAATTCGATTGCTTCTTTCTCCACTTCGTGAAAATATGCATCATCAGTTCGAATACTGAGTATGAATGCTGATAAAGATTTCAATAAATTAGTTCCTTTTTGTATATTACATTATTTGTTTTGTAACGATTTATTGGTGGCATTAATTCTTTGCAATAGTGTATTCCAAAAAAATCAATAACAGTGCCGTCTCTAAATCTTCAAAACTACTATGTAATTTTTTTCGCCTGAATTTTTGTTATGGGCTTTTCAGATGGGTGAATACAAAAAAAAAATTGTTTCGTACAGTTAATACAGCTTCAGCTGTGGATGAACATCGAGTGTCACATATACATACAAAGTATGGCTTAATTTTTTATCATTTTTGATTAGCTGGATCCCATCTCTTTGCCGAAGAGGAAAAAAAGACGAATAACTTTTGAATAAAATCAAAGAATCTAATAGCTTTAGAAGAACATTCTGCAGCTGTATTTCCAACTAAATTTAAGGAATGTCCTGCGTAAGGCAAAAAAACAGCATTTTTGCTGTAACTTTTAATTTTAGCTTGGAGACCGTTATAAATGCCTGACATGTTCGAAACATTGTCATACGTTTGTCCCCGGCAATTATTAATGTTCAACCCTAATTCGGACAAGCTGGACAAAATAGTTGTTTCTAAATAAGTTGCATCATGATGTTCGATCGGAATAAAACATATGAACCTTTCTTGAATTTTTCGATCTAAATGTACATAACTGATAATAATAGTTAACTGGCCAGTATGGCTAGCATCAGGCGTAGAATCAACTATATGAGCAAAATAGTTAGCTCGTTTTATTTCATCAACAACGGAGTTTTGTACACTTTTTCCCATAAGTTCTATGAATTCATGAATTTTAGATAAATAATTAACATGTCCAATCCCGCAATTACTGTATTTTTCTAAGTGAACCTTTAAAAAGTCATCAAATTCAGCCAAATATTCAATACAGTTGGGAAAATTGCCTTTGGAAGAATTAGGATGTCCTCTAAACCTTAAGCCCAGACTTCCCAAAAGTCTAACTGTAGCAACGACTCGTTTTAATACCTCACACCGATAAATTGCCTCTTTTTCTATTACTTCTAAATATTTGGAATCGACACGACTACTTATTTTAGCACGACGAACATAAGCACACATACAACTTTTATGTACTTTCGACTCATCATGTCTTTTCAAAACGTCTACAATATTTGCCCAATCGGAGTATCCTGAAACTAAAACATTAGATTTTTTACTAAATAGTTTATAAGTAAAGTAATAAACAGATTTCGTTGTTTCAGAATAAATCAACCATTCACTTCGCTCTTGGGCTCCGTTTATTTTAGTCATATAAAAATTTACTTCATTTTATTTTCGGTGTATTTGTTGATCATTATTATCTTTATAAAATTTTTTGGAAGATTCTAAATCTCCCACGTTTTTGGGTTTTGTACAAATACAATGTTCAATCAAATCATTACTAATTATTTGTGGCCATAAAACAATGTCAGTAAAGTTAGGATAAGTATTTGTACATTTTATTACTTCACTCTCAATTTCAATCTCTATGTCATTGGAATGGCAACTGCACCTTCTTCTTCACAAATACTCCTATTTGAAAGATTAACATCGTTATCAGCTATTACTGGTAGTGAAACATTTTTATCTGCCACCGCAGTACTGGTAGATGGAACATTTCCATCACAAGACATAAATTTTGCAAGGGAGTTTCTTTGCTTTTCATTTTCCCTCATTTGAATTTTTTTTCGTAGTCGTATATTTTTCAATAATTTCTTTAAAAATAAAATGGTATAATTGTTGAAGGAATTAAGAATTATTAAATGATGAAAGCAACAACGTTGGTCTTGGTAGTTTAAAAAAAAACTGTTGGTTGTTCTGAAAATATCAATCTCAATTCAAAATTTAAATTATGCTAATAGAAATACTCAATAAACACAAATAATTGCCTCAATCGGAGGCCCGATTTATAAGGTATGTAGTTTTCCAGGTATGACAAGCAAGAGGGTAGCCATTTTAGGTAGTCAATTCTTCGGTGTTGACGAATCGTTTTCAAATTTTTCTTTTCGAAGAAGCTTGCATTGAAACGTTATGTAATTATCGGCCTATCCAAACAATTTAATCAAGCCTCAAGTAAAAATTAGTACCAAACATTTTCAGTGTTCGATTTAATTGAATAATCTTCTTTCTTTTAATGGCACAACAGCCCATTGAGGGTCTAGGCCGAGCTTTTCGTATCCACTCATGTTGTTCGTGTTATATTTGTACAGGAATGGAAGGGACCTACAGTTTTATGCCGAATCCGAACGGCAAAGTGAATAGCTTTTCATATGCAATTTTTACTCTTGTAGGTTTGCCGTGTAGAAAAACTTTTTGTTTTTTTTTCCTGTGCCGAGATTTGAACCTCGGACACTCTGCGTAGTTGGCAGGCCAGCACACTACCAACTACGCCACGTCGACTAAAATTAATTACAAAACTAAAATTAATATGGCATGTGTCAGTTCAGTTACAATATTCTATTTTACTTTACATTACATTATAATTTTAGAATAGATTAGATTATATTTGTTCAAGTTAAATGGCAACAAAATTTATTTATTCCTCGATTTATTAATAATTTTTTAAGGAGATTTTGAAACTCCGAATTTCTGCTAATTTATACTGTCAAGAATAAGAATTTTCGATTAAATATTCAAAATCTAGACAAAGCTCCTTCAAGATGCTGTCTCAATCTTATGCGTGGATTCGATACTGCGTATCCTCCGTAGGCGAAACAAATCAGGTCATCGATCTTGCCGAAAATGTTCAGTTAATCATTGGAAGAGCAGCTTTATCATTAGTTTAATTAATATTGCGAACCGATGGTTTATTTTCGAGTTCAGGTTCGAGAACGAATTGCCAATATTTTTTGTGGTCTAGAATCAAATTGGGGGAAAAGTGACGAGCAAGGACTGCATGTTCACATAGGAAGTGAGTTCTGTGCCATTATTATAATTATGCACCTTTTAACTTAGCCCCTTACGAAAACAAAAGCTAAGCAAAGTTTAAAAGTTTCGAAATTTGTTTCAACTTACATTGGCAACCCTATTCGGCTATTGTAAATTTATCTCGTAAATAATCATTTATGCATAGCTGTGTATTTACATATACATACATACATGTAAATGTATGTATATATAAGTATGTATGGTATGTATGTGCAATCGTTATGTTCTTGACCATACCCAAATCTACGCTGCCATGTATGCGGCAAAAGTAAACCTCCCTTCCTACCTTCTTCGTTCCTTGTTCTCTTCAGCCCTTCCTCCAAGTGTGCATTGACTCGGTTCCTCGACCTCCTCTCGGCTACATTGATTTTTCTCCGCATTGAATAGTAGTTGTAGTGTAGTACAGAGGGCCAGGCGGGGAACTTTTGCGCAGAATTAAAAGGGGACAACAGAAGACTGGGTTTGTGTTACAAATTGCGCATGTCGTGCCTGCCGCTGCTATTAACTTCGTCGTTGTAGCGCTGTTGTTGTCCCTCGTTTCTCGTTACGTCCCTTCTGATGGGAATGTATCATATGCTCTGGCATCAACGTGACGGTTCTTTTTTCGGCATTTTCGGCAAGTTGCGAGTATACAGCACTCAGACTCTTCTATAAAGACTCCCCCAACAAAAAAGGAGCTTACAACATTCGATTGAAAAATTCTTGTTTGTTTTTGCGTTGTCATTTATTGCTCTGTTCTTTTTGTTGTTATGCATTTGGCCCCACCTAAGGCGCTACATTACCTACATACACACACACATATGTACATACATGACAGGTCGAACATTGAACTTCTTCTTCTCGATTTATTCTCGTGCCACTCGCGAAATTCGTCCTCCCTGCAATACGTTTACTTTACAATGCATTTACATTTTACATAAGCCAAGTATTTATCAACGAATTGGCAACAGCAAAAATGTTAACAAAAGTAAAAAATAAAAGAAAAACACTGTGCGTCGACTATGTCCTCTTTTAAACATAACCCGAAAAAAGGATTTCCTTTGGTATGAGGCATCCTGCTCTGCTGCTACCTTATCGCTGTCGGTTACCACCCGAACTCCAAATCACGAACTCCATACTCATACTTGCATTGCAGTCACAGACGGTACTCGTCGCATTGGCATAGGCCAACAACAAAGCAAAGCACCCGTAGTCGTAGTAGTAGTCTGCCAGACAGACTCAACGTAGACTTTTAGGGTAAGAGAGCAGACGACTGCGCGTCATCATGGTTGCTGGGAAAAGTTGCAAATCGTACGAATTGCAAAGGCACACTCTCGCCGCTACATACATATACATACATATGTATATGTGTGTAATCGTAATGAGGTCGTGAACCTTTTACAGTGTAGAGATTCTTCTTTGAGGGAGTAACAATAAACTTATGGATACTACTCCCGCTGCTACCTCTCGTACTGGTACTACCGCAATGGGTGGTGGAATGTGATGACGTTGTACTATGTTTGTTATGTATGTATCTATGTACATATACATATGTACATGCAGGAGTTTCACATTATCTTTCTATTTTTGTCTGGCTTCCGAATTTTTAAGTAAACGTGGAATGGTCTTCAGTACACCGCTGGAATAACCATGTATTTTTGTCTATCGCTCATTCCGTAACAACATACGATGCCAGGATGCTGACGACGCTGTATTTGTTGTTTGTATCCTGCGCGCGATTGCGTGTGTATTGAAAAGTTGCTTTTTTTTGCTACAACGACGACATCGAGAATGCCCAGACAATGAATGTGAATGCGAACGATAGATGCTCACTCGTCGCCGTTGTCGTTGTTGAGCTTTGTCGCTGTCATTGCTGGAGCTGTAGCTGTTTCTGCTTCTCTACCGGCATTATTGCCGTCTGTCGCCGCCGCTACTGCTGCATTAATTTAATCCGTGGTCAATGAACCCCGAAATATATTGAATGTACATTCGCTTCTTTTGCGCAGACAATATATAATATTTATCGTATTATTTTCACAATAAAAAGAAATTTCTTATTTTGTTATCCTTTCTGTGTAAACAATATCAAATGAAATGATGTGATTTGAAAATTGACGTATGCGTTGATGTGCTTATATAATTGTTTTAAGGGCGTGGCGCATCGTTTATGGTAATACAATATTTATGTATAAGCTGTTTTGATTTTTTTACATAATAACTTTTACTTATTTTCCAATTGCTCGTAAAACATTATTTATTTATAAATCTTTGTTTGTTGTGTTTTATTTTTTACTTTTAGGAGAAAAACTCATTTTATAACGTTTCTTGCATTTTGACGCTGCCACCGTATCAACGCAAAGGATACGGTCGATTACTCATTGATTTTAGTAAGTTTACAATTAAACATATCAACATACATACTTACATATCGTCATTATCATTTAGAAAGGCCCTAACTGACATTTGGGTTTTTGTTTACAGGAGAAGAAAAAAACCTTAAATAGTTTTTAGATGCAGTTTAAGTACAAAGGCATCAATAAATTCAATTCGGTATTATAAAATGTTTTTTAATTTTTAATAAAATTATGTCACATACATTTTGTTTCTCTGTATAAAAAATAAACAAAAATGTCAGTTAGTGCCTTTCTAAATGATGACGATTTTTATTTTTTTATTTTTAGAATTTTTTAAAATATTATATTTTTACTACTTTCTCACCATTATTATGATCTTATGGAAAAAGAAAGTCTATTGCTCCACAATTTTATCACACTTCCACGTTGATACACTTTTTAACAAAAATATCACCAAAATAACGTAAGATTGAAAGCAGAAAACCTCATGTACATATCGTGTAATATCATTGTTATTATTTAAATGACGAAAAGCTACGAAAAGAGTTCATCTGATGCAAAGTTTGAATATTTTACTACCATTAGTATTATGTCACAACAGTCCATTGAGAACCTAGGTTGCTCTTTTCGCAGATATACTTGTTGTGCTAGTTCTATTCCATACACGAATAGCCTTCTTCTTCAGTTTTCAACTGGGCGAAATGAAAAGCTTTCTTAGGTAATTTTAACTTTTTCGACTGTGCTGAGTATTGAACCCCCCCAGACACCAGGCAAGTCCACCACAAAATACTGAAATGAAGCATAGACATTTTCATTTTTTTATTTAAACAATACTTGACTGACACCTACTTTTTATAGAATTAAAGTATAGTTTATGGTAGTTAAAGTATACTTTCTTTTTTACAACCAGCCATTGTATTTCAGGTCGCTAGTTTCAAAAATTTAGAATTAAATTATTTACTTATTAGGTTATTTGTTGTTTTCCTGTTATTTCGAGTTCAATAACAAAATTATACAAAATTGTTTGCCAATGTTTTCAGAAATGTACTGAAAAAATTTGGATGTTACATAAAGCAGTTGATTACTTATCAACTTACTATCTTATATACTTTTTAGACTATGAGCTCTAAACTAAAGTATTTATATACATATGTATGTGTGCCCAATCTTGCCTAGCTAAAATTGATATCAGATTGAAAAATGTAGTTATTCTAAGAATTAAAGGAACAAATTATAGTCCGCACGTGACCGCTTGAAAGATTTTCATGATATGCCAAAAAGGCTTGCCTTCTATGAGAGGTACGCGTGCTGCTTATTGCCCAATGATGATATTATTCTTTAAGCTTTTTCAACAATGCGCACAAAATTTCGATTAATTCGTTTACCTATTTCCTTAGATATTTATTGCTCTTTGAATATTGCACTAATAACCGATTTTGACAATTTTTATAAAAATTATTCTAGATTCTATTGCAATGAAGTGTACCAAATTTAGTTAAATATCAATCACTCTTTGAGAACTTCACTTTTATGAGAGGAACTACGCCAACTTGGCCAAGTTTAACCATTTCAGAACTTGATCCCTTTCTGATTATGAAAACTATCTACATCAAGTTTAGTTCAGTTGGCTTAAGTTGTGTACGAGTTATGGTGTCCACCGACAGACAGACGTTTATGGCTATATTCAATTCGGAATGGAATAGCAACAAAACGGTTATAGTAAACACTACGAACAAGTATGAGTAACGATGAAATAGATAGGGTATTGCTCTAGTGTTGTAAAACAGCCATATGAATCGAATGGAGTTATATACACTATAGCTTTCATGTCATTATGTAGCGCCAAAGGCGGTGTTTCTATTATTGTGGCCATGGCTGTACATATTGTATATATTATATGTTCGCAATTGTATGCCGATTGATCTGGTAATCTATTATTATTATTACTGAAATTAGCTACATACTTAGTTCATGGCGCGGTATAATGGAGCCAACATATTGAATTTTGAAATGTCAACCTTGGATTTGTTTTCAGCGGCCCTATGCCCACCAACTCCTTCATATTTTGGCTACATTTTGAACTCAAGTACTCCATTGTGCATCTTACGATTATTATCAGGGTATTTATTTTGGTTTTTTGTGGACGGGTTACGACGTTTCGGTAACATTTACGGTAATGAGAATAAATAGGTAATGAACCGGTGGCGATATCCTTGCTTAAAACAGGCTTATTTCACACTCAATCATTTAAGCACAATACTTACTTACTTACTTACTTTCTTACTTACTTACTTACTTACTTACTTACTTACTTACTTACTTACTTACTTACTTACTTACTTACTTACTTACTTACTTACTTACTTACTTACTTACTTACTTACTTACTTACTTACTTACTTACTTACTTACTTACTTACTTACTTACTTACTTACTTACTTACTTACTTACTTACTTACTTACTTACTTACTTACTTACTTACTTGCTTACTTACTTACTTACTTACTTACTTACTTACTTACTTACTTACTTACCTACTTACTTACTTACTTACTTACTTACTTACTTACTTACTTACTTACTTACTTACTTACTTACTTACTTACTTACTTACTTACTTACTTACTTACTTACTTACTTACTTACTTACTTACTTACTTACTTACTTACTTACTTACTTACTTACTTACTTACTTACTTACTTACTTACTTACTTACTTACTTACTTACTTACTTACTTACTTACTTACTTACTTACTTACTTACTTACTTACTTACTTACTTACTTACTTACTTACTTACTTACTTACTTACTTACTTACTTACTTACTTACTTACTTACTTACTTACTTACTTACTTACTTACTTACTTACTTACTTACTTACTTACTTACTTACTTACTTACTTACTTACTTACTTACTTACTTACTTACTTACTTACTTACTTAACTGGCACTACAATCGATGATCGGTCTTGGCCGCCTCTACAAAGCTTCGCCAGTCACCTCTGCTATGCGCGCGCTGGCGCCAGTTGATAAGGCCAAGTGCAGTCAGGTTGCCCTGCACCTGGTCCTTCCAACGGAGATTAGGCCGTCCCTTATCAACGTCCCCTTCTGCATGTTCCTCCACCGTGGTTCGAATAAAACACCCTTCTAGCCGGAGCGCTTTCTTCAATTCGCTTAACATGACCCAGCCAGCGAAGCCGCTGGAGTTTTATACGCTTGACTATGTCAGTGTCGGCGTGCAGCTCATACAGCTCATCGTTCATCGTATTTATTTGTGTGGAAATGAGTTTACTAAAAATATTCATAAGAAAATACTTAAGCAAACCAAGAATGAAAGAAACAAATATTTCAAAAGTGTAACCTCACTATGTGGTTACACATAGTTAGTAACCTATGTGGCCGCTGTGGCGTAGTGGTAGTATGTTGGACTGCTACGCAGAGTGTCCGCGGTTCGAATCTCGGCACAGGCAAAATGAAAAAGTAGATAAAATAATTTTTCTACACGGCAGCACCTCTTGGCAGGCAATGGCAAACCTACAAGAGTAAAAATTGCTATGAAAAGCTTTTCACTTCGCCGTTCGGATTCGGCATTAAACTGTAGGTCCCTTCCATTCATATACAAATATAACACGCACAACATGAGTGGATGCGACAAGCTCGGCCTCGGCCCTCCATGGGCTGTTGTGCCATTAAAAGAAACCTCACTTTAAGTTGAGATTAATATCGGAGCACTTGAAAGATACGATTCTATTTTAGTACTATTTGCGGATTTTGTGTTTCCACTTTTTAATTTTCGAATTTTTTATTAAAATTTTATATTTTAAATTTCAGTTTTATATTTTTAAATATCTAAAATGTAGCTGATTAATTTTTTGCTTAAATAAGAAGCTTTTGTATGGAAATCTTGAAATTTAACTATTCCAAGTATTATTCAATGCTATTGCCACATGTTCTTTCTACTTATACAGCTATGAATCATAAAATTATGGACTGAGAAAATTAAAAGATATAAGAGAGCAGGAGTTCTACCTGAAACACTATGTCTATGAAAACAACATCTAGAATAAATTTTATGGTATTGAAAAAGCGAGCGTTGACATTTTTCATATCTATGTTCTGCTCTGCCTTTCTAACGTTTGTTACTTTTTTGTTTTGGAAATATTTTTTTAATGCGAACGAAATCGATTCCATCACCACTAGATGCCACTCAGACAAAATTTATATGTATAATAGTAGAAATCGAAATCTCAGAAGAAAAGTTTATAGAGATAGAAAGAAGCAAATAAAAATTCATATATGTATTATGTGTGTAGCTAAGATTTATTTTCAACTCCTTTCAATCTTTTGCTTGTCAATCTGAAACTGAAAGCAATTTGACCAATGGTTGGACCGTGTAAAGATTATTCAGAAGTAGTTGTGGCATCATACAATTTACTGCTTTTGGCTTTAATTTACATAAAATGTACTTACAACCTTTTATTAAACCATTTTCTCCATTTCTACATCTTACTTATATCTTTTTAACCCTTGATCTTGAGTTTATACTTTAAGAAATCGAATTTTAAATGGACGAAATGAAATTGATAATTATTATTATATTTTAAGATCTTTGCTTTGGTATAAGTCGTCCAAGGCTAACCAATTAAGATGAGGGCAACTTAATTGCAACTCCTTTGCATTTTTCATTCTGAACAAGAACAAGTTTATATGGTAACTACTCGTAAACGAGTCCATTCGCTTAAAAACATATACAATCATGTGCTGCACTCCCTGATGATTCATTTATGCATTACTCACCATTATCAATATTCATACTAACTCGTCTCACCATTAGCAATTTCTTAGTAACTAGCTTGCTTAGCAACGTTTCCAAATTACGAGAACATAAGTACTTCAAATAATTTATAAATATGTTTAATAGATACTTCAAAATTTCTCATCACAATTGGTAAAACTAGCCGGCGTGTATCTTTGTCTAGCCAATGGGGAAATGAAACAAAAGTGAGGCTCTCAGTCTCAGTTTTCCCTGAAGTTTGACGTTGTGGTATTTGCATTCCCTGGGTTTCGCGCTAAGGCGAGGAAAATTAATTTTAAGGTAAAATCATAGATTCATATACGCCGCCCTAAATCGTATTGTCATTCATTTAATTACTATTGATGAAACTTATGCAAGTGTGAGCTACAATTGAAAAAGGCAAAAAGAAAAATGTCCACACAATCACTTTTCGCCCATTCCACACATGTGATTCACTGCGCTTACAACGAAGCATGGAGTGTAGAGTTAGTTAGTTACCTTTCTGTTATGCTTTGTTAGTGTCCGCTTTCCCGCTCGTTCGCTCGACTGCCTGCTTGCATGCCACACAGGCAGACGACGTTCGTCTGCGGCGGAGACGCGCAGAGTTCCGTTTTTAAGCGACATTGACCTTACACCACTTCACACTCAAAGTTCTCTGTTCTCACCAGCCAGCCAGGCAGGCAGCCAACCAACCAACCAACAAAGCAACCAACCGCACATACTCATCGCATTGTATTATTCTGTGACTGACGGTGGCATCATCATCACCATCATCATCGCCATCAGCGGCTACTCATGCAATTGCTATGTGCATATGTATGTACGTGGCGAAACGACTGTTGCAAAATGCAATGCTGATTCGGTGATTTGCTTTCTAGAGGGGACTGGTCGGGCCAGAATGGACGAACTGACAAACAGACAAAGAAACGGGCTGTAACTTTCTACCTTTTCAGGTGAAAATCGTGTATGTTTCATATGAACAAAGAAAAATTAAATAATTTTAAGCAAGAAATTTTAAATGTAATTAATTCAAATGTTCATAAATTATTTCGAGAATATGGATCTAAATTTTGTAACTACCCATGCCAAGTAATGAGTTCAATTCTTTGTCTCCTCCATGCAATGTTACCAAGGGCAAGTACGGCATAAACGCCCCGCCGCCATACCCTAATCTACATTCTGTGTATGTAAAACGTGCCTTTTGCCTTTTGCCTTAAAGTTTCAGTTTTCAATTATTGTTGCAATACACACGAGCAACCAGAGGTGTGAGGTTCCATTACAATTTTTCATACACTCTTTTAGAATGTAAATGTTTTCATAGTAGGCTCTGCGAACTTTAAAGCAGGCGCTATCACTGCAAAAGTGGTTTCATTCATAAAACCTATTTGCATATACTAAAAAAAATCGATAATTTACTTCCTTTGCCATTAAAACATGAATTTGCACCAGTAATAAATGGGTATACAATATTTTGTTATTAATTAACAGATTCGAGTGTTTCTATTATTATTTTTAGTATTAATGCTATACTATTTTTATTTTTGTGCCGATTGCCATTACTTCCACAGTGAGCAGACAACAAAGGTCAGGACAGGTCACAATGAAAGGGCGTCGTCCTTATTTTAGTTACTTTTGGGTATTCGGGTTTCGTTTTTCAATACGGATGTGAATTTCGAACACAAGTGCCAGTACTTATGTAAATATGTATGTATGTATAAAATAACAGTACATGCGGTATGGAAATTGATATCAGTTAATTTCAACGATATGTAAACCCAGAGCAGAAAAGTTTGCTGAGAAAACTCCCATCTGAGCTTAAACCACCAATTTAGTTTAATTCGAACTATAAAACCAGTTCCGGTTGACTATGAAAATTCAAAATCTGGACAAAGATTTTGATGGCTTATATTACTCGATTTGGACCCAAAGAATTCAATGCAGCCAACCGTTATCGTACTCTTCAAGTGAGAAACGAACTCGAACCAATCTGGCTAAACGGTTTGCATTTTTGAATTCCTTGGATCCAACTATCAAAACTTTTGTCCAAAAAATGAAATCTGAGCACAGAGTAATTTGCTAGGTAGATTTGATAGATCTTATGACTTCGCGCGTGTACTAAGTTCAACAGACGTCGGAATTTATTGATATATATATATTAAACGTTCCTAGTTTCCTAGCCAAGTGGGTAGCGCATTAAACTCTCGGCTTTTACTATTGTATACAATGCCATTTGATTTCTCTTGTTCTTCCTAACAGTTGCTTTGGAAATTGGTTTTGCGCTGCACCATCATTTTCCAAGTTCCCGCGATATACCAGGTAACCTATTGCTCTACATTGCCTGCGGCCGGTCTAGCGAATATAAATTACATAGGTACTAGGCTTGTTTTGTACTTACTAGTTTCTAAGTATTTCGTAAGCGTAACAATATCAATTGGTGAGTGTCAGGTCTGAAGATAGTATCTCAATCTTTGAGATTTTATGAAAGTCATTTAGGAAGAATATGCGGAGCTAGATGTGCATATTGAATCGGTTGGAAAAGTGTATTATTAAGAATACATGACTTGGATACGTTACCTAACTGCAATTGTTGTTTTCAACTGCAACCTAGACAATATCTGTCATTTGGAAGGTTGCACGTAGGTTAAGATTTATTTAAAAGAAAGATAAATTCAAATATATTTTATTTTTTGTTATTTATTTACGTAAATCGTATACTTGTTCTTATCTGCAATGCTTCTATAGCCCTGATCCCATTTATGTACTTAAATATCTAATTAATATTCAGCCAGAGAAACGAATCCACTTTTTCTGAAAGATATTACATGCTGTTGAGTTTAAGTTTTTAATAGCAACTTAACTGTCAGCAATGATAATGATACCTATACTTGCCGAGTTCTGACGGAGATTGTTTGTCACTTTACATGATTTTTCCTTATAGCCTGAAATACGCCAGCGAAATCAGCTATGTATGAGTGGGGATTTTCCAAGCTGAACAATTTTTACTAAGTTAAAGGTTCTATAAATATAAGTAGGGTGAATAAGTAGGGTCTTGCACAGTGCTATTCTTCGCTAATGAGTCAACTGATGTTACATGAGTTTTTCGTAGGCTTTGGATACATTGTTGCCTTGTGCTCTAAAATAAAGAATGTGTTATTTAGGATTAATTATAATTCCAAAAGATTTCAACTTGCACCGACTACTTGCTGTATTTGGATTACTCGTTTGCAATTATTAGCAAAACTACTCCTGCTGCAGACTACGCCTGCTAAACGGATCGATAAAATCGTCTCGTCGTTTCCCATTCTTGTGGGTTGTTGTAAAGAAATCAAAGCAGCCTTGGATTTGCAATTTTACCATGATGGTGTTGTATGCCATGCAACAGCAGGAAGGCAGGGAGGCACATGCAAAGCAAGCAGGCAGGCGGGCAATAGTAGCAGAAATGCTTTCGTAACGCACAAAAAGTATTCAACCCCGAGACTGCCACAGCAATTTTTGTGTTAAGCGAGGCGTAGTGCGGGCAAGGGCTTACAGAAATTTAGACGCCACCAACAGAAAAAGCTACCATAACAGAAAAAGCTGCATGCTACTACCTACCTACTTACCTACCTACCGACAAATCTACCAACCATTCAACCAGCCTAACCGACGAACCAACCACCTTTCATTGTTAATGTTCATAAGGTGCGGATGGAAGGTGCGTGGGTTGAATGGACGAGAGGAATATATTTGCAAAAGTTGAATGGCGTTGTAGAAGTGGTCGACGTCGTCGTCCGCCATTCGCAATGCAGAATTCACTATACTTGCTCGTACTCACTCATCCCATCCCTTCTGCCAATTCACAGTCTAGACAAATACCAATTGTTTTGTTGTTGTTGTTGTTGTGTGTGTGTTTTAGAAACAAAGTGAGTGTGAGAGAGAGAGGGAAAGGGTGATAAGGACTGTTAAAGTTGGTCATGATGGATGCGGCCATAGAACTCGAAATTATTCTTAATCTTACTATTTAAAAACAAATACACTATATACACAATTTAATATTATTTCTATAAGGAAATTATTCTTTGCACACGAAGGTTACCTTTTGACAAGAGTCGAGGGAAAAATTGGTTCACCTGAGAAGCCACTCTCTGATCTGGGCTTAATTTCATATCGGTCTTATTGGAAGGATGTCTTACTTGATTATCTATGCAATCGTACTGGAAACACGCTGAGTATTAAAGATGTTTCCCAGGTATCCATTGGCGCTCTAAAGTGCACACTATATTCTTTTCACTTTAAAACTTATATATTGAGCTATGCTTTATCGTAGGAAATGGCAATCTACTCATATGATATCGTAAGCACATTACAAGCATTGGGCATGATGAAATATTGGAAGGGTAAACATATTGTACTCAAAAAACAAGTAAATATAATTTGTTAAGTTCAGTAAGTGCGAGTAAGTTTAATTTTACCTATTTTTTACGTTTTCTTACAGGACGTATTGGATGAATATGAGGAACGCGTAAAACGTAGAGGAAACTTTCCTAAAATTGATGATTCCTGTCTTCGTTGGAGTCCGTTTGTTCCAACGCAAAAAACTGATTCACCATAGGTTGTAGCCACATAATTCTATCAATTAATTTATTTTATTTATTAAATATCTACTTATATAATAAAATTGTAACTAAGTTACATCTAATGTAACTATTAACAAATAATCTCTTTCTTTTCTTACATGAGAATGAAAAACATTTAAGATAAATAATTAAGTTTATTATATTGCAACTATTCACCATAAATACAGAATCCATCGATACGGTAACGAATTCGTACAGTTCGTACTGTGAAATCCAAAATAAAAATAATTATGCACTAAATTACAACTTCACCGGATTTCCGAATGCAGCTGCGGATTCGTAACGGCTACGACTAAGTATTTAAAGTCCGCTGAGTTTGCTATTTTATAGGATTAATAGAGATATCTGTTTTATGTGTCTAGATTCCTGGAAAAAACGATATTAAGGGAAAAAACAAATAAGCAATGTGTCAAAGCGCCCGCCGAAGAAAAGTAGTGAGCTAATACAAGATATCACATATAATATGTAAAGAGAAATGCTTAAGCTTATGTGTGATTCGTCCTCAAAGATCGCCTCCAGCTGCCAGTGCTATTGAGCTGTTTCGTTGTAAATGACAATATTTGAAAAACTTCTGGTTACAGCGAGCCAATAGGAAAAATGTCATCTTAGTCATTTTTTTTTCTTTTTTCATTACCTGTACACGCTGTTTATAAGGTGAAGCAATATTAGCAAAAACCAAGGTATTTAGGTATTTTTTAAAGAGGATGTTTAGTATGGAATTCTATACCAAAATATTTTTCTACCCCGGGATTCCGGGACTGTAAAATTTTAATCCTGTAAGCACCGCAAGTTTACTCTCTGCTAGATTCCTGGATATAACAATATTGAAGGGAACGAAATAGCAGATGAAATGACCAGAAACGATTCTGAAATTGAAATAAACGAGGCAGATACCTCAATAGAATCTCCGATGTTCGAACTATTTAGGAAAATAGACGAATACACGTATAGACTAATCTAGATAACTGCAAAGTTTCACGAGACCTATGGCTAAGGTAAGACAGGGAATAGACAAGTGTCCTCTTAGGGCACAACAAATGTGCAGTACGGCTGCTCACAGGAGTCATAACTGGGTATTGCGCTATTGCACCAATGCTCCAACAGTAATTTATTCCGGCGAGCGAACCGTATCTTTACATTATATGTCAATGTGCAAGGCTACAGGTGAACAGACTCCAGTGCTTGGGGTCGTGCTTCTTCACAAGTCTAACAGAGATATCGAAAGTGGAACTATCAGATCTCTTTACCTTCATCCGGAAAACAAAATGGTTCAGTAGGGGCACATAACCGATCTGAAAATGAAAACCGCTGATAGACACGTTCTTCCCCCTGGTAATTATAATGAGGGCAACCATAATGCATAATTAAGTCTCCGAATGGAAGTACGGATATAAATATGTATATTTCACACACGCCTTCCAAACCTAACCTAATCCCGGGATTTTACAGGATTTCTTTGATTTTATTCCAACAAAAATATATAAAATTTACATTTACCTTATAATTTTAACAGACTTATTAACCCCGATATTTCGATACTTCCGAAATTGCATGACTTAGTGTGCCCGGGTCCAAATCTCGGCACAGTAAAAAAATCAAAGTGTAGAAAATTCAAATTTTTGGCTGACTCGTACTTTACTCTTGGCTTTAATCTTAGAGTAAAACTTTGTTTAAAAAACCTTTTAGAAATTCGCTGTTCAGATTCGGAATAAAATTGTAGATCCCCTCCATTCGTATATAGCATTTATTAGCATCTTTATGAAGAAACTTAAAGTTTTGAATTCGATTATGGGTTTATCAGTTGGAAACCATACACAAATCGTTCGAATTCTCCTCAAAGTTCTAGATCACTCTATTCCTATTCCAAACACAGCACATACAACATATAAAGTTGTGAAAAACTACTCGACTCATCGTTGGAGTATACTATTTTTTAATTTTGTTTTTATAGAAATGCTGCACTGGTGCTCTCTCGTTTTAACCCTCAGATAAGTAATAGTTCCAGAGATTCCACATGTGTATGTATATCAAAAAGTTTCTATCAAATGTTTCTGATCTGCGGAGAACATTACAGCAAACACGCAGTTTAAGAAATTCCCTTACAACTTTGTTATTACTGGGTGTTGCCTTAAACTCGCAAACTGTATTCCTTACACGATGGTTACGTGTCATCGTATGTATTCGGAATTGTATATGCAGCTTTTGCAAGATATACATATTTGAGCCCTGTAAAAAGTGCATTTGATTACGCTCATGCATCATGGCTAAGTAGAGTTTCAGTCTACCGCCTGCCATCGTCGCCGCCGCCTTACGCCGACATCACCATCGACGTCCGTCTATCCTTCTCTGCTCTTTATCCACGGCGGCAGCAAGCAGCAGCGACTGTGTATTAGCGTATCCACACGAATGCGAATGATTATCGTTTGGGTTTTTGGTATGGTTATGTATCACCACCAACAATACTCGCGCGAAATATTCATTGTCAGACGGAGACATACTCATTTACGGAGTTACTTACATACTAACTCCCTTCTCTCGGTGCCGCTGTTGTTGTTGGTTGTTGCCAAAACCATATGCATCTTCGTCACCATTGCTAACTCTACATATATCATAAGCGAACGACCGAAGTGAACCAACCAAGAGGTTTTTTGTTTTCTGATGCAAACTAAAGAAAGAAGGAAGGAAGGAACGACTGAGCCACCGAATAAACGATAAACGAACAACGAACACATAGTATCTATCTATAGCGTATGTAAGCGTTCGTGCATAGAGTCAGTTGTCGTCGTCGTCGTGCATTTTGAGCTTTCGGCAAGTAGCAGCAGTAGCAGCAACACTCTATTCCACTCCATTCTTCCAACAAACAAACAAACAAACAAGCAAACACTATGGCACAATACCATCATCTACCATACCCGATGTCATCGTCGATGCCAATGTCGATGTGAACAACGACAACGATGTACAGGCGAATAAACGAGGAGATGTAGCCAGACAGGGGACGCAAAGCGAGAGGCTCTTCCACACTCGCATACACACGATATTATGGCCAGAGTCAAAGCACTGGCGCATTAGCTCGCAAGAGTAAACGTCGCAGCGCAATGAGCCGCCATATACTCGCATGTAGTATGTGCAGCGTTGTAGGTTAAATAAGAGGAACACGGAGTATACACCAACGAATATTACGATGGTGAGCACAACGTACACCGTACACCGTACACCATACACCATACACCAGAGTAAAAAGAAACGAATAACTAAATACAAACAAAAGTTCTCATCAGCACCGTTACCGTCGCCCACCTCCTACCGTTCGCGCGCCGTCTCCGGCCGTTGCAGCGTTCTTGGTTCGGTTTCGTACGAAACGAAAACGGCTGGCTGGCTGGTTGGCTGGCTGGTGCGGCTTTTGATTGAACAACGACATAGAGCAGTACTCATTTGATCGCCATCAGCCGGTCTAAACGGTTTGCCTCGAAATATCCGCTCTTCGTTACAATCAATTTATACATATATAGACAGACAAAAAGAAATAAAGCAAGAAATCAGCAATGCTAGTGCTGCTGTTGCTGCATATTTATATCATTTGTGAAGTTAAGTTATTAAAACATTAACAGTCATTTTGATGAAAAAATCAACGATTCCAATCGCAGTCATATGATGCCCACTATGTGTATGTGTAATTTGTGAATAAAAAGTCAAAAAAGAACAAAAACGATAAAAATACGAACGAAAAAATAAGAAAAAGTTAATTATCTCGCAAGTGTGCACGCACAAATTCACTCTGAATATTAGTTATGTAGTAGTTATAATTGTGAAATTCAAAACGGCGATGACGTGCTGCGGAAAGACATAACGACCGAACGACCGACCCACGGACGGACAGCCAAACTGACAAGGCTCAGTAACACAAAAATCTCTTTTCCTCTCTATTCCTCTCTTTCGTACTCACACTCTTTCTCTCCAGCGAATTTATGGAATGTTTCACTGCTCGATATGACAAAGAAACCATTTTCAGTTTGCGATGACGAGTTATTTTTAGCGACTCAGTATCAAAAAGATGAAAAGAAAAAAAAATTTTGAATACTAAACATTTCAGTTGAAATACTTGGTGACGCAAGTGTGCATAAAAAGAATGTTCGCCTATCTGTCCATCTGTTCAACCATATGTACATTGGTTCAAAAAGCCATTTATCTGCCTAACCAAACCTAATCCCACTAACGTATACTAATAACGATTCATATTTCTTTATTCTTGAAAAACTTAACTTCACTTCAAAGAAGAGCAATCACCCATATGTGTGCACGTAGTACTTATGTACATTTGCGTATATGCATGTGTAAGTATGCAAGAACCTAACTGTTAGAAATTAATTTTAGAACGAAAAGTAAAAGAAATCATGCAGAATTTGTGGCGAATGGATCACACTCGTGGTTCAGCTTTAGTGCTTAATATATGAGTGGTAGGGTATGAAGATAGCGAGAACGGAAGAGAGAGGGAAAGAGAGTTTTTGTGTGTGTGAGTGTGTGTAAGTGTGTGTGAGTGTAATAGAGGTATGGAGAGCAAATTTGGGGAAAGTATCTCTATAAAAGATCGGATCGCAAAAATTGAAAAATATTCAAGTATAATGATGGATACATTATAATTAGGTGATTCACAAGGTGTCGTATTCAGTGTCGTATCCTCTCAATTGTAGTAAAATCTTTAATTTTTCATATGGTATTTTACAACATTGTGAATCATCTAATTATGTATATGGAATTTAATGATTTCTCTCCATTTCCGCTTTTTCTCGATCTCAAAAAAGAACCCGGCCGGCCAGTTGGCTTCATTTTCGCTGTCGCCGTCACCACCGTAAAAAACATTGCGACGATCGAACGAGCGACCGGTCTTTGAGTTGGCAAATTTGACAACCGTCGTTGCAGTAAGTAGTGTACATGTGTATGTGTGAGTGTGTATGAGTACGAGTAAGTGCGTGAACTTTTGCCGGTAAGTCCATCCCATCCAGTCAGGCAGCCACTTAACTCTATCCCACCATATGTACAATTTTATAAATTCTTCACATGCCCAAAACTGTTGGTTTGAGAGAACACGGTGTGATGGCGACGAGATGTATTCATACTCCTGATATCTCCTAAAAAAAACAACCAAAATTTTGAGCTATATATATGAAAAATCCAACTCCACATACCTCACTCCATCTATCCATTCATACTTATTAATGGTTATAAAGTGCCCCACCCAACCAGCCAGTCGTCAGCCAGCCAGCCAGCGAGCCAGCCAAGCTAATATGTCTGTATGAATGCACAACAAACACCGACGAGACATTCAAAATTTGCAATTATTCATGCTGGGTTCTCGCATTGTCAGTCGATGGCTCGCTCATAAAGCCGATTGCGCTGGTAATCGTTGTTGCAGTCGTCGTCGGTAGCTCCGTTCCAACCCCAATCCCAGCTATGTACCAATGTATGTATATGGTAGCGTATTCAATTCTCTTGTTTCTTATTCCAAATGTGGCAAAATCATTTGGTTTTAGCAATTTCACGAGTCGAGTTCAACATTAGCTCACAAATTAATAATTCGCAATTTCTTTCAAATCACAAGGCTTAAACATTGCTCTTTTTGGAAGCTCTCTTCGTGTAGTCTTCATGGGTAACTCGCTACTTTATTTGAGTTTTGAAGTGTGTTTGTGCTTTTAAGTATAATGAAGTTGTTTTTTTTTCTGTTGGCGAAATAAAATGATTTTCAAAATGAAAATTGGCAAAAGTAGTTGAAGCAGTGCGATTGATCACGATCATATGAATGGCAAATGCCTGCCTGCCTGCTTTGCTCACCTTATGTGTGTGTATTATAATCGTATATGTATGAGAAGTAGAGAGTTGCAAATGTAGTGGGGCACGTGTGCGATGGCTTTTGTGTATGTGTGTTAATATTTGGCACGCACACATTCTTCTCAAGCGGCGCGCACACCCGATCGCGAATCGTGCGGTGAGTGGCATTCGTTAGTTTCTCGAGCGAATCGACGATGACGACGACATCTGAAATTGCTTAGTAACAGCAGACATAAAAGCCCGGATAGCAGCGCTTACCTTCTTCTTTCTTGCTGCTTGCTTGGTTGTATGTAGTATATGTGTGTATGTATATTTTGCCGGTTCGCATCAGTATTATCGTCCGCAGCTCTTTCCACACATAAAATTTCAAATTTAGAAAATCAGGGCCTGTATCACTTTTTACATTTGATCGACAGACAAGCGGATAAACGAACGCGCAAAACAGCTGTCACTTTACATGGGGGACAGACACTGGGGCTCTGCTGCATTTTCTTGCAGTTGCTTTATGGGCTGAATGTGCGTAATTTAAAGAATGGTCATACGGAAATGCTTTGAAGATGATGTCATATCCCATGTAGTCATCTGCACATTCAAATTTATCTAGAAATTGAGGCGTTGTGGTCTTACGCAGCACAAGCAGCATTTATAGATTGAGAAAACTTATAGCGAGAGCGTGAGGGAGTTTGAGAGAATGAATTCAAACGAAAAGTTAACGAATATGACTAATTTAATATTCCAACTGAACAGCGGCGATACAATCGACGACAATGGAAAATTCTCTGCTTCCCTCTCTGCCTTCCTTCTGATTATCCAAATTGAACAGCTCACTGTATACTCACTGTACATGCTAAAAGCTACATACTAACTTCATTTTCATTCCATGAACTTCAACGACTCATACCAGACCACAATAGATAGCTCTCACACACATGCATACACACAGTCCATCAGTTTGCACGCTCTCTCACTCGTGTACTCGGTGGTGGGCATTGCAATGGTATTGGTTCGGTTCGGCAGTCGTCGCCATTCTCTCGCAGACACCAACACACACATAATAATGCACAAATACGATGTACTTGAAAAAACAAAACTTGGTTCTTCGAACTCTATATCTCCTTTATCTTTCGGAGTCTTCGTGTATGAATAGCCGGCTCACTTGCTGGCTGCGGCTGAAACGCAACCATGGCCAATGGAATATCGTATATGTGGTGGTAGGTAAGTCAATTGTATTGGTGTGGCGACAGCGACAGCGACATCGACATCGACGACGATGACAACGGCAACGAGAGCAGCTTCGAGTATCGAGCTGTAGCACGGCTATACGTATGTGCATGCATGTATGCTATATAATTGACTGTTTGTTGGCGTGTGTATGTGCATGAAGTCATCGCTGACAGAGCAAACAGATCGTTAACCTTAAGGTTTTACATGGAGCGCCCGACCACAAGGTACAAGGTCGTTTCCTATAAAAGTTGCATGCAGATGGGAGCAATTTAACATTATGCAAAGTCTCAACGATGATGATGAAGATGATTGCAGTTACCAAGTGATTTAATTTTACACATTTTACAAATAAAAAGTTCAGTGCCAGAGTGAGAAACAGGAACATACATACTATTCTCGCAATGTGTCCTTTAAAGTCTAAGTACTTTGCGCGCTAATCAGTGACCGGGGCTAGTATTATTATAAAAACAGTCAGGTACCTGAAGTAGCGCGCGTAGTGTTGGACATGTCGTCTTAACTAAAGTCATCAGAGATTATGATCGATCATTAACATTTGAGATGTCCCATGTCTATTGTACTTCATCAGGTGCTCTGGTGCATTGAATACCCGGCACATGTTGAAGTACATTCAATATGAGGCGAAAATCTTTCAAAGCTCATTTGTTTCTTTTTTAACTGTATTTAATACTTTAACTACGTTTACTTATTTATTGAGTTTTAGCAGTTCACGACAAACTTTTAGCTTTCTTCAAGAGACACATTACCGAAAAACAATTCAAAGTGAAAGTCAACATTAACAACAACCAACAAATTACCACAGCAGCTCTACCTTGGGAACCGGAAACAGCAAGCAGAATATTATTTACATATCTGAATTAATTAATGAAATAAATCAGTAATTAAATATTACATAACAAAACTTTCTAAAATATAAAACTGTGTAGAATATATGAGAATGTATGTATGTATCTCTATAATATTAAATTATGTACTATTGTATATTTCCGTCTGTTTGCTTTGTTCTTTAACTCTTTGCTATTAATCCTTGAGTTGTGTGATTACTAAACTATTCGATGCCGTCAACCTGAATTTCAAAATCCCGGGGCTTAGACCACGGCATCCGGGATTCATGATTTTTTTTGATTAAATATAAAAACATAATATTTTAAATACGAAAAAGCTCGGCTTAGACTCTCCATGGGCTGTATTGCCATTAAAGGATAAAAAACAATAGAAATAAATATTATTTATCCAATGGAAAAGTAAACTTTCGATGTTTATTAATTTTACAAAACTTAATTTAAAAAATTCTGTTTTCAAAGAAGTTTTTAAAAAAACTTAAAATTCTTAAAACTCAAGATAATAAATATATTTAGTAATATAAGCTGAGTTTCTTTTGACGTGTTTATAAGATAACTATCGCAGTGACTTATATAGGTATTTTGTGGAAAAAACTTGGCAGCACTATAGTAAAGTTGTCTACTTTTTAAGTTTAAAATATATTTGTTTTCATGAGCACACTGCAAATTTGGAGAGTGTAAATCAGCTGTTACACAAAAGTGTTACAAATTAAATGTAAAAGAAAGAGAGAGAAAACATGTTTGCACACTGAAATTGCCCCCAAACACAACCAAGATTTACCTCATTCAGCAAGCCGTTTGGTTAACTATACTTTTTAACGAATCCATCAAATTTTTGGCCATCAAATTTCAATGCTTTCATTCGAAATATACAATTTACCATTAATGTCAACACTAGTATTTCAATCATAATCGATATCCCAGCTGGATTAGCTCAAGGTCACCAACATTATACTCACTTTACATAGCAGATGTAAAGTGGGTATAATGTTGGTCATGATGTCAATAATATCGAAGCTGCGCTCAGGAACTAAACGATCGAATACTATGGAATAATTAATAGACTCAAACAAAGTAAGTGATTAAGGCTTCATTACAACAAATTTCAGCAAATGAAAAAAAAAATCAGTTCAGATAAAACGCAAGGAATCATCAACAGTTCAGTTGAAAATTTGTGTTCAACTTAGAAAAGTCTGTAAAATACTTATATAAATGAATTCAGATCGGTGTACATAAAACAAATTATTAAAAGCCATATGCATTTTGCATAAACGAACACCAACCAATTACATCAAACAAATCATTGGATTACAAAATATTTATGTTAAACTGGTTTACTGTAACTTATATACTATATTAGCTTTGCTACAAGTTCTTGTTTACTTTAAAATTATTTAAATAATCCTTCAAATTGTTACACTTTTTCGGTTTTCTGATTTCATGTTTCATTAATCCGACGTAATGGTTGGTTATGCCAGTCATTTCCAAATTTTATATATTCACACGTGAAATTTGAAAACAGATTGGGCATTTGCAATTTGCGCATGCACGTCATACCACTTATGGTGTGATCTGATTGGCTATAGTACATTTTCACTTGCTTGGCGGCTAAAAAATGGCAAACCTGCGCAATGCCTAATATTGTTAGCTTAACCACGGCATAAGAGTCACCACCGTTGTTAATCCAGAATTATTCACAATAAAAATTTTATAGGTATGGTACTAAAAAATATATTTTCCTAAGAAAATGCAAGATAAGACAGTTAGGACAATACAACGCAACGAAATTATGTAGCACATACACAAACCATAACACATAATTTGAACAGTTCCACAAAGCAAAGATGCCAGATGTGCAAAATAAACAATAATAATTGTAAGTAAACTAAAAGCTGAAAACAGTCATCTAAATTTTAAATCAAAATTTAGTTCTTAATAATCAAAGGAATCTACTTGACATCGAAAATTAGGAGAACATTTAGTTACGTAATCAACGCGGAAACAGATTAAATGTATCTGGCACTTCTATGTAACATTAAGACACGTTATGTATGTTTTGGTTAATCAGGTACATACAAAGAAAGAATTGTTACAATTTCTCACCGGTGCCTATGCTTCGTTAAGTTTCGCCTAATTGGTCTTTTAAATGTAAAATCAAGAAAATAATTCACAATGTGTAGTACCACTCGCTGGCAAATTCAAACCTCAAAAATAGGTATAGCATGATACGAATAGTGTGAATGCATGTAGAAAAACTCTGCCTGGACCCTCAACAAGTTGTTAAGTCATAAGAGTAGCCATAGTAGCCATATCTATGCTCTCATTGATCAATGCATAGGTTTCCCAACAGAAAAGAGTTACGGAGATTAATCGTATGTCATATTGAAGTTTTCGTGCCAACATGCTTTTTACTGTGAAACATTAATTTCAGTTAAAAGCTTTACCCTTAGATTTTCCATATATATTTTTATATTTATAAACGTATACATTAAAAAAGAAATTATTTAAAACAAATAATTTGTCTTGAGACCACCAACAACATCCATATTGCAGAGTTACCAGATTCAGCAACAGCAAAATAATTATGACAGCACTGATAAAAGAGTGACTTTTGTATGTCAGATGATTTTTTGCATTTTTGACGTTTTCAGTGCGAATCAATTGGATTTTTAGTGTGTGCGCGAGTGTGTTTGACCTACTGAAAAATCAGAAAGGTCGGTGGGAAAGCAAAAAACTATTGTCGCTTTAACTTCCAACGATTTTTGCAATAACTCGGAAGTAATTTGTACGTGCGAATCTTCACATTTGTGTATGGTGTGTGACTCCAAAAAATAATAGAAGATACAGAACGACTACGAAAATGCTTAGAACAATTGCAGTACGAAATGAATTGATTCTACGTGGAGCGCTTGCCAAAGCGACCCGCGGAGCTGCTCGTGTATTGAGCAGTCAAGCGGCCAGGAATCTACAAACACTCAGGTGCGCAACGAGATACTTCCGTGACCACAATACGCCTCGACAACTATGAACAGTTACGGCGTTTGGGGTAGCGGTCGATGTCGATTGATTATATTTATGTTGTGTTTTAAGGTTAGAAAAGTGGTTGTGTAATCTACTGACAGTTTATTTTGCGAAAAAGAAAAAGATTTGTTGTCGGAACGGATTGGTACGGAGTTTGGGAGGGGTTGGGGAGTAAAGCGCGTATGTCCATGCTCACTTTGACGGTACATGACAGTCACGATGCGAATGTGTGAGTGAGTCGTGTGAGATTTAAATCTCATTAGTTGGGTCGCCTGATGCTGCTGCCTTCCATGTCTTATCAGTTTATGAATGAATATTAGTTTATAAATAAGTACATGCACGCAAAATGATTAAGTTTTATTAACGATAGAATATAACATACCCTATTGTCATACCAAGTATGGATTTAATTTTAGCTAAATATTCTGTTTAACTTTGCAGCACTGCTCGCATAACTTCAGTGACGTCCTACCCAAAACCGTTGGGCATATGGAGCACCAATTTTGCGCGTGCGTACGCCGACTATCCGTCGCACATAAAGGTGACACTGCCCGCGCTTTCACCCACCATGGAACAGGGTACCATCATCAGCTGGGAAAAGAAAGAAGGCGATAAACTGAATGAAGGTAGTTTGATTGCGAAATAGAAAAAATTGTCAGTACTAAAATACTATTATTATTAACTTGTGCTTTGTAGGTGACCTCCTAGCCGAAATCGAAACTGATAAGGCTACAATGGGATTCGAGACCCCTGAAGAAGGTTACTTGGCCAAGATTCTGATACAAGGTGGTACAAAAGATGTAGCTATTGGTAAATTGGTGTGTATAATTGTCGAGAAGGAGGCTGATGTTGCCGCATTCAAAGACTTTAAAGACGATGGGGCTGCTGCAGCTCCACCGCCAGCAGCTCCTGCAGCAGAAGCCCCTGCAGCAGCGGCTGCACCGCCGCCACCACCGCCAGCAGCTGCAGCGCCAGCTGTTAGCAAAGGAATGACTGCCGTAGAACAGCGTGGCCCTAGAATTTATGCCAGTCCAATGGCCAAGAAATTAGCTGAACAACAGCAGCTGCGATTGGAAGGTAAGCGATGAAAGCATAGAACGTAAATGTGTTCCCCTTTTCCATCGTATTGTTATTGTACCTACTAACGTAAAATGCTGAATTCTACTAATATATTGATAATTTTTTGTGCATGCAGGACAGGGCAGTGGTGTCTTTGGTTCAATTAAATCTGGTGATCTTGCAGGAATGTCGGCCGGAACTCCAGGCGCCAAACCAACTACCAGTGCAGCAATTGCCCCACAAGGAGGCTACATTGACATCCCGATATCGAATGTACGTGGTGTTATTGCGAAACGTTTGAAAGAGTCGAAGCAACAAATTCCACACTATTATGTCACAGTAGAATGCCGAGTGGATAAGGTAAGACACATGGTTCTCGCTATAAATACGATTACTATATATTGATTTAACTCATACGCAGATAATGAAATTACGGGAAAAAGTGAACAAGAAAAATGAGAAAAAAGGAGTACGAGTGTCAATCAATGATTTTATTATTAAAGCTACAGCCGCTGCCTGTCGAAAGGTGCCCGAATCGAACTCGTACTGGATGGAGAAGGAGAATGTTATCAGACAGTGAATATCCGTTAAATTTAATAATCGTTTAAATTTACACTTATTCCATTCCATCTAAGGTTCGACAATGTCGATGTATCGATAGCTGTCTCTACTGAATCTGGTCTCATTACACCTATCATCTTTGGTGCGGATCGTAAGGGCGTCATTGATATTTCAGCTGAAATGAAGTCTCTGGCTGCCAAAGCACGTGAGAACAAATTGAAACCACAGGAATTCCAGGGCGGCACTGTCTGTGTTTCCAATTTGGGAATGTTTGGTAAGTGAAAAGGGAAAGGAATAGCGGGAAATCTTATGTAGGTTGATTCTGATTTATTGTGAATTCTTTGCATATTTGTAGGCATTAGCAATTTCTGTGCTGTCATAAACCCACCTCAGTCTTGCATATTAGCAGTGGGCACCACAACGAAGAAACTTGTACTCGACCCCGACAGTCTCAAAGGGTAAATATACCGGCATGCACACTCAAATCGTAATAATGCATTTTTTCGTTTATATTTGCTCCATCATTTGCAGTTTCAAGGAGGTGAGCGTCATGAATGTGACTCTAAGCGCCGATCATAGAACTGTCGACGGTGCTGTTGCTGCCAAATGGTTACAACATTTCCGTGATTTCGTCGAAGATCCAGAGACAATGATCCTTTAAAGCACTTAACATCATCATCCACCTATGTATATCGTTTATGACGACCAACGTTCAACGCTCTATTATAAATGGGGCGTGTGTTAGTTTACATACGAATCTGAAATCTAATGCCACTTAGCGAAATTTTTAAAAATTTGTTGATAATTTTTTTCATTTCATTTGATTTCTAATTGGATCAGCCTACCACCATGTGATTTATATAATTTTTTTTTTTTTTAATTATTTTGAAGTAATTAGGTATTAATTTGCGCAAAAGTCAAAGAAGATTTTGCAAGCAACATAATGATGAATTACTATATTGTTACGCATTTGCGGCCAAGCAACTCATAACGCGTGACGTCAAGTCAAGCGCGAAAGCAACCGAAGAACAAGCACAGAAAACCACTGTATGACTTTTAAAAAGTTTTGCAGCAAAAAAAAAAAAACAACAAAATTTCCCTGACCACATTGTAAGTGCATTATTGTTTCAATTCAACATTTCATTATTAAGTAGGAGCATTATAATAATCTTAAAACATTGGCTAGCGTATGAGAAATTCATGCATTGTTGTTGTAAATTGTAAAAAAAAAAAGCAAAAAAGGATGAATAAAAACTAAGAAAATTATTTAAAATATTTATTTTATTTTATCTACATATACTTTATTGAATTATATGTACATATAGTATATACTAAAAAATGTGTTTATGTGTGTAAAAATGGGGAATGCTTATCTCTTAATTTGAATGATATTAGTAAATCATTTATTTTAATATTCTATATATTGTAAATTTGTAAATTGTTCGAAAGAGACATAAGAGAAACAGGAAAAGAGTAAATTCCTTTGGTGAATTTGGCGTTTCTGCGTTCGATTTACCATTTCGCAGGGCCCATTTCGGACCATTCCTCAACGAAGTCAGCATGTTTCTCTAAGGCGGGCAACCATTCTTCGCCGCCATAGTCAATTTTCGGCAAGTCACCTTTGTAGTTCTCTGGCAAGATTGCGGGGTCGAGAAACTTTTGAAGAGATTTCATGTCGCCGCCGTGGAAATGCATCTAAGTAGATGAAATTGTTATGAAAAAATATTATTAGAAAAGGATAAAACCAAGTTTCAATGAAGAAGAATTGAAAAGAAATGAGATAAGTTAAATTAATAGTTTTGAAATAAGAAATTGAAGTATGTAAAATATAAAATAGGAATGAAATATGAATTGAACTGAAAAGATATAAGAATAGTTCACATTCCACTCTATTCTATGAAATCAACGAGTATGAGTATACCTTATTAAATGAGAAATACTAATGGAATGAAATAAAATAGTTAGCAACAAACAGAAAACATGTTAAATCAATTTTAAAACCATACAAATAAACCAGTCTTTAAAATTACTCTTAAAATAAGAAGAAGAACTTAGAGTTTATAAACTACGCATGTGAAGCAATCCGAGACGAATTAACAGTTTACGCAAAACAATCTCGATCCATCCACTCACCCTCTTATTCAATTTCTCACGCACGAACGGCTTAAAAAGTGCCCACACCATCTTAAAGATGAACGGTTGCTTCACGAAATGCACCTCCTTCATGCGCAATGGCATAGCGTCTTGTATAAAGGTGAGCAAACGCTTGGAAAAACTCGGCGACAGTGCTCTAACCTGCTTCATTGAGAGACCATCGAAATCCATAATGCAGACAACACCGCGAATTTGTGTCTCCGGTTCCAATTGTGCAGCAATATGCACCATATACAGCATACGGAAAACATCATCGGATGGCACTTCACTGGGATTCCAGATTTCACCACAATTCACAATTAGCACAC
This sequence comes from Palloptera scutellata, assembly GCA_958295655.1. Lineage (NCBI taxonomy): Eukaryota > Metazoa > Arthropoda > Insecta > Diptera > Pallopteridae > Palloptera > Palloptera scutellata. Next base: position 16,190,686 of record OY282452.1, read on the forward strand.
GACGTCCCAGCTGGTCACAGTTCTTCAAAACATTGACAACGCCACCTTTGATGAATTTCTCCTTCAATTGCTCAACCAATAGACCATGTACAAGGGTTGCGTATTCCTTGCGGAAAGTGGCGGTTGATTTCATCTACAAAGGTAAAAGCATATCCCAAATGTGTTTAATTATTTATCAATTATGGTTTCAATTGTAATTAGTTTATTGGGGGCCAGCAGTTGGTATGTACAATATGTATAATAAAATTTTGCTGACCACTTAACAATTATTATTAAGTAATATGCAATAAAAAATAAAAAAACAAATTATTTTTCGTAAAAACATGCAACCTAAAACGCCGCACAGTATAAAACAAAAAAACCAAAAAAATTTCAACCGAAAATATTTATTACCAACATTTTTAATTATTTAACTAACTTCACGGAAACAAACAAACATTGCCAAGTTCTTGGCCGCGATCAATTTAGGGGTCAGTCAGCAGTCAGAAAACATAACAACAACAACAACTCACAACACCCAAAACATGCTGAAGAATGAATGAATTAGTATAACTGATAAAAACGCGTCATACATAATTCATACCGACTAAGTGACTGACTATTTCGTCTTGCTGCTGGGTATCCAATGTTGCTGATACTGCTGATGCTGCTCTCGTGGCTATTACCGCTAGCGCGTATAAGATGCGTCAGACATTATCTAAAGCAGCCAAGACTTAAGTTGCACTTACATACATACACATGTATGGTACATATTTTAAGCAAAGGCCTTTGACATCAAGTACACATTTATGTATAGGAAGTAGCTTGATTTATATTCTTCTGAGTAGGGGCACTCTGCATTGATTTGATCAGGGAAAGTTATTGAAATGTTAAAAGTGTTAAAGTTTTAGCTTTCATTGACATTCTTTCGTGTTATGTGCTTCAATGAATCAATATAATGCATCTCATTTTTTTTTGGAGCTATTTACTTAGATCAATGTCAATACATAAATAAATCATTAATCTAATCTAAAACAAATAATGGAAGTTGTGTAAGTTATTCAAATTAAAGAAAAAATTTAACTTTACTTTTGATGGCACAACAGCCCATGGAGGGCCTAGGCCGAGCTTTTCGCATCCACTCATGTTGTGCGTGTTATATTTGTACATGAATGGAAGGGACCTACAGTTTAAAGCCGAATCCGAACGGCGAAGGAAAAGCTTTTCATAGCAATTTTTACTCTTGTAGGTTTGCCATTGCCTGACAAGAGGTGGTGCCGTGTAGAAAAATTATTTTTTCTACTTTTTTTTTTTTGATTTTGCCTGTGCCGAGATTCGAACCCCGGACACTCTGCGTAGCAGTCCAACGCACTACCACTACGCCACAGCGACCACGAAAAAATTTAACAGAAATTCATAATTATTGATTACCAAAACCGTCACTATACAAAAATTTCAAAAATCGCATGTTTCAACGTCATCTGTACTTCACCTAAAGGCGATTTTGTGTTGCCGTCGAAAGCATTCTTAGTTCTATCTAATTAGAATCAATATAAGTAGTTTATGAGATATAAGTAACTAATTGAATTCTCCTGAATTTTATAATGTTTATGTCGAGTCAAAGCAATACTTGCCAATTGACGACTAAACGATAAACCACACAGGCTGTCTCGCGTGAGAAACGATTTGAAAATTTAAATTTTTTCAAACATAAACATGAAAGTAAAAGTAGAAGATATGGTATATAAAAAGAGAACTATATACTTCTGATCATAATTTTCCAGTTTATCTCGATTTGGTCCATTGCTTTATCGCAATTGTTAAGGCTTCTTTGTATAATGAAGGCATCCCTGAAGTGTTTCAAATCTTTTTTTATTTCATATTAGCCTAAAAATATCATTTTGGAAACTGGAACTTTGGGAAAGCTATGAAAAACAGGGATTTGAGCTAACACAATTTTGCAGTACGGTTCGGTTAAGCTGTTCACGGTTTCTGTGAATCACTGGTTTGGTTGAAAACTCCATTCTGCCAGACCTTCGACCAAGCCGTTTGGTTGAAAAAAAAAAAACGCAAACAATATTGTATAAATTTTTAAGTAGATTTGAGCACTAGCATTCAAACACTTGCGCTGTCGATTATAAGTACTTGTGTATACTATAAAAGAATGACCATGTCATATTGTAGTATGGAATCTCTTTATCGGTGTCCTGTGATTGCAATTCCCCTCTCATTCTCCCTCATGCTTCCTTCCAATCAACACAATGCTCTGCATTCATAGGGGTACACCCTGTGTGTTAAATGTATCAATAAAAAAAAAGTAAGGAATTAGACTGAACCAAGTAATTTTTTCAAACCAAACTAGTTTCAATGAAACACAAAAAAAAAAAACATTTGATGCATGGTCGCCAAAAAAAAAGAAGAAAATTACACTCATTGATTTTTTCAAAAAAGCGTTTTCGACATTTTTGGAAAAAATTGTTATTTTGCTCATTCTTCAGTTGATTTCACTAACATGAACTGTACGCTTTTCGAAAGGTATATTCATCTTCTTACCGGTTCATTGTTTGTGTCGATTGGATTAAAATTGATTTGCAGTCGTAAAAGTCGAATTTTCGACCTTTATGGAAAATTTTGTCATTTTCAGTTTCAGAGATATTAACAAAATTGTATGAAAATCATTGTGAATGAAAACTTAATGCTTCATAATGTCAACATTTTTCATTCGATTTTAGGGAACTTATAGTATGCTTTATATTTTTGTTATAGAATTATCGTTTTCTCAATGGATCTACTGAAGAAACTGAGTGTTTTTCAAAAAAGTTCGCAAAAACACATTTTTTTTTACTTTTTTCGCTTATAAACTAATAATTTTTAATCCAATTTACACAAGCAATATATCGTCGGAGAGAGAACGACCTTTTGAACGGTATATAGCTCATGTTAAATGGATTAACCGCTCTCGAGATTTCGGTCAGTAACTGAAGAAAACATTAAAAAGAAACACGTTTTATCTCGAAAACGGAAAAATAATTTATCAGCGACCTAAAATTAGTTTTTGTATAAATGAGTGCTATGGTTTAGTCACTAATTATGGAATCTGGTACTAATTCAGTTTGACAAATACATACAAACATTATTTTCTTCGGTTTTTTTTTTTTTTGCAGATCAGGTAAAGCAATCAAAAGTTTCCACTAATTGTAAAACGTTTTAAGTTTTATTCAACGCAAAAATTTATTGATAATTTCCATTTTGTTATGCCTAATGCAATATTACTTACTTTACTTTACTTAACTTTTAATGGCACAACAGCCCAGGGAGGGCCTAGGCCGAGCTTTTCGCATCCACTCATGTTGTGCGTGTTATATTTGTACATGAATGGAAGGGACCTACAGTTTAATGCCGAATCCAAAGAGCGAAGTGAAAATCTTTTCAAATGCAAGGTGGTGCCGTGCAGAAAAATTTTTTTTTCTACTTTTTGATTTTGCCTGTGGCGAGATTCGAACCCTGGACACTCTGCGTAGCAGTCCAACGCACTACCACTACGCCACAGTGACCACATGTGGATTATTATAGTACATTAATAGAGTATTGTAACAACAAGCAGCAATTGAAATTCTTAGATGATTAACTGCACCGAAAATAACTACTCCATTTTTCCGAGCTGACATACCCATTGAAATGGGTCGAGAAATCATAAACATAAAACATCGCACAACGTGAGTGGACCGCATTGATGAAATATTTTGCTGAAACACTAGTTATCATGAAGAATTTTATCAAACTTATTCAACCGTCGTGGCGTAGTTGGTAGTCAGTTGGCGTACTACGCAGAGTGTCCGGAGTTCAAATCCCTGCTTAATGCAAATCAAAAAGAGTAGAAAAAACAATATTTCTACATGGCAACATCTCTTGGCAGGCAATGGCCGATAAGAGTAAAAGTTGCCTATAAAAATCATTTTACTCGCCGTTCGGATTCGGAATAAGACTGTAGGTCCCATTCATTGTCCTTCAATCCAAATATAACTCGCACAACGTGAGTGTATTTTAACCATTAAAAGAAGAGAGAAATATCCCTTCATTGCTTGAAGGATATCAGAAATTTCTAATTTTTTCTAGCAATAATGCCATTTTCTTCCCGAACCAGGTTTCCTATCTATGGTCAAATTCTCCTGAAACTGTTTAATAACATTGGAAACAGTTTGACGGCAGACCTTCAATTCTTTGGCCAATTTTTTGTAGGACCAATTTGGATTTTTTTGAAAATTTTTAATAATTTTAAGACGTACTTCTTTTTCTTCACTCATTTTGATCAAACTCACAATAAATCAACATGTTTGTCATTAAAAATAATAACTGACATATTTTTCAAAGATAACTAGATCAAAGAGATATTTAAATTTTACTCCCAAAAAAAATTATTAAACGTGTGTTAAGATTCTTTCAATCTCACTCCTTATACTCGTATAACAAAATAAATAATTATAAAATTTCATTTTGTGATTGAGTTTGAAATCACAAAAAGGATAAAGAAATTTTCAACAGAAGAAAAGTTTCGGCTTGTAAGTAGTTGGATTTATTTACATAATGTTTACTTCTAGAATTAGTATTTCTTAGATTTTTATTTTTTTTATTTTTCATTTAAATTATTATTGCTATTTTATATTTAGTGTTTTTAAGTATTTGACCTTAGCGAACTAACCTTAGCTAATTAGTTAATCAAGCCTCAAAATAACAAATATTTTGCAAACAAAATTTTATTCTTTCTTTTTTTTTGTACTCCCCTTCGTCTGATAACACCATTTATTTTGAAGACCTACGACTTGTTGTTGAAAATAGAACACAACAAAAATCAAATAAATAAGTAGGTTCGAAATCGTCAGAATACCTAATTTGAAATGAAACTTTTTTTTTTAAATCGACATCGAAAATGAAGCGCATTTTGCTTATCGCTTATCGAGTCTATGCATGTCGAGAGTTCAGAAAAGTCTAAAAATAATTAATTACCACTTCCGATAGAAACAATAAATGGCATTTTGACAAGACCTCTTGACCTCTTTCTACATACGTGGTTTCACATCTTTTACTTTGTTTCAACTTCCTGATTATTTCTCAGCTTTTACCTCCAAAGTTCTAGTATTGTTAGTTTAATTAATTCAAAAGAGAATATGGACGATAACCTCATTTGTAGAAATAAGTTATTTTTAGTTAAAAAGACACAGAAATATTAAAGAAGCACAAAATTTGGCAACAAAAAAAACTAACCAACGGCAGGACTTACCTTTTCCAGAGCGCTCTGCGGATAGAAATGGCACGCTCTCAGGAATATAATAAGAAATTCATCGTCGTCCTTATATTTAATCTCATCACAAGCGTGCAACAGCTCACGCAGCTCCTTGACGGCAGCCTCTTTCACCTCAGGCGTCTCACGCAATTCAGTGCGGGCATACTCCGCCGTTTCGGGACGCAAATATCCGATACGAATATTGAATGCTTCCTCGCTGTTCTGATTCGACATGGCGTCTGTGTTGTGTGTTATTGTGTCGTGGAGTTCTGTAAAATTGGTGAATTAAAAAAGAAATTATACATCAATTGAATCATACACGCTTGGCTGGAACACAAAAACACAAAAAAAAAAAAAACAAAGGGAAATAATAAAGAAGAAAACAACTGCGGAATTATGTATAATGCAGCGCCTTGCGGAAAATTACTCGTGTTAACAACTTCAGGAATAATACACGCTCATCCATTGAGCTGAGCGTTCTTACTTAAGTAGCAGAAAAAAAAAACAAAAAAAAGAAATAAATCAACTAAAATTGCACTAAGCAAATAAAGTAATTGTTTCTGAAGCTGCATGTTATTATCATGCGTGATCAATTTTTAGTAATTTAAGACAAGCAAATAATAACAAACAAAAAAACAAAAACATACACAGAAAATTACAAACGGATAATCGGAAAGAAATCAAAAAATAAACTCACAAGAATTAAATTACCGCTATCACTTTCGAGTGTGTTTAGTATGCACTTATGTGTGTTTTTTGTATGTATGAGTAACAGTTTAAAATTTTGAAAATACAATTTAAATTTGCTATTTCAGCTAACGGTTGTCGTCGTGTCGGGAGCAACTACTTAAAACAGCACACCTCCTCGTCAATCACAATTCTCAAATCAACTGAAATTTCGATTTAAATTTCGGACCCTTCTAAGTCCGAGCGAGGCAAATAACAACAGCAGCAGCAGCAGCACCACCGCCGTCACTACCACTACCAGCACCATCAACACCACTACCAACACCAACATCGCCAGCACTACTACTAAAAGCGTCGGCGTTCGCCAATCACTATCACGGCTGACGTCGCGTCCATTAGGTGCAGCGACATAAAAATTTTGCCTGAATTAAAGCTGAGCGGAACAATGAAAACAAACAACACCAAACAACAACAAATTCATTGCGCCTCAGCTCAGTTACTGCTGCTTTGATATTGCTGCTTGCTGTTGCCGCTTGCTGCTGGTGTTTGCTGCTGCCTCTGTTATATACTTCTTATCTCAAAATTGAAATTCTTAAATACTCGTATTCGATTCGATACTTTAGTATACAAATAAGTATTTTTTATTTTCAATATGCACTTACCTACACATGAAACGCTGCGCTACTTGATCTCGGAACGCCAACATCTCGCAGCGATGGTGATTATGATGTTGTTGCCGTTGTAGTGTGTATGCCTACAAAGTTATCGCTGGCAGCGTTCTCTGTCATATGTACACTAAGTATTGCCGTTTGCCATACATTTTACTGCCCTATCAGTGCTGCTGATAGGCGCTGTAAATGCTCCCAATTGGCAATGGTAAAACACTAGATCCAAAGGTTATTGCAAGCAAATCCATATAGGATCGTCTCATGTTCATAGTATGTACTCGCATGTACTAAAGTTTTGAACTTTGTGCTGTTGACGATATCACTTTCGTATTAGGTACTCACTATTGGTTGTTTTGCTGGTTTCATTGTGCATATTATGACGCATGCGTATCGTGGAATTGATCCCACCACTATATTTACAATTGCCGGTATATTTGAAATAGTAAAATTCATTAAATTTTTATTTTTTTGAAAATATTTTGATCGTTATAATTGGTACACTACCGAGGAACCAGCTATGGTAATTAATTTGTACAGACATTTCGAGGCATACTCTGAGCATCGATTGGCGACTGGAAAATATAGACAAATGTGAAGAGTTTTGAGAGCGTTTCTGGCCATCGGCTAAAACGCATTCCCTCTCTCATTCTCGCTCCTTCTTGGATCTTCCACCCAATCAACACAATGCTCTGCATTCCTATGTGTACATCCTGTGTGTTGACTGTAATAAAAAATAAAAATCTACTCGCGCTATGGAATCTGGAGACTGCCATTTGGTTTCTTGTCTCAAACATTTTCTTTTATTCAGGAGCACAGCTTAAGTCGACTTCTTTTGTTAACCCCCAAATCCTAACGTTGAGACATCGAAGTTTGTAACCCGAAACCGAAAACTACCGTGGCTTTGATAATTGCAAAATGGTTTGTAGCAAATCATCCAAAAAGATAAAAAAATATTGTGGAAGAAATGTGTAGGCGACAGGAAGTGTTCTTAATCGTCAACGGAGAACCTTATGCTGGCTGGCCTACCACATTTACTGCAGGTATAAACTAAACATGTAGATTCTGTTTAGGGGAGGCCGAGGCAGCAGAGCTTATAGTTGGGATCAGCCAGATCATAAGAAAAAACAAAATGGCCAACCTTTTTTGTAAAGAACTGATTGAGCTGAAGCGTGATGAAATTGCGAAGAGGGGCCAACATTTGATTTACGGTCTATCCAAACAATTACATTCTTCTTAATTTTAATGGCACAACAGCAAATGGAGGGCCTAGGCCGAGCTTTTCTCATCCACCCATGTTGTACGTGTTATATTTGTACATGAATGGAACTAATAAATTATGGCCAAAAATGTAGCCGATCCTATTAAGTAAGGGAGGCCTGGGGCGTATTACACAAGGTAAAGTTCGTGACAGTCGCAGGTGCGTCCATGGTCGAAAATGATAACTTGCTGCATGTAATAGAGTTCCCATTCTATTTAAAGCCAAATGATGAGCATTATTAACACTGATCTCAATATTCACTTTTGTGTGTGAAAGAATTTAGAATTTTATTACAATCACTTCCATTTTTTGGATAGGTACAAGTATATTCACTGAAATTCAATTCGAATTTACTCTATAAAGAAACATTTCTCATAAGAAGTTTACTACCGTTCCACTACTGGAGAATGACCCCCAGGTTTCACTATTAATAAAAAACCTAGAACCTTTAAATCGCTACTGACATCCAAGCTCCACCCATTACCAATATTAATCTAGAATTTGTTTTTAATTCTAGATCGTTTTTAATTCTAATTCTATAATGTAAAAAATACCTAGATTCATCAATAAAATATTAGTGCTATGACTATTGAAATTTCTAATTGGAGGATATTATTGATTTCTGATTTTCAATGATAAATTCCGAAATGCTTCAGATATTGTAGAATGAATAATGCACCTACTTTGAGAGAAAGTACTTACAACAAAGTGAAATCCCAATTCAGTAAGCTCTCAGTAGCTTTCACACAAGGGACTTTCCGATATGTTTTGGTTACTGGTCATCGTGGTGTACTCCGGGGTTCAAATCTCGGCAGAAGCTAAGAGATTGGCAGGCAATGGCAAACTTACAAAAGTGAAAATTGCTTAAGGAAAGCTTTTCACTTCGCCTTTCGGATTCGGCATAAAACGTAGGATTCTTTCATTCATGTAAAAATATAAGAAAAATTAAGAAAAACTGTTGTGCTATTAAAGGAAGGACTAGTAGACACATTGGGCGTGTGTGTGAGCGATTTGGTTTATCATAAACTTCTTGCACAAGTTTTTTTTCTAATGATAAAATGATTTTATATATTAGTATTGAAGCAGCAAAATTGTATAAAGTAAAAATGAATGGGGCCTATCTCCCAAAAACAAAACAAACTCAACTTATCCGAAAATAGCGTAATGTAGGGTAGTTCTTGAAAGAAATATACATATTTACATGTACATATTGTATGTGTGTACGATTATATAATCTTGCTTTGTGATAATTCAAGAAACATTCAAATAAATTATCAAATTTTCAAGTATCCGAGGGTATCGTTTACACAACACAACACATCAATATCAAATAACTAATACCCAAACATTTCTAATCAGACTGTGGACTGCATTTGGGTGCTGTTGTATTCTCCTTATCAGCTAAACTCTTCTATGTAGGTATTAGTTTATGTATGTATGTGTGCGTTTTTTTTTGCGTGAGTGTATTTCTGATACGGTTCATACATTTGAGCATGGCATCGATCACTAAAAACGGAGATGGCAGCGTTCGGGAACGGCCGTTCAAATTTTGTGTAGCGTTGAAGTTTGTATTCACATTGATGATTTACTTAAAACGGCTGCACTCCTCTCACCTTCAAGTGTGAATAATATTGCTCACCGATATATTATATCTAAAAGAAATAAAATTAAATTTGATAAAGACTGATCGAAACCTTTGAAACATTATGCCTGAAAACACTCGTATCGCTAACAATTTTATTGCGAACGTGTTTCATTGTTGATGTTGTTATTGTTATTGTTTTCGATATTACTACTTATGTAGTTATTTATTTAAGTTTTTTTGTTCTGTAGTAATGCAAAATACTTACTAAACTAATTTCACAATACATACATATGTATGTATGCGTTGTTTATGTATGTGTAATGTGTGCAAGTTGATTGGCCGTTGGAGGGGGTTTTAATACTCATAGGGCAAAGTCGACACTCGCTTTTGTTTTCTTGTTTTCGTTTTTTTCACTTATTTTTATTTATTTATTTCGAACTATCAAATTTTTATTAATGAGTATTTAAACAGTGTTTTTTGATAAGAGAAAGTAACAAATTCCTTCTTGTTTTTAAAGAAACCCTTATCGCCAGTTTAGAGTTAGTTTATCATTTGAAAAGGGCATGATCAGACATAAACACGTTAATAAATCAGTTATAACTATTAATCCTTAACTCAGTTTTTTAACTTAAAAATCAATAGGAAAATTTACTTATACATAGGTCTAGAATTTTTACTGATTCAATATCCCATAAATTTTAAGTATACGAGTTTAGACGCTGATATTCATGTATTATAGCAAATAGAGGCTATTATCAAATGAACAAAAGCTGGGTAAACAACTTCACTTACTTTGATTTAGATGGTCTTCACAGCCTTTATGAGAATTCGTACGTGCAGAGCATCATGTCATCATCATCACGCACTCATTTTTTCCAATTAGATACGCCCAGAGCATTCGTGATCTCTTGTGTTTAAAGAATTTAGCGCCTTTTGCACAGAAGCGCCTTCATCTATTCGCTCAACATGGCGCCAGTCTACAGAGGCAAACTTAAAATTAGTTATTAAGGTTAAATGAAAGGATTCTAGTTCTAGAACATTAAGAGAGGATGTCGTATTGAAACATAAAAAACCAACTGGAGTTCTAACTACCAGTTGTACAACTATGAAACCGGGAGTTTTTTAAGAAAATACACGTTTATTTAAGAATAATTGTTATACATTCAATATTCAAAGTAATAGCCATTGCTAGCATCATATTTTTCCCATCTCTCTGGCAATTTGTGAATGCCTCGCCAAAATAAGTGTTGGTTTTTTGAGTCAAACCAGTCATCGAGCCACTTTTTTTTTACATTTTCATACGAATCGAAGTGCTGCTCAGCAAGTGTGTGACCCATTGATGAAAATAAGTGATCGTCAGATGGAGCCAAGTCTGGTGCATAAGCCGCATGAGGAGGGCTTCCCAGCTGTGAATCTACCAATTCCCGAGTCTTTTTTGTTCGATGTGATGGTGCATTGCCATCAAGAAAAATCACTTTGTGTTGCCTTGCTTGATATTTTGGACATTTTTGGCACAAAGCACGGTTCAAATCGGCCAATTGTTATTGGTAGCGTTGACCAGTATCTCTTTTTAACCTGGTTTCAGAAAGTCAAACCAGATAACACCTCGCTGATCCCAGAAAACACAGAGCATTGTCTTCTTTCCGAAGTGATTTGGCTTAACATATGATCGTTTTCATCGCCAGTAACAATTCGATGAAATTATGACTTTCTTTTGTTCCGGGCGAGCAACATTTCACAGGTGGTTTTTGATTTTTTTTTGCTGTCTTTCAGTCAATTCATGCTGCACCCATCTTCCCATCTTCAAAATCAATCCCATGGCTTTTAAACGTTGAGAAATGCATTGTTGATCACATTTAATTTTTCTGCAAGTTGTTCTCGCGTTTGACCATCATCCTCATCGAGTAAAGCGTGCCATTCGTCATCTTCAAACTTTTTCGGTGGTCTTCCACGTTCTTCGTTTCTCACATCAAAATCGCCACTTTTAAACTTATTGAACCCCTCATTGCACTGTGTTTTGCCCAGACCGTGCTGGCCGTAAGCTTTCACAAGCATTCGATGAGATTCCAAAGCAGAGTTCTTCAATTGGGAACAGAAAATCAATGATGTCGGCATATCGTAGTTTGTAGGCACAAAATTCTAATTTTTACGAGCGAAAAAAAATATATTGTTGATTGTTTATGAACTGAATATTGTTGACAGAGCTAAATGCGAAGAAATGACGCCAATGATTTGGTTTGACAGACACAGAGATGTCATTTGCGGTTTCATACTTGTACACCCGGTAAAACTGTACCTTTTTTTAAGAAAAAAAAATAGTCACATATCTTGTATTTACCATTTCTTCGTTGCCAACACTTATCAATTTAAAATAATTTGTAAAGTATGCAGAAATAAATAAATATGTTACAAAAAGTTTTAGTTTTTTGAGCTTTTTTTGACTTTTGTTATTTTTTAGCAACTGATTTACCGTTTTTAGGCGTATTTAGCTTTTCCTTTAAAATTTGCTGGTAACACTGATCACTATTGTAAATTTCAGCGATATCCATTGTGAATGCCCATTTTAATCGCTAGTGGTTAATAGTAACAAAGTTCTTCAAATTTGTTTTTGTGACCGTTGTCGACCAAACTAAAAGTTGCGTTGAATTAAAACGAAAAGTGTAAGTTTTTCTTTGAATAAAAATAAAAAATATGTAATATAATTGTCCGGTACAAAAAACTGCAAAATGTTTGCTTAGTTAAAACATCAATTTTTTTGCAATAATCTTCATAAATAACTGCAGCAAGTTTTTGCATATTAGGATTTGACAAGGTTCTTTTGGCATTTTTAAATTGTGTTCTTCAATGATATTTACATTCTTACTCTTAATGCCAAATCAACTAAATAGACCAAAAACAATTTATTGCGTTTCAAAGTATTTAAGACCAAAAACATACGATATCACTTTTTCTAACCGTGAAATGCAACAATCAACTAAAAATTATTTACTAATAACAAGTCTGTTCCCTTACTACAACGCGGGTGAACGTGTTGACCCAAAACAACTCAAAACCCGTCCCCGTACTTGCAAATGAGAGCGACGAGTAATTGCACTTTATCTTCAGTTAAAAACGTTAAACGTGGCCAACTAGTCAGTTGTTTTGTTTTTATCAACTATTTTGTGTTTGTGAAAATAAATTGAAAATTTAAAATAACGATATAACTAAGAATTTCTGAAAAAAAACAGTTTTATTTAGAAAAGAAAATGTTCAAAAATTACTTTAAAATTTATGTCTGTGTACATTTGTTTATTTTTTGACTATACTTTAAACTTTCTCGACAAGTTTCTACTTTCACAATTTTACGTTTTGCTTCGGGCAAGATATTTGAATTTTTGCATTACCGTTCTTTTGTGCATTTTTGTCTCTCACAGAGAGTATATTTTGTTACTCTCATTTTACCAGACTTTGCCCTAAAAGTACGGGAACAGACCTAATAAATAGTTTGTTTTCATAGATAAATTTTAATTTGACAGCTAATCAGCTGTTCGTAATTCACAATCGAAAAAATATTTGTTTAGAGGCAGAATAAAAGAATGTACAGGGTGTTTTGTTTAGAAGTGTGGTTTTCAAGAAGAAATAAAATGCATATAATTTAATGTTATGGCCAAGAATTTAGTTTTATTATAAAGATAACGATTTGCCATTATGTTTAAAAACGATTTCGGGCAAGTGGCCCAGCAGCGGCTGGTTCGAATAAATTCCAGCCGAGAGGCCCAATTTTCGACCACTTTTTGCAGCAATTGGGGCCGGGCCGTATGTCAATAACAACGCGCCGAATATTCTCTTCCAAGGCGTCAATCGTCTCGATCTTATCTGCGTAGGCAAGTGACTTCACATAACCCCACAAAAAATAGTCCAGCGGTGTTAAATCGCACGATCTTGGAGGCCACGACGCGAGATAATGCGCTCATCAAAAGTTTCCTTCAATAAATTGATTGTTTCGTTGGCTGTATGGCATGTAGCGCCGTCTTGTTGGAACCAAAGGTCGTCCACATCAACATCCTCCTATTCAGGCACGAAAAAGTCATTAATCCTAGCTCTATAGCGTTCGCCATTGACTGTAACATTATGACCGGCTTCATCTTAGAAGAAATATGGACCAATGATTCTCTCTGCCCATAGAGCACACCAACCAGTGACTTTTTTAACGGCGTCTCAACAATGGCTTGTGGAAAAGTGAGCTTCATCGCTGACCAAAATTTTCTTGTGAAAATCGGGATCGGTGGCCATCTCGTTTTGATCCCATTCACCGAACGTGCGACGCGCTTGATGGTCGTCGACTTCAATTCTTGAAATGGCAAACCAAACAGCATAAATTAAGTAACAGCTGTCAAAAAGACTAACTCCGAAAAAAGTATTGCCAGATTGAAAACCACACTTCTAAAAAACACCCTTTATTTGATCGAAACACTAAATTACTCATGGATGATTACATACAAATTTTAAATTTTGATAGTTATTTTCTTAAATATATTTTTGTTGTGGAAAAGTTTTTCATTTAAGAATTTGGAGCGAAGTTCACGCCAGTGTTCTTTTAAGTAGTTAAAATTAAAAATTTTGGAAACAGAAGATACACCGAATATGTACCAAAATGTGTTTTGTTTCTCCTGTATAATTAAAAAAATACGTGTTAGGACTTTAGCAAATTAACGTAGCAATACATTTATGAAAAATACCTTTTTGGTTTCAGTGTCAGTAGATTTAAATCTACTCGTGTATGTATATGGCAATAATTATATTACCACAAATATTTATAACACTAATTCGACATATCAACAAATATAATAATAATTCATCTTATCAGCAATTTTTTGCATATTAAATTAATTGACACATTTATTTGTTAATACTAATCTCTAAATTATGTACGTACATACTATACATACATATGTACATATGTGTATGCATGTATGTATGTTTAATGGTTATAAACATTATTAATCTGAAATGGTATAATTGGTGCCTTAATAATAAAGGTTATAACTCGGTCGATGCAGTTGATCTATAAATAATCAAAAGTGATAGTGTTGCCAGCTGGTATTTTAAATTTTTTTTATCTCTTATCACTTTTTAATTATTGTACTAACTTCACATGCTACTGTCACGTCGATGGAAATTGTTATTTTAAGGGATTTAAAATATTTCCTACTATTAATTCAAAATCTAGTTCGGTTATAATTTAAAATTTTTGTTTAGTTAAGTTTAGGACGCTTGCCCTTTTAGGTTTAGGTTTAAATGTCTGCCAGCGGGTGCCAGCACATTTAGGCCAAAAAGGCCCATTGTGATAGCATAGCTAAGTACCTATTTCTCTAATTCAGGATGTGTGAACCATTTTATAATATTAAGTATGAAGTAAGTATCTAATTTTGGTGTTAGTCAAGATAATTGAAGACAAAGTTGCCTAGATGTTTTTTTCGATACGTGAATAAGAGCTGGGCACACGCATATAAGATGCGTTACAGTTCCGTGTTCTTCCCCGTTGCCACAGCTCTTGCAATGATTTCTATATGTAAGACCCAGTCTTTCTGCGTGCCTTCCAATGGGACATTCTCCTGTTATCACCCAAGCCACTGTACTTATCTATATGTTGGTTATCTGTTAATAGAAGATCATTCCAAAGGTAACTATCCAACTTTGGTCAAATAAGTCTCGATATTTTGCAAGTTGACTCTAAAGTCCACTTTTCGTTCGCTGTTTTATTGCATTTATTGCATATTATCAATAGTAAAGAGTGTTTTTTAAGAGCTTGGTTTTTGAAAATTCAATAATATAACAGAAATTTTACAAGTGAATGAAATTTTTATTTGGATAGATAAATCAATTCCTGCCATTAAATTTTTAAAGATAATTTCACCTTAACGATGCCCGCGACTATGCTTCAAGAGGTCCATTCTGAACTTTTACACACATTTATGCCGGAATCTCACCAATAACGCAATGACGCGTTCAATGTTGGCTTAAAAAGCAGCACTTGTGTTTGGCTTGCCCCTATAGACCAGTGACTTAACAAAAAAAATAGCTTAAGGGGTCAAATCACACGATCTTGGTGGCCAAATTGACAGCACCAAAACGTGAGATTAACTGTTTACCAAATTCGCCTCTCATTTGATGCATGGTTTCGCGTAAGGTGTAGCATGTGGCACCGTCCTGTTGGAACCACATGTCGGCCGAACCAATTCTTGCATTTTCAACAAAAAAAAAAGTTTGTTATCATCAAACGGTGGCTTTCTCCACTTACCGTAACGTTGCGGCCTTCATCGTCTTTGAAGAAGTACGGCCCAATGATGCCGCCTGCCTCCTGCCCATAAAGCGCACCAAACAGTGCATTTTTCGGGATGCATTAGTTTAGATGCATTGCTGAATTGCCTCTGGCTTGTCTTCACTCCAACGGCAGTTCTGCTTATTCATGTGTCCATTGAGTCTAAAATGAGCCTCGTCGCTGAAGACAATTTTGCGATAAACACATTTTTTACTGAGCACGAATTTTGATAATAAATTTCAATAATTTGCAAACGTTGTTCAGGCCAGGCGTAAGTCTATTCATGATGAAATGGTAAACCAAACTGAGCATTATTTACATTGACACATGTCAGGAATCACGCGTGAACTGTCAGAAATATAAACGTTAAGAACCAAGTAGCAAAAAAATCACCCTTTAATTTACACGTTACCATAACGATCACTATGCACTCCTTTTCAGTAGCTATATGCAATATTATTCCTTATATGGCCAATACGTCTGCAGTTTCGTTCCCCGGCATACCTGTGTGTCCCGCATCCAAATAAAATACCGATAAAAGTGGTCGGACATTTCGTTTAGAGACGTTCTACAGCCAAGGGCTACCTGGGATGTCAGGAATACTAATTCAAGGTATTTTATTGCTGCTTGGCTATCGGTAAAAACACATATATCTCTTTTCGATATCACCTTATACCTTTGCCAGGACGAGACTGCTTTGATTTTGCCATGACCTCTGCCTGAAATAAGAGTATACTGTAATGGTTGGGTAAACTGAAAGATATTTTTACATCTGGCTTTTCGTGAAATATTAGAGTTGTCAGTGTTGAAATGGCTTGAATTCTTATGCTTAAATCACATATCCATCTTTGTCTATGAGGAATGCGAGGGTCGAACTTGTCGTTAAAGATTGGCTTCGCAAGGGTGTAATCAATTATTTTTGGTATGAATCTAAACAGGTTTAGAATCGTGGATTGTTCTGGCCTGCCCATACAGGCCTGCCCATACAAATGCTTTCCACAAGTACAAAATAAGTGGAACTTATGGAACCAGAGACAAGCCGAAACATGCAAAAATGGCATTGGAAGCTGAAATTCATAAAATTGAGGAGTGAATTACATGATGAGTTGTACGTTCAGGGATCACACGATTCGACACCTGGTCGGAATTAAGTAATTAATGTCATAGTCAATGAGTTTTGACTGCAATTATATGCGAAAGTTCAACTCTTGAATCAAACAAACAGAAAAACAAAAAGTAAAAGTGATAACACAAATACAAAGTAAATAATTGAGATTTTAAAATTATTTGAAACTTAATAAGAAGAGTTTTCAATGGCTTTTTAGATTTCAGCCCTGTGCTATCTATGGCAAAAAATAGGGGTTTTTTTTTAAAAAAGATTGTCTTAAATTATGAAATTTATCGTACAATGTGAGTTTTTATTAAATGTATACCCTAATAAGTTTCGCCTATAAACTAACTTTATAGTAGGTGTATTCTTTATACTTAAAAATCTGAAAGAAAGTATTATGTGTTTTTTATGCCAAGGCAACATATGTAGATATAATATTACAAACATTTAGATCTGTGTAGGCAAATATGTTACCAACAATTAAAAGCACCTGCCGCAAAAAATGCAAACGTGTTGACGTTGCTATAAATTTGATCTTAACCTAGTTAAAATCAAATTCGTCTTGTTTTTATAAAACATTAACGTATTTGCTCGAAATACGTTTTGACTTAATAAAATTTAATCATATGCAAATTTGAAGGCAGTAAGATTTAAATCGTTTTTAACCCTTCGCTTAGCAGCAAAGTAGTCCAAAAGAGTTCGTTGAAAGTGAAATACTCTGTAGAGTAAATCAATCAATATTCTCTAAGCTTATTCTGGAATTGGTTAATACGCACTTTTTACCTTTGGATGTTGTAAGCTCCTCAAATAGATTCTTGACTTTTCTCTGTCTAACGACTGAGTAATGCCTTATCACTCGTGATATTTCATACCAAACGCTGTGTTCAACTTTTTATGGTGCTCAATTTAATCGTATTTAACTCGGGTTCATTGCTTCATTTCCTTTAGTTGACCAAACTCATTTTTTTACTTAAAAAACTGTATGAACTCAATCAGAAAAGTCTTTATAAGAAATCAAATCGAAGTCTCCAATAAGGGAATATTATTGTGACAACATTTTCTTAGGCGGAGGGATTATCTTGACTTTAATAGGTTCTATCAAGGTGTATTTAATAGGGTGAAATCAGCTTAGAGTGCTAAAATTGTAGTGTCAAAATTACAAACGTTTGTGGTTTTGAGACTGGAACGTTTGTTTATAAGCATTTTACACTAATTGACACTACAAAATTTGATGTTTCAAATAAAAAAAAAAAAATTAAAACTTAGAAGAGAGCTCGGCGTAGTCGGTCGCTGTGGCGTAGTGGTAGTGCGTTGGACTGCTACGCAGAGTGTCCGGAGTTCGAATCTCGGCACAGGCAAAATAAAAAAAAAAAGTAGAAAAAATAATTTTTCTACACGGCACCACCTCTTGTCAGGCAATGGCAAACCTACAAGAGTAAAAATTGCTATGAAAAGCTTTTCACTTCGCCGTTCGGATTCGGCATTAAACTGTAGGTCCCTTCCATTCATGTACAAATATAACACGCACAACATGAGTGGATGCGAAAAGCTCGGCCTAGGCCCTCCATGGGCTGTTGTGTCATCAAAAGTAAGTAAGTAAAGAGAGCTCGGCCTAGGCCCTCCATGGGCTGTTGTGCCATTAAAAGAATAAGATGTAGTTTTTCAGATTTAGAAGTGTACAATTTACTTATCATCTTTTCCAGCAAAGAGATGAGTTTAAAAACTTTGACGGTTTAAAGGCCAATTTTTAACTAAAAACATAATTTCAATACGAATACATAATAATATAAAATCCACTCACTCTTATTGGTTCATTGTTTTGTTTGAAAGACATAAATTTATTATTATTTTCCGAAAGGCTTTTTCCAAATTCAAATCACTCTTTAAAAAAAGGAAAATACGTTACTTTCTGCTGTCTGAAAGCTTCTGGTATCTCAATTACAGCCCTGCAGGAAATAGATAAACCTTGATAATAAATTCCTGCATGCGCTCATACTCGTACTTATCGTTGCCAGATATGTAATCAGAAAACTTTTTAATTTACAAAGCGTTAAACTTTGCTACCATGTTAATTAAATCTATTTAGTAATAACACTTGATGTGCTAAAAAAAATAGAAAATTCTTGACGCTGCACTAATTTTAAACATAACCTAAGTAATATTTTTAAGAAATAAACTAAAATATGCATGCTTATGTTTTTTGAAGGAAATATTTATGAAAAATTTTATTTTATTCTTAAGGTTATACTCAAATTTTTACTTTACGAATAAATTATGATATCATACCACAGTTAAACATTTTTCCGACTGGGGCACTTCATTAAAAGCTCTGACCGAAGAGTTCCAAGTTAAGCTTAAGTTTTAGCGCGACTCCAATTCGTTATTTCAGTTTGTGTCTGTTTTGCAACAAGCTCCATCGCTTCACACTTGAGTGGCAGTGAGTTAGTTACCTGTTTACGTTGATCGTGATTAGTTCGTACAACATTTAATTGCTCGATTGCCGGTTCCTAGAGTTTCGCTTTCAAAGATTAGCGTGCCTTAATCGCAGTCTAACATTACTACTGATATTGAATTTTGATATTAGAATACAAAAAATACAAACAAACAAAAAAGATTCTGCAATTCGCGATAAAATCGGTAAGTTTTGTATGTAATATTTAGACTTTAACATACCAAAATAGTTAAAATTGAATACATTTAACACTAAAAATTGCTGCTGGCCGACAAACGAAGAAACAAACAGAGAGACCAACAATAACAACATAAACAGCGTAATAAACAACAAAAACATTCTCGTTACGAATCTCAAGCAGTGATGCCAGCTAATTGTCGTGAAATCGTTAATATTGTGGTTTTCAGTGGGAAGTAGTGATTGCACAAAAATGGCGTTACGGCTTTAACTTAATTTTTTGGGGATTTTTGTTTTGTTTTTTTTGTCTTTCAACTTTGAACATCTCAATCCACAAAATAATTAAATGTTTTCTCGCTGCTTTTTCCTTATTCCCAAGTAACAATAACCATAAAAATACAGTCATTTATTGTATGTATATGGAATGTAATACTTACTTTCGGTATTTCCAACAGCAACAAGAAGAAAAAAAACAAAAACATTAAATTTTGGCATCTCTGACTGATCAGAGGCAACAACAACAACAACAACAACAACAACAACAAACAACACCAGCCGCCGCAGTTATAAACTCAAGGTTTATTGTGCCACTTTGCACTTAGTTGCTGTTAATGTTGAACGTTGCTATTGCTAGTAAATATTTAGTTGCGCCAAGTTTCATCACAACAACAGCGCAGCCGCAACTTCATGCAACTAAAAGTAAAATTAAATTAAATGTATGCCATGCCGCTAGATTTGCATGCAAGAAAATATTACACATGTACATTTTCATTTCATGTAAAATAAAAAGTTCCCATAAAAATTTTCGAAATTAAAGCAATAAAAAAGATCACAAAAGTTTTCATAGACCACAGCGGCAATTATTACTTTAACACGCTACGGAAATTAGTTACATACGTCTTAGGCAAGTTGTCTGTCATATGGTATATGTATATATAAGTATGTATATCAAATCAATCTATGCACGCACATCATCGCCAGTGTACACACAACTTAGGCACAGCACAGCTATGAGTGCAAAGTGACAATTAATTATGGTATAACCGAATCGGAATAAGTAATAACTAAATCTGGCTAAACAGCGATTCATTTTCACGCGAAAAATGAAAACAAAAGCACCAATAACAATAGCAAAACCTTGCGAGAAAGATTATTGGAAATTGAACTTTGATAAAATTTTATATTACTAAAATTGCATACGTTATTCGGAGATATCGAAGCATCGTGTTGAATGCCAAGTAGACCACAAGTTTTTCATAGCACTTAATAAGTTCAAGTTTATTGTCAGTTTGACGGTAGTATCACTTATACTTTATTTCATTTCTAAAGCGTCAATCACTGAAAATATATTGTATATTCTGTTGAAACAGGTTTTATTCTTTGGGAAAATATCAGGTATAAATGACCTCAAAAATAATCCCTTTTATAAAACCCCATACTTAAACCTCAAAAATAATCATTTGTATAAAACACCATTTTGTTTTATAAAAGTGATTATTTTTGAGGTCATTTATACCAGATTCTATTGGACTTTGCTAATAATCTCCCTCCTAGTTACCATAAGGAATCTTGAGTTACGTTTCTTGGGGTCCAATAGGTATATTTAGCATTATGGCCAGTAGTGTCCTAAAATATTGCTTACAGAGATTGTTGCCAGCAATAGTTTTTGATAAAAACTTGTCTAGCTTCTTTTCAAAAGCATTAAAAAATTATGAAATTTCTTGTGCTCATAATTTTTTTTATAAGGTACTGTAAAATGAATGATTGCAAAAAAAAACTCAAGTAGGTACTTACTTATTTTCTTTGATAAAAGTAAAATATTGTTAAAATAATGTTTTGCTTTCTTTATGACACCGAAATGCACACAGATCAACACTAGAGATGAATAAAATTAATGTTTCTGTAATTTTCGATTTCCGGTCATGCAAGATTATCATAATCTATGATACTTTGTATATGGGAACTTTTGAAAATAGTAGCAATAAAATTTTTCACGAAATGTAATGGATGCCTAATTAACATGAACATACGGAGGCAGGCTCACTACATTGGCCAACTTTAAAACAAGTTTAAGAGAATGCTCCAGCAGAAATTATCCCGGTTTTTTTTTTTTGTTTTTGTCAGTTTTGCAATTGTCTACAAAAGGATTGACGTGAACTGTTTAAATATTATGTCTATCAAATCAAAGAACAGTAAAAAGAATCATGCCAGTAAAAGCTGGAATATTGCTTGTTAGATATTCTGGCTAGATATAAGTATATAGTATTTTAATCCTCTGTGTGGCACAGTGGAATTCTGAAAAGATCATTACTGATACAGTTTGATGTCCCCGCCGAACCCTTTACCCAATACATTATGCTTACTTTGATGTTCAAGTATAATTTAATGGTTTTTTTTTTATTTGTATCCTTTCTCAGAAGCGAAGATATTTCGTACGTACGACGTAAGGCGACTATTGTCGGGACTATTATTCGAGTGCTGATGCAGTTGTTGCTTCCTGGATTTATCACAACCGAAATGTTCATATAAAAAACTTCTTTATTGTTGTAACAGGTTTTATGACTAAATTATTGAATTCAAAACATCTTCAAGGTTGTTTGAGTTGAACTTCCAAGTCGCAATCAAGGATTTACTTTGTTTATTAGCAAATATTTAAACAAGAATTTATTTAATTTTTTAGGCGTGTGTGTGTGCGCATTTCTACTCAACAATAAAATGTGACTCATTCACTGTCCATTAAAAACTTGTAACTGTCTGAGAATTATAAATTAGATAAAGTGATACTTATAAACAATTTGTATAATACATATACAAAGAACTCGTATTAGTGCGGATCGAAAATAATCATTTTCAATTTTGAAAAACGCTGCAAAACAAAAAAAAAAAAATAATCCAGATCGGACTCTGACTTAGATTTCTGTATATACCAAAAAAACAATAGTGAAGAGGTCAGCAAAATTAATTGTGACATTCACAACTCTTAGCAAAATAAATGCTTGCACTTTCCATTTTCAAACTAATTTAAATCATTTAAAATTCCCAGCACTTTTGATAAGATCACAATGTTAAAGACTTTCGCTTATTTAGTATAATTCTGCATATTATTTTTTATCGTCTAACCAAGCATTGCAAAGCATATTGCCTTCCATTTTACGCTCTCTTTTGGCGCGAATCATAAATAAGTTTTTCGCATACATATGAGATATGTCGATGACGACCAGACCAACAAAACTGACCGTTATCATCATCATCATTATCAGCTACAATCAGAAACAACAACACAGAAGAGGTTCGCGCTCCGGCTTATTATTTTATGGTATATTTCATAAATTAATTTCATTATATTTATGTACGAGTTCGTATAAGAAATATTCACATTTTCGATTCCAAATTTCATTAATTGCCTTATTCATATTACGAGTAAATATACTCATGTGTATTCATTTCAGTCTGACAGACACAAAGTGCGACGTATTACTTTGCTCGTTCCATTCTTATGCTTCTTCTTCTGCTGATGTAGTTGAAGCTGCTGCTGCTGCTGTTGCTTCTTGGTGCTGATTGTTGCCGGCGACTGTGATTTGTTTTGTTTTGTTATAAAACAATAAAAATATTTTTCTGCTTTTTTTTCGTTTTTGTATAAATTAAGTGAACATTGATTTTGAATTCTGAATAGCTACACTGTGCAATAAAATCGAGTTTTTTTTTATAGAACTGATGATTTAGCATGTTTGTATTCTAGAGTAATTTGAGGTCGCTGAGTCCGAATATGAACAGCGATTTGCTCCTTCACGTTGTTGATAAGACTGTACTTACACATTTTTAATTTGAGGTTTAACGCTTTCGGTGTCTATAGGAAAGTTGTTAAGAATTAAGAGGGAAGAAAATTTTTTTTTCTGTGAAAACAAGAATACTCCATCTACACCCCAAACCCCACTTTCCAACTATAACTTAAAATAATACTGTCAATGGGCTAAACGAATGATAAAGTATTATAGTTATTATATATTATTATTTCGGCAAAATTATTGGGGGTCCTAGAAAATCAAAATATTCTTTAAGAAATATCCTCGCACAGTCAAATTTCATAACAATTTCATGTACCGTTATCTCGAAAACCTGACAAGCTGCTGGAGTAAAGCGGTCTCCAGATTCGAACTCAACGATCTCAAATTACTCTAGAATGTGAGTAAGGTCAGTCCGATTTTCGCTGTTGCACAGTGTTATCAATGCAATTTTTTGTTGTTGTCGTAGTTGTTGATATCCATTTGCTATTCAATGCGATTTGATTTTGTGCTCATTACCAGCACAAGGGATAAGATTTTGCTGTAAGTATTAAGAGCCAGCGGGCGCTTAAAACGTTCTTTGATGCGATACTTCAGTTGTTAATAACGGATGTAGTAAATATCATATGTATGCCATTTGCTTTCAATAAATATATTAATTAATATACTATGTATATTGTGTATTTCAAATCACGACTGACTACATTTCATGGAAAATTTTGTTGTATAAAAATAATAATTAAAATCTGCAATTAGCGTCTCCTTCAATACAGAATTAGTGAAGCTCTGAACCACTTTTGTTGTTTTGTTGTCTCAAATTTGGCCTGTACGATTTGGTTCGGGGACAAGAATGGACATGCTCGCAAGCAAAATATCATCTGCATGGCTGCTGTTGCGCATGCAACATGGTATTTTGATAAAAGAACTTAACCTTAATCAATAATAACTATTATTTTGTATTACATTAAAGTTAATTAATACAGCTAGAAAAAAAAAATTTTTTTCACCTCGCCTTACTTGTTGTAAGATTTAAGCTTTTTTTTTTTGCTGTTTTCCTTTAGTATTGTAGATGATTATTTGGTTTGCTATTTATCCAAACAACTAACTACTTAACTACTCCGCGTACTAAGCAACTAAGAATAATGTCCGCATCTACCACACCATGTTTCTACCACACCATGCTACTTCATCACCCTGGTGACACCGTCAATTTCATTTAATAATGACCTTGACTTCTACCTTAGAATACACTAATCGAAGTGTTATTAGCATATGCTTGCGCTCGAGAGTTTCAAAAAGCAAACACACAAAAAACAAAAAAAAATGTGACGAAGCATTTTTTTAGGTTTTTGACTATGCATGCTTCCATGTTTATTATATTTATGTACGTGTTCGTCAAGGTGACAGTTGGTAACAAACGGTGAATGAGTGAGTGGAGTGAACGAGTTAAATTTGTGAGTCAGTGAGTGAGTGAGTTGGTTAGTGAATTTTAAACTTTTGCCAAATAATTAAAACATTGAACTTTGACTAAGGAAATAACCTAATTTCATAAAATATTTCACACACCGTTGGTAGTTAGGGCACACTGAGTGCTCAGGGTTGCCCATCGTATTGTTTGTAGAAGAATATGTTTTGGTTTTGGGTTTTTCTTTTTTGCGCTCTTCTTTGCCAGCTATGTAGGTCAATACTTTTTCAACAGTCCAGTAAATCTAAATAATAAATACAATTTTACGATTTTAAAGCTTACGAATTTAAAGCAACCAATGAAAATTCGTTCGATTAACATTTCATCGAACATTCAAGTAATTGAGATACATATGTACATATATACTTATATATACTTATCTAGGTAAATATTTCTTCAATGTAAAAATAAAGGAACAGAACTTGTATGTATTGAGCTGTCTTCTCGGTCAAATCGATAAAGATTTTCATTCTAAAGAGGCTGAGCTGTGTCAACCTTTTTACTCTATAACCCTATAAATGCAAACACACTGCTTTGATTAGGAAAGAATGAACGGAAGTTAAGAAGACATGCCCTAGCTGGATCCTGCGATTACACGGCTACAATCTATCAATAAAACAATTAATATTTGATTGAACTTATCAATTAAGCCAATCAAATCCGTCTTTGGTCTCTGGAAGGCAAGGTAATTGAGTGTTCTAAAAAAGGCAAACACTTCATCATTGCTCGTACATTAGGCAAAGCACTTAATTTATGTAAATACTCTCATAAAAAATGCCCTCATGAAGAAAAGCGTATATATAAAATTCTATTTCATAAAAATTATCTCTCCAAGTCGAATTACTTAATTAGGAACTTAAACTTTGGTAGAAAATACGATATTACCTCTCCTACATTCGAGTGGACTGGGCTATACCCCGGTTTTTGACGCCTTTTATTTTAATTGATGTTGAAAAATTTTGGGTTTGAAAAAAAGTTTGGTTCTGGTGCTGTCTAATCTGAGAGGTGTGCTAAAATTCAACATGAAATGGGTTGAAAATACGAAAGCTAAAATTGTGCTAAAATTCAACATGAAATGGGTTGAAAATACGAAAGCACTATCTTTTTTCTCAGTGAGGTTACCTTCGTAGTGGAGTTTTTCTTTCAAATATTATTGAGTGTGTTGCCATTCTTCTGCGCTTTTCTACCTACAACAAAATTTAACTTTTTTTTTTAACTGGCAATTCATCATTTATTCTGAAATGTAAAGCGTAATAATGTTGCCAGATTTTTGTTACTTCTTTTTCCTCTAATGTCACAACAGCACATGGACTGCCTCAGCCGAGCTTTTCGCATCCACTCATATTGTACGTGTTACATTTGTCCATAAATGGAAGGGACCTACAGTTTTATGCTGAATCCGAACGGCGAAGTGAAAAGCTCTTCATAGGCAATTTGCACGCTTGAAGGTTTGCCATTGCCTGCCAAGAGTTGGTGCCGAATAGAAAAAGTTGTTTCTACTTTTTGATTTTGCCTGTGGCGAGATTTAAAGTCCGGATACTCTGCGTAACAAGCACTGCCAACTACACCACAGCGACCTTAATTTCAGAATCAACTACTAATTGGAAAAGTTTTATGTGGGTTTAATAATTTGACAATTTTAAAGTTTTTGTTCGGAGAGGTCGTAATTTTTATATTGCTTTGAAAGAAAGAAAAACTGACTTTTTCCGAGACATTTAGGATCCTCCATTTCTATCTACATCCATATAAAATATGGCAAGTCTGATCATACAAGCCTATTATTATTTAGTTCCGCTTTTTAATAATTTTGTATACATATGAGTACCAATTTATATTTAAATCTGTATGTAAATATTTTTGTTTTAATATTATACACACACAAGAAAAAAATAAATGAATAAATACAAATAGTAGTTATTGTTGTAATATTCATTTTATACATTTTATACATAAACAATATTAATTAATTAATTAATCGCATCAATCACGGTGTCATCTTTGAATTGAGCGTAGACAGGATTTGTTAAATTGAAATCAATGCAGCTTGTGAAACGTATCAAAATTTACAACGTCTTGCGAACATTTTGTTTTACAAATTGGAAAATTAAACAAATTCTGCTTCGTAATTGGAAATATATTGTTTACTGTTGGTTTACGCACAGTACTGGTCTGGAATTATAAGTAAAAACATCAAACTATATTTACATTCTGTTAGAAATGTACCGGGAATTGGTCAATGAAACACAAAATGGCTATTATTCATTCCAATTTATTGTATCGGCTTTCAAAGTAAGCCCATTCTGAAATAATACACTTATGCCAACGAATAATCACAATCATCAAACTCATTTTCTGAAATCGATTTCAGTTCTCGCCGCGAATGTCTTCTATCGACTAAAAACGGATGCCTTGAAGTGATACTTTGAGTTTTGGAGAGAGAATAAAGACAGCCGCAGGTGATTGTTCGATGATATTTGTTGAGGTTTTGGGCGAAAGTTCATTCACAATGATAGCTTTGTGAGATGGTGCGTTGTCGTGGTGCAAAACTCCAGGAGTTTTTCTTTCCACAAACTTGGCATTTTTCAACGAATTTGCTATAACGACGTATAACGCACAAGTAATATGCGGATATGCCCCACGTGCTGTTGGGTGGTTAAGTGGGTTCGTTGGGATTTATTAACCGTCTAAACTTCTGCCAAGAACTCTGAGTTCACAACACCTCGATAATGAAAAAAAAAAACAGTCCACGTTACCGACCAGAGCGAGGCAATTCTTCCAACACATCTCGAATGCACTGTACCACTCATGTGCACGTGTTTTTGATAAAGTCCATTCACTGTTAGCCTTCTGTAACATTTTCAGCGATTCGGCAAACGAAATTCCATTTGCAATATAAAATATGAGACAAATTCTTTGTTCGATATTTGTATCCATTGTAAAAATCGCAAAACACCCTTGAGATGAACTGACAAAATCGAGCACTCTAAATAAACTAAATGACAGGATCGAACTCAAACTTCACGCAATAATAGAGAACAGTGGTGCCAACTTAGCAACACAATAATCTTGCTTATGGTTTTTAAATGATCATTTCACTGTACTTTTCTAACAGAATGTGCAACATAGAAATGGTTCAGTCCACCTAATATATATAAAAAAATCATATCATTTTTTCTTGTTTCCGCATTTAAAATGAAAGAAATTTCTTTCATACCATAAGGCGTCACAATTTCGTGCCAATAAGGCGGTTGTTCTACGAGATCAGAATTGATATTACAGGGATTGTGATTAGGGATAGTTAGTTATTCGTAATCACTAGGAAATATAAAGAATGCCCGAAATGGTTTAGTAACTTACGTTTTCTTCGTTTGTGTTGAATAGATTTTGTTTTCTATTCGCTTTTCGTCAATAACTCTCTTCTCTATATTTTCGGATAATGGAAATTGTACTTAAGTAGTGCTTGCCACTCAGGGGTTCGAATCTCGGCACATGCTAAATCAAAAAGTAGAAAAGATAATTTTTCTACCCGGCACCACCTCTTGGCAGGCAATGGCAAACCTACAAGAGTAAAAATTGCTATGAAAAGCTTTTCACTTCGCCGTTCGGATTCGGCATTAAACTGTAGGTCCCTTCCATTCATGTACAAATATAACACGCACAACATGAGTGGATGCGAAAAGCTCGGCCTAGGCCCTCCATGGGTTGTTGTGCCATTAAAAGTAAGTAAAGTAAGTGCTTGCCACTTTTTAAATTCGTTCCTCCGGAACTGTTTACACATACAAAACAATTTAAATATTATTTAAAACAAAAACAAGACAATTATATGCGTGCATATTCTCGTATTATTAAAGAGTCAAATATGTACATATTAATCGAAAGCAATTATTTATTCACGCCTTATCAATCGCCGAATAACTTAAATTTGTATTTATAAGAAAAAAAAGTTTTTTCTTTTCTTAAAAAATTTTACTAACAAGTGGAAACAAGTACAGCAAATAAAATTATTTTGGATTTGAAATAATTCGATTAGTCTAATTACCTTTTGGGAATATTATAATTCGATATTTACATCAGGAACGACTTCTAGGTTTTAATTGGTAAATTTAAAAATATAACAATTACAATATAACACAACCTTGTTGAGTAATATTCCTCGATACTCTAAAGTCAAATTTAAATTTACATATAATGAATCTAAAGATGTTAGGTTATATCTCTTACATAATATAACTTGAAATTACATATGTATGTAGATACATAAGTACATACATACATACATATATATCTATGTCCATAAATATAGAATTCATACTCGAGTACAAAGTTTAGCAATACTTAAGTCTTTGCAATTGAAATTTCGTTAGAAAAAGTATTAAATGCCAAGCAATTTCAAGCAGATATTGAATTACTTAAGCTCAAATTTGTCATCGTCATTTTGGTAGTTAATAATTTGTCATCTTTGCTTTCAAGTTAACCCAAAAAAAAATAAATTTATATATATTACACGTTTTACAAGTGTGTATTAAAAATTAAACATACTATATGATACAGATAAACTACTTAAGAGTTGGAATTTAGTTTCAAAATGGTTTCGCTTGAGATCGCCATTAAAATTACGTTTCAACTTATTTTAAGCAAAATTTTGTTCTCTTTTTAAATTAAGATATACCCACATATTAAAATTAAAAATCATGTGAAAATCCAAACGAGATTTCTCGTTTGCAGAAATGTATCGGGTGTTTTTTTTACAGCCCCGGAGAACTTTAAATTTAAATAAAACACAGAGAAGTGATTTAAATATCCGAAAAAAAGAGTTTATTTAAAAAAAAAAAAAATTGACATTAATGTTTGAATATGATTTTGACCATGTGGCCGCCGCAGCATGCGCGTACATGGCCTAATCTGGAGGTGCAATTTTCACACAAGTTGTATTTTGGAAGCACGTAAACCGAGATCTTTGCGTACAATTTTTCATTAAGTGGAGGGACACAAACTTAATTATTGAGACATGATTACTAACTTTTTCTTGCCTTAATGTAGCCGACATGTGGTTTCAGCAGAACGGTGGACTCAATTTACTGAAAGAAGCCATTAATTTCACGATATGGACCTGTTAGCTGGCCACCTCGTTCATGCGATTTGACACCATTCGATTATTTTCTTTGGGAGTATGTAAAGTCGCATGTATACGCCGATAAACCAGAAACCAGAAATTGAGCGCTTGGAAGCCAATATTCAAAACGATATTGTCGAAATACCGCTTGATTTACTGCGAAGAGTGTGAGAAAATTTGACCTCCAGATTCGCGCCAGCCCGAAATCATATTCAAACAATAATGTTAAAAAAATTATATTTAATATAATTTCTTTTTCATGCATATTTAAAACATTTTTCTGTGTTTTATTTCAATTTGAAATTATCCACCTCTAAAACAAAATACACGATACAAACTGCAGCCAAAAAGAATAACACTAAGACCACTAGATAACCAATAGCAAACACCTTTCCTTCCCGATAGCACTCATGATTGTCGCTTCGGAATTAATGGACCTTTTAAAGTCAAAAGCACTTTCCATAAACTACTGCCACTTCCGGTAGTATGTAGCATCTAATATAAAGTTTTACGGGTAAATCTGTGCCAATTCTGATGTGTCCAATATCACAGCGGAGCAAGTTCAGAACACAAGAAATAAATAAAATTTTATTTTCTTTTTGTAGGAATTCGTATTTTTTTTGTTTTAATATCGTCTAATATCGCTTGATTAACATCACGCAATTTCTCCACTCGTTTGCTGGCATTCCTGAAATATTTTAATTTCGCACACAATTTTCCCTGAAAATCTATTTGATTTTCCAGATAGTTGGGCTTTGAATTATTTTGCATATTCACGCTTTCTTTGTGCCTCAATCGGTTGTATCGGTTGCAGTGTGCTTAATACCGTTTGACGTTTCTCTTACCTCGGATGCACTTGAGGCATTCAAGCATGAAGTCTCACCGGAAGAAGATGGCACCTGTTACTCTACCGGATGTCTTTGCTACAAGAATACCGTCGCTTGGAGCATGTTTCTAACCCAGTTAGCCTCATTACATCGTCTTCAAATTCACTTATGGCTTGCAATTGACAGTTGCCCCACCAGTCGCATTGACGCATTCTTCCTTCTTCACTTTTCCCGTCTCCGGTACCTTGAAAGTTTTACTTACTAACTTTTAATGGCACAACATCCCATGGAGGGCCTAGGCCGAGCTTTTTCTCATTCACTCATGTTGTGCGTGTTATATTTGTACATGAATGGAAGGGACCTACAGTTTAATGCCGAATCCGAACGGCGAAGTGAAAAGCTTTTCATAGCAATTTTTACTCTTGTAGGTTTGCCATTGCCTGCCAAGAGGTGGTGCCGCGTAGAAAAATTATTTTTTTTCTACTTTTTTTTTTTATTGTTTTTATTTTGCCTGTGCCGAGATTCGAACCCCGGACACTCTGCGTAGCAGTCCAACGCATTACCACTACGCCACAGCGACCACTTGACCTTGAAAGTTTTAGCTTTATATAAAACTTCCAGTCCAGCCATACCTTAAACAATTTTAAGATTTCATTGGAAATAAAACCTAAAAATTAAACTTCAATGATGTCTTACAAACTTTGGTTTTTTGTGGCTATCCAGAGACACACTTAGACCAGAACAACCCATTGTAATATCCCATGGTTAGGCCCATAGTTCAATGACAATTCCGAACGGTGAGGTGACAATTTGTTAACACTTGGTGGTTTCGCAATTGCCCGACACATGGAAACCTCCTTTGTAGTTGGCCCAAGGCTGTTCAGGGCAAGGCGATGCTTTCTTAAAAGGAGGTCACTTCCTCCTTGTAACATCCGCTGGGTTTTTGAGCTGTCTCTGGCTTAGTGCCCATTAACTCCATTAGTTTTTGTTTGTTGTTTCATTAGAACTGCAACGAAAAAGCAAGCATATCACACACACTTGATCAACTTTTTCCTATATTTTATAATCACATTTTTTTTTTATAATAACAAAGAATAACAATATACAAAGATCGTAGGAAAGTTTCGATTATGATGGATTTCAGAATAGAGGTCAATACTTTTATTGCCCTATTGACTTAAATAATAGAAAATGTTACATTAACAATGCCAATAATTATTATGTAATTTGTTGTTTCCAGTTCAATGTATTGCTAATACATACTGGGGAGTAAACTAAAAACAATATCGCTGTAACTAAAATTGCTTACGTTTTAATTGCATAGGCATTATTTAAGTATCAGTAATTTTTCGATGGAACATTTAAACAAGCAAATGAGTAAACAATTTTCCATGTATTATAATTATAACTTAAACTAAAAATATGCTAAAATCTTTAGATATTTAAAAGTGATGCAGAGCTACACAAATTTAAAAAAAAATTTAACAAAACTGGAAAACACGAATAATTAAATAATTTTAAATTACATTATCTTCCGAATAAATAGATTTCACTCAGCCTTACTCATTTTACGATACAAAAACAATTGACGGTCAAAATCATATTATTGTGCAATTCTGGCAACAAAAAAAAAAAAAGGGAAAACCTGGAACGGAGGAAAATTCTCAGTGACCCTTTTTCAATGGCAGAAGCAATTTTCATTAAAAATTTCCGACTGCCGAAAAATCTTTGTCAGAGGCTCATCGGATATCTGAGTAGCACTACTTCGAAGGTGCTGGTGCTTCCAATTTTATATGCTCTATGTGTATAGGGAAATTGTTAATATTGCTCGTAAATTTAGCTTTTGATTGATTTTGATTTACCCTCTTCCATTTTTCGGGCGTCCTGGTGGTATAGCGCATGGCATTGAGCTCTTCAGCCAGCTTTGCCCACAACTCGTCCACTAGTTTAGCTTTTTGCTTGCTAGGATTTCCGGTTGCTTCTATATGAACGCCATGTAATGACGCAGTTGCTCCTGCGTGGTGAATCTATTAAAATATTTTAATAAACAATTTATTTTTACTTACTTTTTCTTACTCGCCAACATTTTTAAATTCTCAGCGTTGCCAACCATTCACAATTATCAAAACAAATAAGCTTTAAGCAAGTTTTCAGAAAGCTTTTTGATTTCAAAAATTTCACTGACATCAGCAAAAATGTAGACTTAATCGAAAAATAAAGGACCCACAAAAATACAGGTTCTGTTATTATGGGAAAAAAACACAAAAACCAGCACCGAGAGATCACGACATTGTATAGTCTTCGCAAGCAACTTGAGGCACAACAGAATTCGAATTCCATCGAAAAACAAAATCGCAAAGTCTAATGTGGATAGGCAGCATGAAAGGCCAATGAGTTCATTATAGCCAACAATTGCATCAACACTCATCTCATTGCATCCCGACTAAGGTATTCAGATTATACAACACCAGGCAGTCATTGAAGTGGCCGAATTCCCAGCTTCTCAACAAAAGAGAAGGGCAAACGATTTACTTGAAAATTTGTCTGAAAATCTTTCCTCTGTGGAAAGAAATTAAAGACATAGGCGAGATTTGCCAAGTTTCTAGTCAACCTCATAACATTTGCGAGTTCTTAGACCGGCAAATGGCAAATTTTTCACCTGTTGAGATCATACAATCTGAATATTTTGATAATGATGATTATTATAACGATGATAATAATGTTGATAATAATGATGATGGTAAGATTATAATTACAATGATACAAATAAATTCGCATGCTTTGAGTATGAATATTTTGATGGAAATTATGATTTTGCCGAGGGTGTTGGAAAGGCAAACGATCAAAATGAAGTTAGTCCAGATGTAGCACACATGGGATCAGAAAGTCATCAACTTAACTATTCAAGGCTTATCGTCTGCATAAATCAGCACATAGACAATATGTTCGTTAAAAGTTCCTTCGGCCACGCCTATAATGTCTGCGATATACTCTGGTTTTTACAAGATTACTAAACGTAACCTGAAACCCCAAAACGCAATCGTTCTGAAGAAGTAAACTCCTGGAGGGAGTCCAACTGACGCACACAATTTTTTAATTTTTGTTTACCTCTCGATGTTCAAGGTTTTTATATCTTGAAAATAAATGTCAATTATTGTTTTACCATCGTGCGATAAGTAAAAGAATAGCGTTCCATTAGCATAGCAATTGAGTATGTTCCCAAAATGCTAATGGCATGGGGAAGTTAGTGAAAAGATTCCATTGAAAAGAGACGCTGCATATAGCTTTTCGAATAATACTTAAAAAAAACAAGCTCAAGCTGTGAAGCTCAAATTATGCATAATAAACTTAATTAACGAATTTTTATTTGTTCTCATACTTTTTAGATCTTGCGAGTCAATTCATTGGAAAATGGTTAACGCCGACACCATCAAATATGATGCTAACAATTTGCCGTACATTGATTTAGGCAATTCGGTGGTGATTCGTATGGAAAAAGAAGAAGCACCAGAATGGGCATTGGAAAAGGCACGACAGGAACTGCGAGAAATTCCAGAGATTATGGATAAAGCAATCAAAGAACTACGCGAACTCATACAGAGTATGTACATATAAGTTGTGGCAGTGGAAGGAAAAACAATTGCAATCAGAGATCGTTTTAGTTTTTTAAGTTTTGTAATGATGCCTTGTGATATTCTAAATTAGAGTTATTTTGGATTTTGATTGTTATCCGGCAGTGGAAACTCTTATTGCCCTTTCCTTGCCAACTGTTTGAACTGTATTAAAATTTCGTTTTTATTAAATGTTTGCAGATGAAAAACATCTTCAATTGCCAGTAGATGATGAGTACATGAAAATGTTTCTTCGTCCTTGCCATTATTATCCAGAATCAGCGTTTAAACGAGTAATTTGATTAGTTAATGAATTTAGCTTGAGAATAAAACTGAAATCCTTTCAAATTCGTGTTTGTAGCTAAAGAATTTTTATCACATGAAATTTAAATATGGTGCCCCATGCCAAGATATTGTGCCTGCAAAAGTGAGAAAAGTTTTTGATGATGATTTGCTATCGCTGCTGCCCAACAGAGATCAACACGGTCGGCGGGTGCTTATCATGGAAGCAGGAAGTGAGTGATTGTAATTTGATAGTCGTTTAACGAACAATCAACTAAAAATAGATTTTGCCGCAATTGTTTTTTAGAAAAATGGAAGCCATCACGAGTTCCCTTGATCGATATGTTCCGTGGCATACAGCTCACAGTTTTGGGTTCCATGATTGAGCCAACGTCACAGATATGTGGAGCCATTGTAATTATCGATATGGAAGGTTTGCCCATGAGTCATATCATGCAATTTACGCCCTCATTTGCCGCAATGTTATTGGATTATGTACAAGATTGTATTTGCATGCGATTGAAGGCTGTGCATATTGTCAATAATTCGTACATTTTCAATATGCTTTTCGCAATATTTAAGCCATTCATTCGCGAGAAGCTAAGGAAACGCGTAAGAAAAACTCTCATACATAATTTCAATATTATTAATGCATCCGTTTGAATAGATTTTCTTCCATGGCAAGGACTGGAAGTCACTGGCGGCACATATTGATAAAGAGTTGCTGCCTTCCAAGTATGATGGAACGACAACGTGGGAGTTGCCCCCGGGCAAAGTGTTGGGCGAATTCTTTGAATGCTATTCCGCTGATTATGAAAGTGAGTTGACTTCTGGGTAAACATTTCTGAGCTACATTTACATAATTCTTTATCTTTCATTTATATTTTCGATTTCCAGAGGCCGATAGCTATGGCTTCACAGAGGGTTACCAAATGAAGAAGTAACCTGAAGGGGGCGCAGTGTTTACAAAGTGGATCTTCAGTCTTTGAATATACCTATTCTGTTGTAGAATTTTTATGTTTCATTATTTTTTCATATCGTCATCATCATTTAGAAATGCTCTAAATGACATCTTCGTTTTTTTTTATGGCTCTTTTTGACTTCTCTAAGTAAAACAAACAAAAGGAAGTACAAAAATGCCATTTAGGGCCTTTCTAAATGTTGATGACAATATGTAATGCAATTATGTATTTATGTAATTTTATTCTATTGTGATATTGAAGATATTTTATACTTATTTGTTTGCATGTGCGTATACTATGATACTAAATACAATTGTATGGGATTTAATTGCTCTTCATAGTTAGTTTGTCTTATTTAAATCTAAATGAATGTTAGTTAGATGTAATTGGAAGTCTAATAAATTATATCTAGAAATAATGAGAAAAAATTACTGAGTCTTTATTAAATCATAAAATTGGCTAAAGTAATAGCTGCAGTGGTCGCTGTGGCGTAGTGGTAATGCGTTGGACTGCTACGCAGAGTGTCCGGGGTTCGAATCTCGGCACAGGCAAAATCGAAAAAAGTAGAAAAAATAATGTTTCTACACGGCACCACCTCTTGGCAGGCAATGGCAAACCTACAAAATTGCTATGAAAAGCTTTTCACTTTGCTGTTCGGATTCGGCAATAAACTGTAGGTCCCTTCCATTCATGTACAAATATAATACGCACAACACGAGTGGATGTGAAAAGCTCGGCCTAGGCCCTCCATGGGCTGTTGTGCCATTAAAAGTAAAGTAAATAGCTGCAGATGGATAATAAACAGGGCTTTACAATTAGTATGAAGTTGAAGCTTATTCATAATCTTAACTGGAGCATTTAGACCGACATCGATAGAGAGCTGATAGGAGATAGTAAGATTTTCAGCTCTCGTGAGGCCTTACATACACGCTTGATTTATCTTTTCATTCTATGATTTCTTTATGGTTCGTGGGTAAATTGCAATTTGATTCGACAGAAAGCTAGATAAGTGCATCAATTATTTCTGTTTCCCTTGATGAAGTAAAAAAGGAGCTAGAGTACCATCACCAGACGACTAATTCCTCATATCAAATGGCAGCAGAAGGTCCTAACAGCAAGAAGGTGGTGTTTCATCAGCCGTCAAAATTTCCTTACTATCATTAGAAATGTTTTCGAGATAAAATCTAGATTACAGCAATTTTACTTAGAATATTTTTATTGCTATTGCCATTTGTTATATGCAAAGAACAACCATGCACATTAACTTATTTATTTCTTTCTGCTATTATGTATTTAGGTTTTTTATTCAACGAGTTATAAATTCGAAAGCATTAATGTCTAACCTGGCAATGCTGTTTCGCTAAGACAGCAACCAATTGCAGAACAGTGCTTCCAAGTGTACTTTAAACTCTTTTGAGGTTGCCAGACTACGATGATGTTCATAAATAATGTTCTTGCCATTTTGTTAGTAAATTTATGTTACATAAATATGACTGTATTCCCAAAGTAGTTGACAAGAAGACAAGAAGACAAGATTTGGGGCTGACATTAGAGTATTGAAATGAATATATATTATACAATATATTAGAAAATGGATACGATCGGACGGGTCCTAATTTAACTTAAATTAATGTTATATTAAACTTAATTAAAATAAGACTAATTAACATTAGACTAGGTCCTCGCATCTGAGGTAGTAAGTATTATAAGGAATGCTTGGTAGCGACTCTAATCAATGTTGAATCAGGACTTCAGGCTGATCGTGGTAAGACTGCATTGTGGCCAAAATTAATTAGGAGAATATAAATTATAAGAACAGGAGACTACGTATCCTTTGTTAACAAATAGACTTTATAGGGGTTCATGCAAACTTTGGTGATATTAACACTCCCATGGATGGCGTCTAGTGATGGGTTTGTTTAGTCATGAGTTGCATTTAGTGATGGGACTTGAGTAGAGCTTTAGTCGAGTGCAATCGATTAAAACGAAAAAAACAAAGTTCTACATATAATCAAGTATACTCGTTACTCGAGCAAAAATAGTTTTGTGTAATTTTTATATTTGCATTTAACAATGGAAATACACAAGGAAGTTTTGTTATATCGTTTTAATTATTTAACTATGTCTAAAATTGTATTAAAATCAAATTAAAACTTGTAAGATTGTAGATTGTAATTTGTTTTTACTCCAGTAAATTGCTTCTCTCGAGTACTCGATTGAATCGATTACCACTCGATTAATACTGAAAAAATCTCAAAACAGTCGATTAAAAAAGTATACTGAAGTCAATCACGAATTTCGTACTTATAAAAAGCAAACATTTTAAAATTCACGAATATGCGAGTTAAATAAAATCGAGTTTATATTCTCAAAAGTTTAATATTTTTCTCTAGAGCCACAGAATTCTGTGCATTTTGGTCGTATTTCTGTCATCTTTATGAATGCAAAATTGAAGTAAAGTTTCTTCTTTCTTTACTAAGCGATTTTTAATTTTGTAAAGGCTTACTTTTGCTCCATTGTTCTTATAAAAGGCCAATTATTCGACAATATTTGTACAGAAGGATTTATTCTTTTTTTTAAATTAATCAGTAAAAACGATTGAAACTCGGAATCAGAAAGTTGCCCTGAGAGGGTCAGTGAAGGAAATCTTGATTAAAAAAAAAAATTACCATTGGTAGTAACCACCACCGAGTTCATATTCCAAAATCAGTTGACCTCTAACAATTTGGTTTTTGGCTGATTTCTCGTAGAAAATCATAGTTAGGCAATTAAAATTACGGTTTACTAAAAATACACGATCTGGTTAAAGAAATTAATGAATGATGACGAGAAATCATTTAGATGAAAAGTACTAACAAATTAATCCCAGAACCAAGGTTGCTACTTCTAGATCCGATGCACTATAACAAAAAATTGATTGATGTAAAAAGTTGTGCAAACGAGATAGATTTTAAACCTGAAATTGTTTGTGGTGTGCTGTGACATTAGGACTTCCTTGCTATTACAAAAAATATAACTTATACTACTTACTTACTTACATGCAATATTTACGTGTAAACTCAAACTGTTTTAAGTACCTAATATTGGTCTCACAGTCACATTTAGTTTCCGCGTATCAAATTCTTTTTATTTTAATTTTTTGGTCACACAATAAGAATCACAACAACAACAACAACAATAACAAATGATATATGTGTGTGTGTTGAAGTAAGTATGTTTGCGTTTATGGCCACAAGTTGGAAGCTACAAGTGTAAAGGATATGATTTGGTCATTTGCGATCAGATTCTCATGTCTTAAATTAAGTAATTCGATATTCAGGTCACATACATCACTTTTTACATAATATTATCAACGAAACGAACGACGAACCAGTACGTTTGAGGCAAACCTTACTTTTGCCTGCTTCAGCTTCTACTTCAGCTTCTACTTCAGCTTCTACTTCAGCTTTTTCTTTGCCTCGTTCGTTGCCTCTGCCTCTCCATTTCTTTTTGGGTATTGCGCTTTGTGCATATGCGTACCACTAAGAAAGAAATAAAGGTGTAGATTCCGAAAAACAGGTAATTTTGTTGTTGTTGTTGTTGTCTCTTGTACATCATCCAGCCAAGCACCAGAAGTAAGTAGTGGTCGGCAGTACATACATAATAACAACAGCAGCACCAGTAACAACAACAACAACAACGACAACAACAACAAGAACAGAGGAACAGTGATATTATCGTTTGGGGGCTACCAAAGTTTTGTTGTTGGACATTGCACCTAAGCGGGTATACTTGTCGATATGTATGTATATTCTAGGGATTGGCTTTTGTCAAACGACCTCCTCAATATGCAGAGCGGCGCAGGCGTATGAGCGTACCGAACACGTGAAGGAACGCCGAAACGCTGACGACTCTGATATACACCATAATGGCGTCTCCAGCTTACACTTGATCTGGAATGAATTTGTATGCACAAATGCAAATGCGCTTAACAAAGTGTTTATTTCATTTGACGCATTTGTTGAACACAGCTCAAGAATGTTTTTAACCGCTACGAAAATACATTTCAATTCCATTTACATATGTACATACTAGCATGTATGTATGTATGTATTTGTGTGGTACGCGGCACGGTGCAGTATGAGTGCGCTGGTGTACACTGTTCAGCGGTGTGTCAATACACTTGTGGTTTAAATACACATCGAAAAACGAGCTCGAACATATTCTCATTTCTAACATTCAGCAATTAGGATAATTTATATGCTCCATTCTTTTTTATTATTCATAAATAATTTCCTTGCCTTGAAACTTAACACAATTCATTTAACATATTCACATTAGAGTCGTCGTCCAGTGAATTACAATAATTGCATTTTTACAGTGTACGTAATTCTTTAGTGCGTCTTAGGCGGAAAGAATGCGAGAAGAGCAAAAAAAAAATGAACTTAAAAAAAAACCCGGATCTGAAGAGTGAAAGAATTGCATTTACCATTTACTATTATTATCTTGAAAACGTAAGTATGATGCGCATATTAATTTTGTTGTTCTTGTCATTTCGGACAGAAAATATTTTTATTCTTAGAACGTCCAGTGTTGTTGTTGGTTCCAACTAAAGGAAAGAGTTCTTTAACTTGTAATTAAAATGGGGTTAAACTGGCATTATTATGGATACAACGTAAAAAAAAGAAGCTCCGGTTTGGTTTTTATTTCTTCCAGAAAATCGGGAAATTTCTGCAATTTTGCTTTAAGATCACTCGAAATCCTGACATTATGAGTAGATAACTTCTGTCATCATTTACATGGAAATTACTTCTTGTATGCACTCATTTTAATACCCCGCAAATTGGATGCAACTCCTATACAATTTTGATTTAAAAATGTTTCCAAAAAATTATTTCAAAGCCTATCAAGCCTGAATGAAATTTGCTAAAATTATAATTTATTCTTATTGGAATTAATATTTTCTATTTACGTTCTTTCTTATTATGGAAATATTCCAACTCAATGAAACTGAGTAAGATGGAAATATCCGCTAATAGGAATTTATGGACTACCTTAATTAAAAATCGTTTTGTGAATTACATAAAGACTTCAAAACAAAATAATATAGATTTTTTGAAGATGTTAATTTTTATAAACTTATTGATCTCACTGATAACACAGTTCAACAACACCATTATTTACACGACGATGAGTAGAAGGTTTTTGTGATATGCTAGAAGCCTCTGCCCTCGTCAATATCTCCCAAGACGCATATGCACGGCCACATTAAATTTTTTTTTTACGAGGAGTTTACGTTCTCTATAAAGTGCTGATGAGAGTCGGTGAAAACGATTTTTATTTTGAAATTCTTTATAAAAAGATAAACAGTTTCGAGTATTTTTGGTACAGTTGACTGAAAAAATGGCTATCTGCTTTCCCCTTATTATAAGGAACCTTTTTCCCCGAAGAAAGTATACATTATTCTAAGCCATTAACACTTTATGAGCATTTTAAGAAGGTTTTTACCAAAAAAGATTCCAAAAATAAAGGTCCAGGGAGGAAGTAGAGGGTTGCGTAAAAGTACAAAAGAAACTGTTAAGCTTGCCGTAACGAAAAAATTTACTTTAGCTGTCCAAAGCCGACAAGTCCTAATATATGGCGCCGAGACGTGGACATTGACCACCAATGATGAGAGGCTGTTAGAAGCGGTCGAGAGGAAGATACTCTGTAAGATCTACAGTCCAATAAGCGCGGACGGACTTGTATTGAATAAGATGGAACGATGAGCTGTATGAGCTGTACGCCTACACTGGCATAGTAAAACATATAGAAATCCAGTGGCTTCACTGGCTGGGTCATGTTGAGCAAATGTTAGAAATTAATCCGGTTAGAAGTGTGTTTTATTCGAGGTGGAGGAACACGCAGAAGAGGACGTCCTAATTTACGTTAAAAATACCAAGCACAGGGCGACCTGACTGCACTTGATCTTATCAACTGGCGCCATCGCGCACAGAGCAGAGGCGACTGGCGAAACTTTATATAGGCGGCCAAGATCGATCATCGGTTGTAGTGCCAGCTAAGTAAGTAAGAAAGTCAAAGCTGTAGGAGTTCAAATGAAAAAACTTTACTCATCGAAACCTAATCGTGTCGTTGAACCGAATTGTGACATAGCAGTCATACATGTGTCTTCGGAGGAACTGATCTGGGCAGTGTCCTTTTTCAAAAGGTCATCAACTCACCCAATTAACAAGTTATAATTTTTTGTTCTGTGTAATCGATGATTCCGCTTTTTTAAGTTTCTAATATTATTTTAATATTTATGTAATATTTTTGTCTTGGACGTTTTCTTTTTAAAGTTTGTGATTTGCATAAAAATTGTATTTATTTCTGTACATCTTCAGGATCTCCTCATTAAAAATGGCACAAGATCGTTAAAGTCGGAAATCAAATTCGCGCCCTTCTCGCCATGATGCTCGTGTTCGTGTTCGATACAACCTTAGTGTGGATTGCGCTATATTGCAAACTGTTATTTCCGTGATCTCTGATCACAAAAAAAAAAATGTCGACAAATTAGCAGTAAAATATTTTATATGATGCCATTTCCCGATGAAATATAGCTTAAAGTTTGTTTTGAGCAAATTTCAGAGGCTTCATTATTCACTAAAAATGTTTCGATTACTTGTAATAGTTTCACATAAAAACATTAAATAAAAATAAAAATATGGTAATAGTAAAACTTGTAGGCAAGCAAGGAGCAAGGAGTATAAAAAGACAAATATGACTTACAAATAGTTGTCAAAATCTAATTTACTTCCACGACGATGATTTCCTGTCAAAGGAGCGTTTGTACTTCCGTAATTTCCGCTGTCTAAAGGATTTTCAATATTTTATATAGTACATACCTACCTACTATGGTACTTGCTATTCGTATTCTTATATCTGAGCAAGTATAATGCTTGTATGTATATTTCCATCATCATAGCTCACAGCCCATAGCTACTGCTACTGTTACTGTTACAGTGCATCATTATCGTCGTAGTCATCACACCCAGCCCACCGGAACACAAACCTCAAACTCATACCCAAAGCTACAGCTACAGCTACAGCAAGAGAAACAGCAAGAGAAACAGCAAGAGCAACAGCACAACAACTGAAACTGTGAAGCTGTGCTATTTTGTTGTTTGCTTGGCTCATTCTCTCCGCGTTGTTGTTGTTGTTGCTGTTGTCATCAGTTGCTTCTTGCTTCCTTGATTCCTTTTTTGCCCCCTGTACGCTGACTGTTCGCCTCAGCATTTCTTCCCCGCCTCTTTATCGCTAGCCTGTGAAGCTTCCATACAAACATACATACATACATACATACATACATACATACGTGCAATGCTTGAGGGCTTGTGTTCTCTGTGAATATTGTGAATGCCTCTCTTCCTTGAAAATGTTCAGCTTCCTGTTTCCGGGATATAATGTTCATATTTCGAGGACATTTTCAGGAAATAAAGTACGTCGCCCTCAGATTTTCCTGTCTGTAATGTGCTTTTTCTTTGCGTTTTCATTTCAGCTTTTCTACGCTTCAGTTTGGTTTGTTTTGCTTTGCTTTGGTTTGATTTGGCTTGGTATGGTTCGTTTCGTTTTGCTTCTGTGATTTGTGTATCTCCAAGGCACCCACTTCCTTTTAGTTGCAGCAACTCTATTCAGTATTCTGTTACGCTTGCCTTTTCAGTTAAATAGTGCTGTACTTCCTGTGTAGGTAGGAGAAAATGTATGCGGGTATTCAGTGTTTGTACATGAGAATGTTGTGTATGGTTCCTATATCTTACCACTAACCATTCTAACCCACCATCCACCCACAATTCTACACATCGACAAATGTACAACATCATTTCCGCACTGAAGTAATCGCCATTCGTATCATGATGTTGTCAGCATTTCTGTCGTTCGTTCTATACGAGAATCGTATTAAAATCATGATTTTGCTGATATCTAATTTATGAATCATTTACTTATACGTAGTACGTATTTACTTTTTCTATATCAAGAGGCAGAGGTCAATTGATAGTGATCTTACTTCTCTTGTGTTACTTCTATTTCACTACTACTTTAGTAGTTTCAGAAACTTAATTGAGGACATCTTAAAGGACTCAAATACACCTTGCTATATTGTATCGGTAGAGGATCTCTGTGTTGTGCAACCCAGCCGTTAGGTTCATCTGTAGATAGTTTAGAGTTTAATTAGATTTCAAATCAGTTAGGCATTTCCATTGTCTAATTGTTGCGTGGTTGCTGTGGTGTAGTGGTAGTGCGTTGGACTGCTACGCAGAGTCTCAGGTGTTCGAATCTCGGCACAGGCAAAATCAAAAAAAAGTAGAAAAAATAATTTTTCTACAAGGCACCACCTCTTGGCAGGCAATGGCAAACCTACAAGAGTAAAAATTGCTATGAAAAGCTTTTCACTTTGCTGTTCGGATTCGGCATTAAACTGTAGGTCCCTTCCATTCATGTACAAATATAACACGCCAACATGAGTGGATGCGAAAAGCTCGGCCTAGGCCCTCCATGGGTTGTTGTGCCATTAAAAGTAAGTAAGCAAATTGTTGCGGATCAATTGCTTGATAACATTCTCGTAAACTTATTGTTAAAATGATAGGACTTATCTTGTTTTATGTACCTTAAGTTGGTCTGAGATGTATGGGTAGAATAAAAATTCCTGGTTTTATCCGCGCGATTGATACATTGGATCAGTAGGGAGGAGCCTAGCGCCACAACCCATTTTTCGACTGCGAACACTCTTCGTTAGCTGAAGCTTACTGATGGAGTTCTAAAAATAGTAAATACATATTAATAAGAACTGGTAGTTTTGCTGTACCCCAGTGACTGACTAACTG
This sequence comes from Palloptera scutellata, assembly GCA_958295655.1. Lineage (NCBI taxonomy): Eukaryota > Metazoa > Arthropoda > Insecta > Diptera > Pallopteridae > Palloptera > Palloptera scutellata. Next base: position 16,235,067 of record OY282452.1, read on the forward strand.
ACTGGCTGGTTGGCTGGTTATACATTATCGAATTTGCGCTAAATGTGCTCATATGTCTACGGCAATAATTCGCAGCTAGCAGTTTGGCCGCAACCAACATATGCGAACGTACGGAAAGATTACGTGAAAGGTGAAAGTTGTAATGAAGCACACATAAGAGTGAATCAAATGAGAGACGGCAACGAAAGAAAGAGACATGGAATGAAGTGATCGCGATCGCGATCGCTGGGATCGATTGATGATCAAGCAACAAACGAATGAACAGTAACAACGAAGTAAGCGAGAGCAACAATTGGCGCGAACAGATGGAAAATTTGCAATTTGGTATACAATAAAAGTAGCAACAGCAGCGGCAGCAGCAGCAGCAGCAACAGCAGAAGTAACAATAATACAAAAAACAACAACGACATCAGCCAGTTAGTCAGTCAGTCAGTCAGCCTGTTGCTGATTACAATAAGACTAAGGCTCGCTTGCTAGCTGCCTACCTAGCTAATTTCAAGATATGGGTATGTGGAACAGTGGTACAAACGAATACAGGCACAGCTCACAGACACACAGCATGTCACCGCTGCACACCTTGCATATGCCTTGCCTTACATCTTTTCATTCGCGCATTGGAGAGCAGCCGTTATGGTGGCATGGAGTAGCGGAACACAATATATCTACTACTGCTATACATATGGTACATAATCTCCAATGCTTTTTTGCAGCTCACAGCTGAAGCTGCGCGTCCGTCTACTTGCCTGCCAAGCCACACAGCAGCAGCAGGTTGTGAATTACCGCATGGAAAACCTGATTATTTGGATGCCAATGTGCTATCTATCTGTGCATATATTGCAAATGTTGTATGCAGCATATTGATTCTCTTTTTGTGTTTTTTATTTTCTTTTCTGATTTGCCAGTTCCGGATGCACGATATGATTCACATACTCGCTCGCAGACGCAAAAGAGCATGCGCAAATCAATAAGAAATCATTTCGATCTGTTTTAATATTACATTTTCCGCTTTTTAAATTGTTTCAAGTAAAGAAGGAGCAATTTATTCACGTTTTTTATTAAATAAAATAGAAAATATTAAGTAATACTTTCATTCGTTCAAAGAATGCATTAAATCTCTTAATATCTCTAAATGATTTTCCAAGAATTTGCTGATACTCAATGGATTCATAGGGCGGATGTGAATGTTGTGTGCAGCACCATGCTACAAAATTAAGGGGGAAAAAACAAAGTGTATCCTTATTCAGAAAAACATGGAGGAAAGAGATGTTCTTGTGGCAATTGATAAAAGGGAGTCTAACACACACACGCGCATACTGCACAGTGGAGTGGAAAGTTAAAATATGTAAAAAAAAAATATAAACCCGTATGAGCTGGGATTGCAGTCGCATCCATAAAACTTGAATCGTTAAATATTTAACCTATAAAGTAAGTACGTAGAAGTCATCAATTAGACGGCCTTAGTTGTTATCGTTCGAAAACCCTATACAATATCCTGACTAGTGGCAACATCGAGAAAAATTACAAGGATTTCTATAATCTGTCATTGCTCAAAATTTTAGAAGAATTAAAAAAAAAAACAGATTATGAGTGTGTTTGCTACACATGCTAATAACTTTGCCACACCGTCTACTGACACACAAATTCCGATACTACCGACTGGGATTAACGTGTCGGCCGTTGCTATCGTTAAAGAATATTTTTCCACGAAATTCGATACCATTCAACAAATTATGTATGAACCAAAGTGGTACCTCGTAAAAATCAGTGCTCAGTGCGGTGTCCTTAAAAATTCAATATACATGAACACCAACGTACTCAAACATTCCATCCCTTAAATGCCAATAGCCAATAGGGCATAACAGAAACAACAACAGTAAACATAAGATCACTGAACGATCACAATTCGTTAATAATCTCTGAAGCCACTTCGATCGATATTTGAGTACACACTCTTCTTCTATAATGAAACATGTGCGTCTAATATGTTCCCACGGTTTCTACTTTCTTCAAAAAACAAGAGCAACAAAATGTACATGAAAACACAACAGAAAAGAACAATAAAAAAAAAGCAACAACAACAAAATGAAGTGGAAGAAAGAAAGCAAGGACCTGCCAGATAGTCAGCCAGCATTATAGGTTCACAATGGCGGCAAAACATTACTCATTACATCCACACATAATACGAGTATAACCTCATAAAAGAACGCGGATAATCTACACAGAATCTGTGAATAGGAAGTATTGACAGTAAAAAAGAAATAGGAAAACATTACAGATTTACAAATCCTATATACATACCATATGTACATTTGTAAAGGGTTTTTCAATAGGGACATAACAATTTTGTATTTTAATAAAATACAGGAATAATGTAGATATAAGGCTGAAATTTATTCCAGCTAATTTATTCAAGAGGTAGTTTGATTAAAATATTAATTTTGGGTATTAAAGATAAAGGTATTTCTTTTCTCTTGAAGTTTGAAAAGAATGTTCTTATTTTTGATTTGCAAGACCAATGTTTTTATTAAACTATTAAAACTATTGATTATATTTTTATATTGAGGTGTTCCTAGTATTTTATTTATTATAGGAGTTTTTGTATTTATTTCTAATCGTAAACATTTATTATCAATATTGTTAAGTTTAGAATATATAGTATTAAATTTATTTTATTTATTATTTTTATAATTAAATTTATTAAATTATGAAAATTTTTTTTGAATGATATTTTTAACTTTTAGAGTTTGTGAAGGGGCATTAGGTTTATCAATTTTGGTTTCTATAATTCGTACTCATGGAAATGATTATTTTCAAACTTTACACATATTACATTTAAGTATGAAATTCGATATCGCTCATATGACCGACCACCACGAGTATTTTGCAGTTCGATATTGTTTCGGAACTCTTCTAACGTTGTTGGCTTGTTGGCATAAACCAACGATTTATCGTAACCGAAGCCCGTTTCTCTATTTTTCACGATTACCGAACTACCCCATCAATAAATCAATTGTTTGCACAGATGTGTGGCATGTGGCACCATCTTGTTGGAACCACATATCACTGATGTCAAGTCCATCCAATTCTGGCCAAAAATAGTCTTCCAACATGGCACGATAGCGAACTCCATTGACCGTAACATGTCGTTTACATATTACCATCGACGAAAAAATACAATCCAATCACACCTTCGACATGAAATCCACACCACTGGTCACTTTTTGTGGATGCAATGAAGTCTCTTGAAGCACATGTGGATTTTTTGCTGTCCAATAACGCATATTTTGCTTATTGGCAAAGCTATTAACCCAAAAGTGAGCTTCATCGCTGAAGATGATTTTTCGATGAAATTCAGGATTTTCATCGACTCAGAATTTCAGCCGTCGTTTTTATTGAATAATTTCCATGATAAAATGTAAACCTTGAATGACCTTTTTGACATTGACAGAACAAAATTTAAAATTACATATTTAAGGCTGGGTTTGCATTTAAATACAAAATTGTTATGTTCCTATTGAAAACCCCTTTATAAATGTGTTTCTGAGCGCGTTTTCCTATGTAGCTGAGGTGTCATTCGGGACGACAAAGGCCAAAGTTGAAATATGTAGAACACGCATGCATGTTGCATGTTGCATGTGTGTTCTCGGTGTTAATGCAGGAACATTAATAAATTTCATTGGAATTAATTGATATTTGTGCGATATTTTTTTGGAACATCGAATAGAGGAAATACGTTATTTGAAATACTTAGGTACTTAATTGAGAAGTGTTTAGAAAAGTACATGTACATTAATTGCATTCAGATTTGTCGATTATTAGAAATTAATTGGGTGAATGATTCAGTACTTGAATGTTGTGATTTGATAACTATGCTTCAACAATATCCTTTTGCATAAACTGATCGTAGTTTTCGAAATTTTGTAGAACTCCAAAATTACTGGGCGATAATCAACAGGAGAATAATAAGGACTGCGTCGAATAAAATTATCCGTTACATTTCTTCCCATACTGTGCTATTGACAGATTCAAAATCAAAAATTTTTATCGTAGTAGCTTTGAATTAAATGTCAGAAAATATTATGTGTCAGTTAAAGACAATAAAAATTTATTTAACGCGAAACTGGCAAACGAAGTGGAAGTGCGAGAAAATATTATTAAAATTTTTCAAAAGCAACATCACTGCTCATTAAAAAAAATTGCCAAAGGGGTAGGGGCTAACCCTAAAACCAATTCTCGCGTTATTAAATGTTTTAAGGAAGAACTGCGTATTGATCGGAAGAAAGGTTCTGGTAAAAAGAAGTGGCCACATGACTGTGAGAAGGCGGAGAACGTTGTGACCATTTTAAAGACAGATCCAAACATTTCGGGAAGGAAATTGGCGGGGAAGGCTGATTGTTCAGAATCTTTCGTGAGCAGGACTAAGAAGGAAGCTGGGCTGAGGACGTACAAAGTTCAAAAAGTTCCAGATAGAAACGCCGTGAAGGATGAAACCGCAAAACAACGAGCGAAAATGCTGAGCCGAGATTTTGTCAAGAAATTTAAATGCTGCATAATGGACGATGAAACTTATGTTTTAGTGGACTTTTGCCAGCTACATGGCCAGGAATTTTATACAGCTGATTCTCGAGGAAATGTCGCTGAAAAATGCAAAGCCAAAAAAATTACAAAATTCCCAAAGAAATTCTTTGTTTGACAGGCAATTTGTAGTTGTGGCAAAAGGAGCAGCACGTTCGTGACATCGGGTACAATCAACGGCGAAATATATTTAAAGGAATGCTTGCAAAATAGATTGCTTCCATTTTTACGCCAACATGAAGAGACCACGTTTTTTTGGCCTGACCTCGCTTCATGTCACTATAGCAAAACGGCCTTAGAGTGGTTCCAACGGAATGAAGTGATTTTGGTGCCTAGAGAAGCCAATCCACCAAACTGTCCAGAACTAAGGCCGATTGAGAGGTACTGGGCTTTAGTAAAAAGGGAGATAAAGGTAACAAAAAAAGTGACGAAAGACCTTCAAGATTTCAAAAGAAAGTGGTCTGCAGCAGCTGTGACGGTGTCGGACACTACCATAAAAACATTAATGGAAGGGGTTCCTGAAAAATTAAAACATTTTATTAAAAACTAATAATTTGTGGTTTCTTGTTTTTATTTTTTTAATCTAAAAATAATTTGCAAAATAAAATACTTTAGATTAAAAAACTCGGACTACTGGTTCAAAAGATTTCATCATTTTTGCATCAGACAATTTTATTCGTCGCACTCCTCACGACACTTTAGTATGCAGAAAAAAAACCGGACTATGTGTTTTTGATACAAAATTCAAATTGAGCATCATTATATTTATTAAAATGGGAGTCTAAGCTCATAATGACCTAATAATTATCTTTCCATTGAAGTCACATAGCAATCGTAGAAGATGTTGCCCTAGGCATTACTTGTACTATTCTATCTACCCCAGCCGTAATCACGGGGCTAATGGGAGCTACATATGTATGTCCGTATATATAATATATCAAGTGATTTAAACGTTCAAGTAATGTCAGACATAGAAGGGTTTCGCTGGCCATGGATTACATAAAACAGTTTGGCTTTTTCCAGAAACAGGTGAAATAATAGAAATATTTTATTGCATCTTGATTGCTACTTTTATCAACAGAGTGTGTGGCGGAGACGGACACTTGCACAAATAATTGGTATTGATGACGAGGTTGTCTGGCACTTAACATTTTTTATGAGTTGTTTTTGCTAAGGCGTTGCAAGACTTTGTCTCTGCCTCTGTTCCTGGGGACACTAATCCCAGGTGAAATTTCAGTTCAGTAAAAGTGCCTACAGTAAATTCGGTTTTTTGTTTCATGCTAACAGGATTTCTCATAAAAAATTAATTGGAATTTCTATACAAAAATATGATTTCCCCCTTCATAATTCCGTTCGTGATTTCTTCGATATCATCATGAGCAATTAAAAATTACATATACTCGTATTTTTATTTAGTACCATAGTCTATTATAGTATTCGTGCTTTTAATATGAGTCTTATGTCAATTAATGAAACTATAAATTTTTTATCGATCGTGTATAAAAGTCTTTAAATTTACACATTCGTCACTCACAGCATTGCAGACTAACTTTGGACTAGACTCGACTAGACTGCACGAGAGCAGGTGATTCTATACATATCGAAAGTTGCAAAAATTGGTACTTGGCATTTAACCAAAAATTTGTCTGGAAACATTTCCGTATCTAGAGAGAAATGATTATTTTTAACAAACACACGCAGTAGCATCGCGACTGCGGCAGCATTTACTGCATGCAACACATGGCAATGCTTGCAGTGCAGTCATGGCAAATAATAATAATAATAATATTAGCGCATGCCCTCATATATGTACATATGGTAGTATATATGTACATATATATACATAAATACATATGCATAAATATGCGTATGCAAATTTGTAAATATACACACATGTATATGTATTACTCGTACATACATACATATAGTAAGTATTAATATCTATTTTGAATATTTTGTTAGAAAAGAAACACTTTACAACTACATCATACGCGTGAGTATGCATGAGTTAAACAACAACTAGCAGTAGGTAACAAATGGGAAACAGTAGCAGAAACAACAGCAGGTTTTTTGTTACCGTAAAGACGTGAGCTTATAAGTAATATGCATGCATGCATTACTTTTGGCACATTTTTTTTCTTTTTTAACAAATATTAAGTTTGGAAAATCACACAAAAACAAAAGATATGTATGTATGTATGCAGTTGCAAAGAAGCGCCTACCCGTATTTAAGTAATTTCATATCATATTTGCTAGTAAATACTCGTACATACATATGTATGTATATTATATTGCAAAGTCATGTTTTATGATAGTGAGGATCCTAAATACACGAGCCATGCGAACATAAACTACTCTTGATTGGCTCAATTGACGGTATTTGAACTCTGACCGAAAGAGAATGCTCCCCTTTTTTCTTTATAAGTTTACAACCTCTGCAGAATGAAGTGACTGCGGCACAGCAGCCACGACGAAAATGACGATCGATGACTACGAAATCAGAAGCATACATATGTATGTATACATAAATATGTAGAAGAAAAATAAGAAGCTAATATCGGCTGATGTTGTTGCTGCTGCTGCTGTTTGTAGCTGTTATTAAAGTTTTGTATTTGGGACGCTCGCCCGTAACCAAGAACTTCCTCCTCTGATCATTGAACTAAACGTCGTCGTCGTCGTCGTTTTGTACTGTACGGTAGACACATGCATTCCACGACACATGATCACACGAGCGTTCGAGCGTTCGAGCTAGCGATCATACATACGTATGTATGTATGTATGATGTATGAGTAACCGCTATCATCAAATGCAAGTCAAGCGGAATTAGATTCTTGTGTATGCTCTGTCTGTGAGGTTGAATGTTGATTGTAGCAATGATGATCACGATGATGCCGATGATGTGCTACTTGCACTGGCTAATGTCGACAGTCGCACTCAAAACTGGACCGTAGCAACGGTGAGCAGAATGCTTTAAATTTCAAAGAAATATCTTAGATGAGAATGTACTACAGCCGATGCAAGTTCGGTTTAGCATTTTATGTAGTATGTATTTTCAATTCGAATACAAGAGATATTCATAGTATACTTACTTGACTCTAGTTACCAGTTACAAATTGGGTAGTTTCCAGTTGCTCATTCCCAGGAATCTATGCCTCTATTTCGAGACACCAAGTAGTACACATATGTGGGCTTCCCCATGCTTGGTCTCTGTATACATAGTAGATTTGATTATTTCCATTCACTTGTAATTCCAAATTGATTTTCACCTGTCGCCAATAAAGTTATTAAGCTACTTGTTATGTTTCGCTTGCACGAGGTATCGGTTGTTGAAATTCGTTCAAACATATACTTACTTAGCTGGCACTACAACCGATGATCGGTCTTGGCCGCCTCCACAAAACTCCGCCAGTCACTTCTGCTATGCGCGCGCTGGCGCCAGTTGATAAGGCCAAGTGCAGTCAGGTTGCCCTGCACCTGGTCTTTCCAACGGAGATTAGGACGTCCCCTTCTGCGTGTTCCTCCACCGTGGTTCGAATAAAACACCCTTCTAGCCGGAGCGCTTTCTTCCATTCGCTCAACATGACCCAACCAGCGAAGCCGCTGGAGTTTTATACGCTTGACTATGTCAGTGTCGGCGTACAGCTCATGCAGCTCATCGTTCCATCTTATTCGATACACGTCGTCCACGCATACTGGACCGTAGATCTTACGGAGTATCTTCCTCTCGAACGCTCCTAACAGCCTCTCATCATTGATGGCCAATGTCCACGTCTCTGCGCCATACATTAGGACGGGAAGGATGAGGGACTTATAGAGCGTTATTTTCGTCGGTCGAGAGAGGGCTCTACTTCTCAATTGCCTATTGAGCCCGTAGTAAGACCTGTTGGCAAGAGTTAGTCTCCGCTTGATCTCAAGACTGACATTATTGTTGGTGTTTACGCTGCATCCTAGATAAACGAAATCCTTGACGACTTCAAAAGTGTAGTTGTCAACAGTGACATTTTGTCCAAGACGCCGTGACTCTTTGTTTGTTGACACAAGGTATTTCGTTTTGTCCTCGTTCACCACTAGACCCACACGACGAGACTCCCTTTCCAGGTTGGAGAATGCTGCACTGACTGCTCGAGCGTTTTTGCCAATGATGTCAATATCATCAGCGTATGCTAGCAGCATGACACTCTTGTAGAAGATAGAGCCAGAGATGTCGATGTTCGCAGCTCGAATTATTTTCTCCAGCATAAGGTTAGAACCTTTTATGCAATATTAAGAAGGCTTATCCCACGGTAGTTGGTTCAAAACATATATCTTTGATATATTACACACTTTAAGTTAAAATTTATGCACTGTGGAAAATGTACTTTCGTTTATTTAGGAAATGGGATGTTACATGACAATAGGCTAGTTAATCTGAAAAGACACTAGTGAATGATAATAGCTTTACGAAATCTCACTTTAAAAAAATGTCGACAACTTTTCTATATGCCCGAGGAGTTGTCGACATTTACGAATAATTATCAAGAAGAAACTTGATCTACATAATGATCTACATGTGTAGTTATGTTTGTTCGGAATGGACTTGCAGCTTTATACTTAATCTGAACGTAAGAAAATAAAAGCTTTATGTTTTTTACATTACAAGCTACCAATTTAACTCAGTCTAAACCTTGCAATTAAGGAAAGGTGAAAATTATTATTAAATCATGACCAGAAGGCATTAACTCAAATTTTACATAACCTACGATTTTCATATTTCTATGATCAATAACGTATGAATAGTTACATTAAATTGTGCAATTACTAAATATAAAATAATTAGAAATTAGAATAAAATTGGTCAATATAAAATATCTAAATTGATAAAAGTTTTAGGAATATGACATAATCGTTAGTGTAGAATTTTATTGTTTTTTTTTATTTGTTCCATATGTAACAACTGTGATCCTGAAATCCCGGATTTTTGAAAAATGCTCCCGGATTCCCATCCTTAAAAGCTATTCAGCGAGTATGGCATATTTTCATCGATATATTCATCGATTGAATTAGACAGGCCCACCACTCACTGACAAAAATTCAAATCGAAATCGTTTACTGCTTGTATGCACGGTATCACACTGGCAACAGTTACCACGGCGGCAAATGTGTTCTGCACTCGTGAACGTGTGTAAATCTGTCACGAGTTGATAAATTTACTCTCTCTCTCTCTCTTTAGAGAGAGAAACAACAACAATTCCGTCTCCTCTTTAGTGGCATGCCCTTACTGAAGTAGCAGCATATACGAATGTATACTGTAAGTTCCAAAGAAAGGTGCGGATTGCAACTAAGTACATATGTAGTATCAAGACTATAATATATCCTTAGGGAGATGTTGTGTTAACGGTCACTTAGAAAAATTTTCGTAGACTATTCTGGGTCGCAAGGCTGAACAAGGAGAGACAGTATGATCGAAAATGTTTGCAAATAGTGTAATTCTGTTTAAAAAACTTCCAATCGTCTTCACTGTGCATTTTATTCCCACGTGATGTGCCTAGAATGAAAAGGCAAACGATTGGCATTTTTTAAAGTAGCTGGATAATTTTTGGAATAGAGCGAAACGGATTGAATTTTATAGAAAAATAGCAATGGCAATGGCAATAACAATCAGCACAACAAACATTTTGTGACACTTTGTATTTGCAGGTGTCATCCATTTAGGGAAAAAGTAAAGATGCAATTTGTGTCATTTGCCATATATTGCCATTCTTATGTATACAAAAACAATACATACTTCTTAGACTTTCATGTGCAGCAATTACCGGCTAAATCTAGCTTAACAACGACGTATGAGCCGGTTTTAATTTGTAGGCTATATTACGTTTTACCTTGTAATACTTTGTATGAAATGCTTATATAGAAACTTTGGAATCTGTATGAAAAAAAACAAAGTTCCGCTTAGCCTCAAATGAAAATATTGAATTTGATAGGGAAACGTCATTGAAATCTAGGCGGTAGCCATTACGGTCTTTTTGGGTTCAACCCATTGCCCTCCATAAATAAATTGTTTTCATTGTAATCATTTTCACTTCACTGTACGCACGGTATATTTCTTTCTGGGTCCTTTTGTCATTATATACGTTTCGAAGGACCTTTTCTACTTCCAGCCTTCTTTCTCGAGATTCTCTCAACTTTCTTTAAAACTATGACCTCAACTATTCTAACTTTTTCTTTTACTGAAACTTAAAGAAAATAGCTTCATTTATCATATTCTTAGTGTGGGAATTTTATAAAAATATGTTCTATACTAAAAACTTATGGATAAAGATAAAAACTGACTGAACCTACGCCACGCATAACACTCTGAACTAAAGGTATTATACGCCATTGACTTCATACGACGAATCGAATTCAAGAAACATATTTACAGAGCTGGACTGAACATTGTTAATTAACTGTGTTAAATTTGTGTTTAACGATTAACTTTTACGTTAATTTCGAAATCCATTAACGGTTTGATTAACTTCCGTTAACTGAAATCCGTTAACTATAACTAGGAATGTCTGCTAGCTGCTGCCTTCCACCCCCAGTTTCTGCTCATATAATTAGAGAAGTACAATATTGCCAAGGTCGGTAAGGTAAAGGAAATTATGGTGTGTACGGTTAACCATTATCTGGTTGAAGAACGAGCCCGATATTTCCAGCAGGACAAGCATAACGAGGATGCTGATAATTTTTTTTGTGCTCTCACCCAACTAAAAAAATTAAGAAGAACAACAGGTCGTTTAAAAGAGATATCCACTGATTAGTTGATGAGTGGTTGAAGAGAAACTCCAACGAATTGGTGACAGATGCTGCATTTTCGAGCGAAAAGTGTACATGTTTATCAAATATAACACAGCACCCTACAGTGCAGTTGAACGTCTGTTCACTGTACATAGAAGTAACACTTTTGTTGTAGTGATATTTAAAAACAAAAAATACATTTTTAATTTTTTTTCATACAAAAGTTAACTTTAATACGTACATTTTTTTTTTGGGAATTAACGAAATACCGCTAACGGCGTTAACTTTTTGGTTAACACTTTTGAGGTTAACGGCGTTAATTTTTAAGCTAAATATATTTATAACACTACACCGTAAAATAATAGCATTCGATCTACTTACTTAAAATTTTGAAAAAAAAAGTTTGCGAGAATGAAATTTCTCATTTTACGTCGTAATTCTTTCCGGAAAATATCAACGTAACCCGGTAATCAGTTTTTACATTCCCATATCTTTTATAAAAAAATTCCGAAAGCAAAGTTCTGGCGAGTCCAAACTTTATATACCCTATATTTACTATTAAAATAATAAATATATAGTTTATCTTTGGAGTAATCGTTTTGATGTGAAACTTCTTTGATGTAGTCGTTTTACTACTATTTTCTGCTATTATCTAAAATTTTCACATCAATATTTTCTGCTAGTATTTTCTACTACTATTTTTTACTAATTTAATTTCAATACTGCTTTTCTACCACTTTTCTACTACTTCCCGATACTATGTACATTCAGAAACTAATGATCAGACGGATAAAGCTGAAAGTCGACCGTATTTCCTACCCAGCCTACGTGATACCGATTTATACCTTATTGTTGATACCCAATTGTTCACCATGTCTACTGTTCCACTTACATTTCATCAATACTACTATTTTAATTTTCATATTTCTTTCTTATTTTTATTTTTGCAGATATATTTTTTAAATATGTTATACGTACCTAATTTTTGAGATAGAAATTATGTTAGCTAATGAGAGCGTGGTGAATATGATTTATGAGAGAGTAACATTAAACAAAAGCAAATTTTTGTCTTTACAAAATATCAAGATATGGGCGTAACTACATATTAAGTACGTGAAGGTGAGATTATACACTCAAAAAAATTTGTGTGTCAAACAATGTATTTGTATAATATTCAAATCGGGTTATTATGTTATAAGTATATGCATCTGTTGGTGTAAATTTTTAGGTAAACTTACGTACTTTATATGGCTGCTTCACCGATCCGACGATGGGTCCAACGATGATAATGTTGCATGCGACGTGTGGTGATGTTTAAACTATGAAATTGGCTGTGATAATTTGATTTAAATATGCACTATATTTATGTTTATAGGTACATATGAATATAGCAAAACTTTAGCAAATATAGGTAGGCATGTTACAAGAACTTTTATTTCTTTTTTTACTGTGGGATTATATAATTTTATTATTTTTACTTTTCAGGTTATTTTGCTTTTTAGGTTTTTTTTTTTGTGTTATTCTTTTCAATTATAACTTACCGGTAACATTTTTTTTCTATTACTAATACTAGATTTTTTTCTACATTTAGGTTGACTTATATGGTTTTATATAAGGTATGACTTATTGCGTTTTTCTCGATCGATGTTCCTTTTGAAGGGGTATTATTAAAAACGATGTGATGCGTGCAACTTTAAAGATTAGTATGATTTTGTGTTATGATATTTAGGAATTGAAATTTGCTGATGACCAGAACTGGTGGTGATATAACGTTGAATGTTGAGGATTCTAATTCCTATGGAACAAATCTTTGGTCGGAGGGGATAAAAATATAATATATATATATATATGAAGTAGAAATCCAAATTATTGTGGTAAAGTTCCACTCGAAATTAATAAAAAAAAAAAAACTAAGCTGCAGAATGCACGTCTGCACTGCATCAGATCAAAACTTAACTTCTCGACCGACAGTTAAATTTGTCCCAGCAAATGAGTAATAATATCCCTATTTAGCCTTGGATAAATCTTTCTAGAATTAAGATACGTTTTACCTCTACTAATTTGTAGGCTATATTACGTTATACCTTGTAATACTTTAAAATACGTATACTACTATATAAGTAATTGATCTTCATCTGAACTTTTCTGTTATTTAACCACAAGTTGTACAGATTATAATAATAAGTAGTGTTTAGTTCAAACGTCATTGCTATGTGGAATTATGATCACAAAAATCACATACGAAACACTTTTCAGTCAGAGGTGAATAAAATGTGTTTGGGGGTGTATATGAAATCTATGCATATATATATTATATTTTGGTACGCAAATTTTAAACAATATCTATGTATTTATTGTAGAGTCTCTGAACTTTTAAGTTGACCCTTACAAGTACATGTGAAACATACACACTTATTTTACACTAACACATACATATTGATTGAAGCAAAAATTTAATAGTTTATGGGCCACTTGATGAACTGATTCATAGTGGAACCCATTAAGTTTTTTACTTTTTGGCGAAGATAACTAATTGCAATTTATTCGGATTAATGCTCAGGACACACCTGGAGAAAGAGTTATTTAATAAGAAGAGAGATATTTCAAGTAACTGTAAGCCTCAGTGGTTTCTGTGGCGTAGTGGTAGTGCGTTGGACTGCTGCGCAGAGTGTCTGGGGTTCAAATTTCGGCACAGGCAAAATCAAAAAGTAAAAAAAAAAAAAAAAAAAAACATTTTTTCTACACGGCACCACCTCTTGGCAGGCAATGGCAAACCTACAAGAGTAAAAATTGATATGAAAAGCTTTTCACTTCGCCGTTCGGATTCGGCATTAAACTGTAGGTCCCTTCCATTCATGCACAAATATAAGACGCACAACATGAATGGATGCGAAAAGCTCGGCCTAGGCCCTCCATGGGCTGTTGTGCCATTAAAAGAAAGAAGAAAGAAGTAAGCCTCAGTAAGGTTCTTAAAGCAAATCCCTCCTATATGCATCAGAATACTTAACATAATGATCGTATTTAACATGCAATTACAATAGCTGTGTTATATTAGCTAACTCGTTTAACATGTGCGAAAAAAACGAAAAAGATATGTATATAAAAACTTGGTCGTTTGAATATATTCTTCGTTGTATTGCTATTCACAGTGAAATTGATCAAATGCGACAGGAGCTCGTCTTCAAGTACATAAATATAAGCATTTTTCATATTACCTTGTGACCAACAAATCATTTTTAGCTCACTTTTCGTCTCTTTTGCCAAATTGTTTTCTTTAATTATAGACAGTTAATAGTAGGGATGTTAAGCTACATGCTTTCTGTACATAACTCAATTACATGCGTTATCTTTCGGCTTTTGCTGTATTCCCATAGAATAATCGCTGTTATAAATATGTAGAATCACTTCTAATAAAACGCATCTCGTGAATCTTGGGAGTCCATAGAATGGTGGTATTTTTGGTGTGAAACATGAAAACATATATCCTCAGATTTTTGATGTAAGTCAGTTTGTTTATGCGAACCAATCATGCAACAGGAAGTAAAAAACCTGTAGTAATAAAAATCAAGAATATATGAGTACAAATAAATATTACGTATCAAACAAACACACATCTCCTTCAAAATCAACAATACGCCTTCATACAAGCTGCATAACTACGAGCACTCTTCGCACATCACATCAGCAGTACAAGCAGCACTCTCATACGTTCTTGTGCAACACTGTTCGTTGTTATTGACTTGTTGTTGTCCGCGCTCTTTTTCCCATCGTTTTGTTTGTTTTTTACTCTCGTTTCTCATTTTCTTGTCGTTTGGAATTTTTATCGGTTTGTTTTGTTGTGTTTTCGCATTTACGGCCAGTGTTCGAAATGACGTTGATGACGTCGGTTTAGTTTCTTTTGCTACTAATTGTACTAAAGATTTTCAGGAAGGAACACAAGTGTGGCGCGTTTGAGTGTGTGTGAAGAGCAAAATGTAATAGTAGAAATATTAAAAAAATATTTTTTTTTATTTATACAGAATACATAATAATAATAAAAAAAGGAAATACTTGAGATTTTTAATAAAAATATTGGAAAAATTTACTTTCATAGTTTCACAATACGTGTTGGATTTGTGTTTTATTGTATGCGGATAAATTTCTTGATTTAATAAATACACGCGTTTAAGAAACATCATCCGAAAGCAATGAAATTGAAATAATAATAAATAAAAATAGAAATGTTGGAATAAAATAAATTTCAGCAATAATAAATTAATAAGGAAATTGTGATATTCTTTGAAAGAAACGAAAGAAAAAGTGGTGTTCAAAACGATTCTTGCATATTTATTAAAATATCTATGTAATAATATACATACATACATACATACATACGGCATATATAGAAACGGAAATACCAGCGTTTCAGATGTAAAGTGTGGTGGACAAACAAACAAGAGCAGGAAAATAAATAAACTTTGTTGTAGAAAAAAGGGCCGCAAGTGCAAATCGCGTAGAGGAGCAATCAACGAAGACGACGGCGAAGAAGTAGACGACGAAAATAAGTGGAAAAGAAATCAGTCGGAAGTGTTCAAATTGTAGAGTGTAGGCAACACTTTTATACATACACAAAGTGCATACACATATAAAAAGAACAAAAAATATACAAGAAAACAAAACAAAAGAAAGGCCTAAGAATAATTGAAGCGAGACCAACAATAATAATAATCATCGACGACAGCAACAACAACAACAACAACAGCAACAACCAAAAGACAGTGACAGAAGTAACAACAGCAGCAGTGGTCCTAGCAATCAGAACAAGAATCATAAACAGCAACAACAAACAAGACTGGCTGCTTACGAGCGGAAAAATAATCAAAACCTGCTGAGTGGATAGACAGACGGACAGTCACAGCGAGTCAAGTTTAACTGGAATAGGAAGTGTCCAAATTGAATTCGTGTTGCTGGTGAGGAAGTAAAATTGCGCTGAAATTTTTGAGGAATGGCAGAAGTATTGAGAAGATTTAAGCAGGAAATTCTTGTGGAAATTGTCAATAGATAAAAGTGCCTATGTTGCGGTGAAATTTTAATAGTAGAATCCAAAACCACTATAAAATATAATAAGAAATCAAGAAAAGCAACTGAAGAAGAAGGCGAGAAAATAAAACTGAAACTTAACTTGGTAAAGAGTGCATCAGTATCATATCACATTAAAACACACGCTATCGCTGCATACTATTATATTTAGTTTGTAAGAACATAGTCAGCAAATCCACTGCAAAGACGACAGCGACAACATAACAGCAGACAAACATACAGATAGACATTGTGTTCTGGATCTGGACATATCCGCTTCCGCATTGTGTTTGGCTTCATTTGTAGTTGGTTGGTTTGTTGTGCCGTGCTGTGCACCATACACACAATCGTACAGTATTCTGACTCTGGTGGTGTACATAGAAAGCAAACAAGAAATCACACAAAGCTATAGTTGTCGCCATAGAAAAGCCAACAGTAGATAAGCACCAACTGACAGTACGTACACCGTTTGGAACAGTGGCCGTGTGGTGTGGTGTTAGCACGAAGTGGCTATTTAGCTATCTGGCTAACTGAAAGGAGAACAGACCGACAGAAAGGCTGAAAGATTTTAAGCAGACTGGTAAGTGTAGCTAAATAATACTTATACACACTACACTTCTTAATTTTACATCTTCTTAATCTTTTTACATAGCGTAAAGTGGCTATGAAAATTTGTGCGTCTCAAGCTGACTTTGTTGATTATCGATATTAGAAGGTCATGTTGGATATAATACTTTGTTGGAACAGCCAAAAAGAATTGTTGAGTGCCACACTAAGACCTGAACTTAAATCCATTGTATTGCAGTCTATGTTCCCTTTTATATACCATATTTAATAATAATTTCAATAAGATCTTGTGCTGTAAAAGTTATTCGTTTCTCAACAAAACAGTGTTAAATATGCAAACTCCTCCAACAGAAATCGAAGGTGATACTAAGAAAATTATTTTCCGAACCCTCACACTCTTCCTTCGAAGTGGCAGCAGCACCGAAAACAGTTAAATGTTTAACCAAAAAAAAGTGACCTGTACATAATCCCAACACTTTGAAATAACTACTTGTATTAGGTGCGTTTTATTCGCCACTCGCTCTTAGTTATGAATAACTAGCAGCGATAATTATATGGGAAACAACAAAAGCTGCAGAGATAACGCGGTCATGTATGATATAATACGTACAACATGAGTGGGTGCTAAAAACTCGGCCTAAGTCATCAATGTGTTGTGCTATTAAAAGAAGAAGAAGAATATTTATAACTTATGTGTAGTTGGCATGTTGATCAGCACATCTAATTTCAATAGCAAGAGTACAGTGTGGGAAAAAACAAAAAGGAAATGTGTCAAAATATCCACCTAAGGAAAGTAGTGTGCTAAAAATTTATTAAAAAAATTATGTAGTGCGCAAAAACCAGTTCACACATATGTACATTACTTTTTACTTTACTTTAAATGGCACAACAGCCCATGGAGGGCCTAGACCGAGCTTTTCGCATCCACTCATGTTGTGCGTGTTATATTTGTACATGAATGGAAGGGACCTACAGTTTAAAGCCGAATCCGAACCGCGAAGTGAAAAGCTTTTCATAGGCAATTTTTACTCTTGTAGGTTTGCCTGCCAAGAGGTGGTGCCGTGTAGAAAAATAATTTTTTCTACTTTTTGATTTTGCCTGTGCCGAGATTCGAACCCCGGACACTCTGCGTAGCAATCCAACGAATTACGCCACAACGACCACATATGTATAATAAATAAGAGGTCATCTCCAGCTGCCAGTAGTTCTATCACTTGCTATCATTGTGAATGCCAATATTATGTTTGCAAGCTTAGTCCGTATTATTTAATCTAAAGGCCCATAATTTTTGTTCCCTAAATACAATGTACAATAGTTCACGATAGTTTATCAATCTCATGTCTGGAATTATATTCGGTGGCATATCGAGTTTTTGATCCATCTATCTGAAAATATTCTCAAACCTTCCTATACTTACTTATATAGCAGGTTTGCTAAATGAATCGGTAAAGTCTCCCGAAAAATCGGGAAGCACGTTTTGAAGCCTGATACATTTGAGCAAATACTACTGGGTAGTATTAGTTTATTTTCATATAAAAAGTTCAAACTTTAAACCATGTTTAGACTATTGGCAATTTGCTAGGGTGAAACACCAATTTCCCTTTTATTAAGAGAACTATGTTCTTTGGCTCTCTGTTATATAGTTCAGATCTGAAATTACTGAAATTGGCACCGGTTTCACCTCATTTTCTTTCACTTGTTCATCGTTGCTGTTGAAAGTGAAGTGTACTCGTAATTCTGTGATTTGTGTGTTGAGATTTCATAGGTCTCTGGTCCACAATTAAAAATTAGTGGGAAAATTAACATACAACAATTCCTTGAAAACACTTCATTAACAACGAATTACTCATTATGCATATGTATAAACTTCGATGGTGCAGTAAAGGCGAGCACGTAAGCGAAATCTTATCGCGAACACACATATGTACATAAGTATGTATGTACGGAATATGTTTATTTGCTTGCTGCTCGCTTGCTTGCTCGCCAGTTATAGTTCCTGCTTCAGGTACTGCGCTACAAATGATACGTTTATACATTCCGATATTTACATACATATGTACATACATATACACATACATACATATATACAACCATATGTATGTATGTAGTACGCTGATTTTCTAGGCGGCCTGTGGTGAAAAATAAAGGAGGGTGCCTCGGGGTGGGGCCGATTGTTTAACATCACAACACAAAACCAAGCAGAAAAGTAAAAGAGCACCTGATCTTTATACACTCCGAACACCACCCCTTTTCACATTCTACAATTAAGTTTGAGACCTCTCCCCTGTTCACTTCTTCGTTGACGGCTACTACGACGACGAGTTCCCGTCCGAGTTCGCATGCACAGTTCTCTTGCTGTTTGCTTATTTTTTTATTTTTTATTTTTGTTGCAATTAGCGGAAGGCAAAATATCGATGAAATATAATGGATGGTCGTCGTGTCGGTCGGCTTGTTGGTCGTTGGGTTGTCGAGAATTTTTGTTCTGTTCTGAGTGTATTTACGAGCAGTTGAGTTGAATCGTTGAACGTCTTGTAGCTTTCCTGGTTCTGTGGCGTCTTGTATGTTGTATCACAGCAAGCAGAGAGGCAGAAGCAAATACAATAAATTAAATTCACTTCCGCATTGCTCCACAAACATATACACACATGCATACCACCACATTCCCATTCAAACAGATACAACAAAAACGATGATGACGACGACAACGACAACGACGGCAACAGCAGCTAGAAGAAACTAAATGTATGAGATACGCAAAAGCAGACGACGACGCAAGAGCGCAAGTAGAAACAACAGCCACACAAAAAAAAAAAAACAGTTGTACTTACGAAGCGCTTTTGTCTTCGATAAATGAGAAGCAACCAGCAACAACAACCAACCACAGCAACAACAGAGTTAAACAAGCTGCAACTAAAGTAGGCAACAACAACTGTAGGGTTGGCCGTTCGTTCATTCGTTTACTTGCTCAGTCGGTTCGATGAGTCTGTTTCTTATTTAGTTACTAGCGACGGAACGGCAAAGTGCACGGACGGGTGTGTAGGGAGTTGAGGAGACCAGTGTAGATAGATAGAATATACCGAAACGGATCGAGTTGGCTTGGCAAAAACGTAGCAGACACACATATATAAATACAGCAATAATTGTCGAACGACGGACGAGCCAACCGATCTACCGACTGATCCACCAAACGACCAACCGACCGAATCACTGCTAGCCAAGAAAGCAACAATCAAAAAGAAAGAGGGAAGCATAGAAAGCATGAAAGAAAGAAAGAAAGAAAGAAAGACACAGCGAGAAGAAATTAAGCAAAACAACCATACGTACAGAAACGATCGAGCCGACATAAAATTCCATTCCATCCATCCACATCCATACGCTACTCGTTGTAATAAGTACGGTTGCGGTGCGGGGTTAGGTAGCATTCAACAATATAGTATGTAAGACTCGTACTTCATATCAAAATATAAATACACATATAAAAATGTGCATGGTGCACTTACTCTCATCGTAGCACAGCGATCAGTTATAGTACGACAACAGTCGCGTGTAAAGGAACATAAAGAAGAGAGAAAACCGATGATCACAAAAAACACCGACTGCATTAAATTACTTTGAAGAATGCTGAGTAAGAGAACGACTGACCGACCGAATAGCAAAGAAGCATTTTTTAGTTAGGGTGTTCGTCTTCTCATCGCATTAAGTTGCATGCATTGTTTGGTTGTGAGTTACGAGCTGCGGCAGCATGTTTGGGAAGCAGTGTTGCCAACTAATTAATGGAAGATTTATCAAAAATAAGAAACTTGATAATCATTAGCCCAAACTCAATACAGATCAGAAAAACACTCGGTTTCTCGGTGTTTGAATGGACATAGTTGTATGTTACTTAGTTGTCACCACAACCGATGATCGCTCTTGGCTGGCTCCAGTTGGTAGAGCCTAGTGTAGTGAGGTCTCCATCTACCTGGTCATATAAAAATATACCAATAGATTAGGGCGTCCTCTTCTGCGGGTCTCACCACCGTGGCTTGAATAAAACACCCTTCTAGCCGAAGCGTTTTCTTCCATTCAATCAAAATGAAACAGCCAGCGATGCCACTAGTTTTTTATGCGCTTGACTATGTGAGTCAAGAGACGGGCTGGGACACTCAAGACACCGTATGCGAAACTGCGTATTATACTGTCGCCGTTTTTTCAAAGGTACCAGTACTTGCTGAAAACTTTTAACTCTTGGCAACTCTTCAGAACACTGGAGGGAGAGCGAGTGACGCAAATGAAGAAAAAGCTAACTTCATATTATGCTTATGCCTGTGCTTGTTGCAGTTGTTGTTGTTTTGTTTAATATTTTTGACTCGTAATCAGACGTAAGCAATAACTATAACCGTATACGGAAGTTAAACTAGTTTAATGATGTTTCACTTGACTTGGCATGCATATAAGTATGTACCTACGTATGTATGCGCTGCTCCATTTACGAATTAATTTATTAACGTATGCACTTACGATTCTGGGAACTTAATATTTAAGAAGCAGAAGCGTCCTAAGATTTGGAATCGCTCTTATGTAATTTAAGAGCATTAGGTGATAACTAGTAGCATGAACGCCACACCTATAACAGATACATTATTAGATAATATCTGCTTAGGCCTATTACAAAGGAATTTCAGCCGGCCGCTTTGGCTTTTGTGATGTAGGAATTCAATATTTCGATTTAGTTACTTTAAGCAAATCGAAAAGAAAGATCGATCGATCTAATCTATCGATCATTGGTTCGTTTGTTTCCATGATGGTTGTGTGTTCGTACTGTGGAACCTGTACGTAAGTACGTCAAAAGTTAAAATGTTGACTGCGATTGTAATGCCGCAGTTATGATATATGCGGTAGGATTGTGTAAAATGTAACAATCACAACAACAACAGCAACATCGACAACAACAACAGTAAAGCCAGCAAACTTTGCAAACGATCGATTGAACGAACGTCGAACAACAGAGTGAGCGATCGCATAAGAAAGTATGAAAGCGAACGAATCAAACGAATGTGGACGAAGAATGAATGAACGAACGAAGAAACTACATATTTAAATGCACCCGGTAACCTGTTGTGTTGTGTTGCTGGTTGCTGTGAATTATGTTACGAACAACGTAACGTGTTTCAAAATATAGGAAGTCAATTTTGCTTGAGTTATACAGACACACAAAATCATATACAAACAAACAAATACCGCCAACTGCTTGCCTGTTTGCTGCTAGCTTTCTGGCTTTCTTGCCGCTTAACGGTCTTACGTATTGTGTATTATCTAACCTAATGCTGCTTGCTGTGTTTACAATGTAACCCGTCCGTCCGTCCGTCCTCCGTCCGTCCAACCGTTTGTTTGTCTGCTCCATTCATATGCTGGTTTGCTCGCTCGCTAACTTATTCGTCTATACCGCCGTATGTCTCAGGTATCTATGTATGTCTCTGGGTGCTGTATGGCATATTTTTCCTTAGTGTGGAAGCACACAATTAGGTAATTTCTACTATGTACTATGCTCGACTAGCAGCTAGCTCGACTAACTTATTGAACTGCATTCGGTTGCTTGGTACTCTGTTGGGAACGATTGTTGTTGTTACTGCTGTTGCACGCGTTAAGAGGGTAGGAGTTAACTGTTGCACATATCTATCTCGGTGTGTACTTACGTACCTCTCACATACTTGTAACCTCTTTCTGTTACTGCTGTGCTATGCTTTGCACAATCAAAGGAAGTATGATCGAGCATTACATTTCGTAACACAATACAACACAACACAACACAACCAAATAACTAACTAACGAATTAACTACCTGTTGCAAACATTTTTAAGTGTTCCTGGTCAGAGAAACAAAAATAAAAAAGAAAGAAGAAAAAAACCGAAATAACTAAGTGTTTATTGTGCGATAGCAAATAAAAAGAAAACCTATAAAATTTTGCAAGATTGGAGTATTTCCTTTTCTTTATTGTCATTTCAAGTGATTTTCGGGTTCAATTGTTATCTTTTTTTTTCCTGGGTTTCCGAGTATCTGTGTGCATCATGCTGTTTTCTCTTATTATATGCCTTGACGGACTTTGTCCGCTTTCTATCTCTTTCAGTCTCTCTATGAGTGTGTAGTTTTACCTTCCCCGTTGTAAAATTCCAAGAAGTCTGAGTGTGTCTAAAAATTTTTATTTTATTGTCTTCGGAAGTGTTTTTTTTTTGTCCATTCATCATTGGACGAAAATAATGGACATTTTTTTATTACTTTTTTGTCTCCTTTCATTTTCAGTTTTTCTTTCTTTATGTACCTACATATGTATGTAGATATGCCAAGCTGAGAATTGTATTGTGTTTAAAAGGAACAGTTTTAAAAAGCGTTACCAAATTACCGTTCATAACCAAGATTTAAACCATGTTTATTTATTGCTTTTTTTCATAGGAATGGACACTTTTTTAAGCTAATTTATATTAATTAGCTTAAATTAGATTCAAACCATAGTTTAGATATTATTTACTAAACTGTTTAGAGGCGAAACCTTCCAGCTTTAAATTGGTCTATAAAAACGCACTTTAAAAGCTTTTCCTTCTCGGATATTCTGTAAGAAATTTGCAAAACAGTACTATTGAAGCCTTTGCCTTAGAGTTTGTACTCGTATATCACATTCTAGGATGTGATATATAAATATACCTACATACACTGTCCGACAAAACTATGTATACCCTACCAAATTGTATATTATTCTTTGAAAATTTTTTTCAAATGGCTAGCAATTGAAAAATATCAAATACTATTTTTTTTTGCCTGTAAGCTAACAAATAATAACGGTATAATATTTACCGTTAGCTTTGTTTCGCTTGCGTTATCGGCACTTGTTGATGATCACTTGAGCTTTGCGTGCGACAAAAGTATGTATACCGTGGCGATATTTGTCCGTAGTGTGCTAATTTTTTTCTTAAATAGTTGAGAGCCAATTTGAGTAAGGAAATATTTTATACTTTTCCTTAATAAAACTCTTTTAGTCAATACGCATTAAATTTTATTCAGTGAAATGGCAAAATCAGCAGAAATAAGCATTGATTTTCGAAAATTGATTGTCCAGGATCAGTTAAACGGACTGGGATATGGCAAAATTTCGAAAAAATATTCCAGGAGCAAGACCACAATCCAAAAAGTAATAAGTGAATACAAAAAAAAAAAAATGGTAGGGTAGAGAGTGCTCCGAGAACAGGTCGACCAAGATTAACTACAGCTCGCGATGTGACTAAAATTATGAGAGAGATAAAAAAGAACCGACAGTTTCAGCCCGATTTATTAAACAGAGTCTATCAATCAATGTTTCTGAGCGAACAATTCCGCGGAGAATTCGAGAAAATGGGTATTCCAGCCATTATAAGGTCAAAAAACCTTTTATCAGCAAGAAGAACTTAAAGGCCCGATTGGAATTTGGAAAAAAATACTTTTTGGGAGAAGGTAATTTGGAGCGATGAGAGAAAATTTGGTGGTCGCTGTGGCGTAGTGGTAGTGCGTTGGACTGCTACGCAGTGTGTACGGGGTTCGAATCTCGGCACAGGCAAAATCAAAAAAGTAGAAAAAATAAAAAAATTTCTACACGGCGCCACCTCTTGGCAGGCAATGGAAAACCTACAAGAGTAAAAATTGCCTATGAAAAGCTTTTCACTTCGCCGTTCGGATTCGGCATTAAACTGTAGGTGCCTTCCATTCATGTACAAATATAACACGCACAACATGAGTGGATGCGAAAAGCTCGGCCTAGGCCCTCCATGTGCTCTTGTGCTATTAAAAGTAAGTAAAGAGAGAAAATTTGAGTTTAAAAATGCGAAAGCTAGATAAAAAGTTTGGCGGAAGAGTCATGAGAAGCTACAAAGTAAATGCAGCCAAAGCACTACAAAATTGGGAGGCGGAAATGTTTTAGTGTGGGGGTGCTTCAGCTACAAAGGCCTGTCAGATTTGGTAATGATTGAAGGTAAAATGACGGGAGAGTCTTACGTTCAAAAGCTGAATACTAATTTAGAGCCTACGTTCTTGCTGGATAACTTCATTGCAAGATAACTTCATATACCAGCAAGACAACAAATCAATAGAGCTGCTTCCTTGGCCTGCCCAAAGCCCAGACTTAAATTCCATTGAGAATTTGTGGCAATTTTTGGATGATAAGCTCGACCGATCTTCTTGTCACTCAAACAAAAAAGAGATTTTTAAAAGAGAAATTCAAAGAAAGTTCTTAGCTATTTTCGTGTTATCTGAGAAAAGCAATAAGCTTTTTCCAATTTGTGTAATCAACTATTCACATTTTTGTTGCCAATTACCCCATACTTCAAACTTCAAACTTTGCATACCCGCCCAGCATATACATACCTACTAAGTGTGTATATGTAAGTTATTTAGTATATTTAAAATCGCAAATCGGTCATAAATCAATTTGATTTCAAGTTGATAAATATATTTTGTGGAAACATGAAATAAAAGTACAATAATAAATTGTTGATAACAAATTTGTTCAACGATATGACGCTAAGTACCAAAAAAAAAAAAAAAAAAAAAGAATAACAGAAACAGAAATGGATTGAAATTAAATGGACAAGAAATAATAAATAAAGTGTAAAATCGAAATAGGTTTTTTACGGAAATGACGACAGAGAAAGCAAACAAAAACGTAAGCACATTGTGCTTGTGCGTCCACCAATTTAAGAATCTACTCGCCACTTCTCGTAAAGTTCCATTCCATAATAGATTACCTTAATCAGAGCCTATCAGTTCATACATAGTATGTACATAGCTGCATGCCACCAAGCCGCACAGGGGAAGAGAAATCTAGCAACTTTGGGAAGTTCCGAAATAACCGAGTTTGTTATCTAAATTTTTTTGTGATACTTTAAGTTTCGCCTAATTGACTGCTTTATCAAACAAATTTATTCACGCTTATTTGGAAAGTGGAAAAGTTATTTGGATATACCATTGTATGAAATGAGCTTTTTTCCATCTGAATATTGTTTTTTTTTCTAAGATTTTAGTTTGTACTACTTATATAGGTGGTCTGAAATTGGTATAGCAAAATTTGTATTAATTAGATGCGCCTGTTGTTCAATTCATTACTGTGTGTTAGATGTGGTTTATGATACTGTCATCACGCGCAGCATTGAAGTGTTTCGAGTATTAGTTAGGATTGGCTATTTCAAGTAAAACGAAAATATGCTTCTATGGGCTAAAATTGAGCCAGACGAATGAACAACTTGACCAAACTCAAACTTACAGGTCTTGAAGGCAAAAAGAGCTGTGCAATCTTAAAAAGTTTGGTTACCAAATAAAATGGCTTTTGAAACAAGTCAACGAAGTACGCATTAATTAAGAACTAGCTCACTTAATAACGGTCTATTCATTTTTGATAATCTCCAATCGCCATTTGCCGGTTGACTTAGGGGACTTAAATTATATGTATGTACAATATAACAAAGTTCAAGAGGTTTAAATAATTTTCTTAAAGGCGATGGATGAGATATCCACAATTTGACCTAAGTGTTCTCGATGGACTGCCATGAATTTCACTTCTTTCCCGTCTAGTGTTTATCCACCACTTAAACTTTCAATTACGGAGACGATATCAATGCATAAATCTTTCGCTTTCTGATACATTCTTAAATTGTTTTATGTCTTAAATTTATCAGAACAATTGTATCTGGAGAAATTTCTGAAAGTCTGGATTCTGGACTCTGGACGCGGTAATAAAATTCTAAGACAATATGCAGCAAGTCACACAATACGGTTTGACTGCAGCTGGTTAATTTTTTCACAAATTTCTACCGATCAAGCGTTGGCTTACAATTTTATTGTCTTCAGTTTTGAATATGTAGAATTCCTTTACTTTTGACATTGGTAGGTATACCTAAGCAATTTAATAAGGAAGTCGGGGTGCTACTAGGATTAAAAATTCTAAGCACTGCAATTTGTCGGCGAACATTCAGTATGAAGCTAGCTTTATGTTTCACCACTATCGGATTCAAAATTGGATTTTAGATAGAGAGACGCTAATTTAAACAATTCCGAAACATTTACAAAAAAAAGAAAATACTCCTGAACCATTTACACAGATTTACGCTGTATTTTCATATATTACAACACCATCTTCACGCCTCGGAGATAATTTCAATTTAAGCTGTTCATAATTTACTGTTTAAGTTTAGTATAAAACTAGAAGTTGTGGACGCTGTGGCGTAGTTGGTAGAGCGTTGGCCTACTACACAGACGACATCAGGCAACTTCAAAAAGTAGAAAAAAGGAACAAATTTTCCTTTGGCAGGCAATGACAAACCTGCAAGTGTAAAAATTGCCGTTTTGCCGTTCGGATTCGGCATGAAACTGCATTGCCCTTCCATTCATATACAATTACAACTCGCCTAACATGAGTGAACGCGAAAGCGCGTCCTAAAAGAATGAAAGAAGATCTGGAAGTAGCATTTTAAACCGAAGTTCATTCGTAATGAGCGCGTACTAAATGACTCTGGAATTAAATGGAAATATTAATTACATACATATAATTATAAGTATTTGAGGAGTGAGCGGTGAGATCATGGTACCTATTTTCTGTTTCTTCCGAAAACCGATCTTTGCTAAATTGTGTGGTCGATTTGCGCAATGAACGGCAAACACAAAAAAAATATTAACTATTGTAAGTAGTACATAAGTAATAAATATTCCATATGAATCTAGTATTGATATATTAGTAGTCGTTGTGCATATGATTCATACGTTATGAGTATGATTGCATTTCTTAAGTAAAGAGTTGGATTTATCATACTCTCATCGTCATCGGCAGCAGCAGCAGTAGCAGCAGTAACCAGCAGCAGAAGCAGTAAGCAGCAATTGGAATGAAGTCGTCTCATTTCAAAAGCTCGCAATACAGAAACAACTGCAATGTTGTAATGAAAAAGATACAACAACAGCAACAAAAAAGAAACGTTGTTGTGTTGGCTCTGCATGTTTCTTTCTGGAAGGCATTTTGTGAAGTGTGTGTGTTTATGACAACATTACAACATTATGATGATTATAATTTTTTCCAAAGAAAATTAAATACAATTGACACGAACATCACGTAGCAATTGTGTCATCATCATCATCATAATCATCTTCATCGTCGTCAGCGTCATCATTCTCATCATTCAACATCATAACATTTGAATGATGAACCTTTTCTTCTTTATCTGTTTATGTTTGTATGTATGTATATACGTATGTAACTACAGCAACAACAGCGTGCAATATATCACAAGAACAAACTTAAGTGTGGGGCATGTTGTTGTTGTTGTTGTTGTTTACACCGCGCAAAATTAATAATTAGTCCTAAATGAGGAATCGCTTCTGGCAATGCGGCTCTGCGACAGTTCTTCATCACTTTGAGCGCATGCATTCTCGTTGTTTTCTAGAGATGCTTTTTTAGTTTTTTTATTTCTTGTACTTGTCTTGTTGTTGTTTTTTTAATTTTTTTTTTTATTTTTTTATTTTGCTTTGTTTTCTATTATTTTTATTTTTATTATTTTTACTTCTATTTTTTGTTTTTATTATTATTTTTTCTATTTGGAAAAATTCACATAATACAAGCTAATGCCAACATTTGTTTCTTTCTTTCAAGCACTACTTGAGGCATGTTTCCTCATCTATTTACTAACTCACTAATATACTTATTATATAAAAAACAAATTCATACTTTGTAAAACAGCGATAAAACAGAGATAATTCCATTGCAGCACAGTTTGTTATTTTGCTGCATTGTCCGTCCATTGTCCCTTGGTTATATTTTTTCTTATCTGCGCTTTGTATGCACTTGGATGCATCACAGTTAATAACATACGCACTTTAGTTACAAATGAATGCCTAACATTTGCTTCTTTTTAATTTCTGCGCGTATAACAAGTGTTCGTACAATACTTGAATGTTTTTTTAATTTTATTTTCATTTTTTTGAAACGCTATCATTATACAATACATTGGCCTCAGATGAGTGTACGGATATACAGATGCTTGTATTGTATATACATATATACATATGTATGTATGTATGTATGTGCATAGCGTGGTTGCGAATTTAGTCAATCCCAAGAGATGCTACATGTGTGTGTGTAGTATACTAATACATGCAGTTGCTATGCTAAAAGTTAAGCATTACGACTTTCATCGGAATTTTGGGAAGCATTATTATTTTATTTACAGAAATCATTTCGCTTTTCAAACAACAGACCAATGGTTTTTAGGCAGAAATACAGTGAATTTCTTGAATTGTTAAGTACTTATTTTGGGTGGCTTGTCTTTTCGTTGGACATTGTGTTAGGCTAGAAGACTAGGTACGAGTATATGTTTCTTAACAGCGATTTCCAGGTATAGCAGCTGTACGTGATGACTGAATGCAGTCTGATAATCTGGTACGTTTACATTGACAGAGTGTCTAATAATCTGGAAAACATGGAGTTGTCCTGAATATCAACTGGAAATCTGGCTTTCCCACTGGTTACACCAAGCCATTCCATTCATATACAAATATTACACGCACGACATGAATGGATGCAAAAAGCTCCGCCTAGGCTCTCCGTGGGCTGTTGTGACAATAAAAAAAAGAAGAACAAAAAAATGTAAAAGAGCTTGTGCGACGTCTTTACTGACGACTCTTTTCGCCTTTAGTCAATTCTGCGCATTTTTTCCTCCCCTTTTCCACTCATTGATGTTCTAAGTAAATTCAAAAAACATTGTGCAAGGACGAGCAAAGTAGTAAAAATCAGCTCTGCGTTTACACCTAACACCGCAGCTATATGCGTAAGTAACTGGGCATACTATGAGACTAGGCCTTTTCACACACGGAAAATTAAAAGTAAAGAATAAACAAATAAATAAACGTTTTAATATGGCTTTATTTGGAATCTTTCTTAAGACTAACTTACCTTTTCATTAACTTAAATTGCTATATTTATTATTTAATGATTGTCCACCTTGCATATTTCGTTGATAGCTAAATATTGTAAACAACTCTTTGGAATTGTTTACTTTAGTTAGCGTGTGCCGGAAATACAAATTATGCTTTTGTTAATTAGTGCAAATCAATAAACTTATGTTGTGAAAATTTGATGGGATTGTGACGGAAAAAAGTGTAAGAGAAGAGTGCATTGTCCGAAAGGTAAGCTGGCATGTGCTGGAAATGCAAAGTATGCTTTTATGTTGTATCCAATGTACATATTACATATTTTTATAATATTAAGTCCGTTCCCGTACTACAATGCGGGTGAACGCGTTCACCCAAAAAGAGTTCCCTTACTCGAAAAACATGCAAATGAGAGCGTCGATGAGAGGGTGATTGTTTTGTTCTTCTTGCATTAACTGGCTCACACTTTTGCTTCGGGTAAAAATATATTATGTTACTTTAATATCTTTATTCAAGAAACTAGCGCGAAAAGCGTTGACCAAAAATTAATGTCTTTAAAGTTAATTCGTTTATTGTGAAAACAAATTCACGGAAATTAACGTATAAATGTTTGCTCGTTACTATTGGCATATGTTCCACATGAAGTTAGAAATGCCTGCCACAAAGATTTTCCGCTGCAAGCGCCATTGAACGTACCCAAAAAGGTTTTTTTTCACAAAACAATTATATAAATATAAGCAATTATAAAAAAATGTTTTTGCAGTTTGAAAACGCTTAAAAAACGAAAAAAATAGAACGTGGGTGAATTGTAGGGGCGGAAGAACAACTTTGCAAATTGACTTATGTATGTATAAACATTTCCAGAAAATTCAATAAAAATAACAATCAATTATTGGAATTGAAATTCAAATCAGCTGAATGCAATATAAAAGCTTTTGAGATCTTTAGCTTAATTATTTTGCTTGTGAACCTTCTCAATGATCTGACCAATGCTTAAACCATATTGAGCAGATTATCATAGATTCTAACTTGAACATACAAGGGTGCACAAAAGCTCAAGCATCAATTACAAAGGGTCTGAACCAAGAATGGCTCTGAGCAATGACAATGCTAAGACGAAGTTCAAAACTTAATCTTCAGTACAATTAAAGTTTAAATATAACTGAATAATCAACTTTAGGGTCATGCCAGTTTGTCTGAGCTAGTTGAATTCAGTTTGTATGTAGTTGAACTTTTAGAATCAAATATTTGAGTTCAGAAATATATCATCTTTCACAAATCATTAAGAACTAACTTTTTTAAACCAAAAAGCGGTTAAAACTCTCTCTATTCGTTAATAGATCATGTTGTATGAGAGAAGCTACTGTTTATATTAAAAGTTCTAATTAATCAACAATGGAGTATAAACTTATTTATTTTTAATTCCAGTTTTACAATAAGTAAATGGCTTGCAACGAGTTTTTATGCCAAGCCTAGATAAGTGCGGTGGAACTACAGAAAAGCTGCTTCCCCTGATACTGAATGTATTTGAATGTACTACATTAAAGCATTTGCTAAAACTACATAATTTTCTTACCTAATTCTACATATTTCAATATGATTTAATTTTATTTTGAATACCTTTTTTTTGCGTATTACGAATAGCAAAATAAAACTTGTTCATAAAACGATTGAATCAATTATAAATACTAAGTATATTTGGATAGTGATTCCAGTCCAGTCACTGGTCGTTGTGATCGTTCTACAGTGTTTTTTTTAGAAGTGTGTTTTTCAAGAAGAAATATAATTTAGCTTTATTATAAAGATAAGGATTTGTCATTATGTTTTAAAAACGATTTCAGGCAAGTGGTCGCCGCGGCTGGTTCGAATAAATTCCAGCCGAGAGTCCCAATTTTCGACCACTTTTTGCAGTAATTGGGGCCGTATGTCAGTAATAACGCGCCAAATATTCTCTTCCAAGGCGTCAATCGTCTCGGGCTTATCTGCGTAGACAAGCGACTTCACATAACCCCACAAAAAATAGTCCAGCGGTGTTAAATCACACGATCTTGGAGGCCACGCCACAGGCCCACCAAAAGTTTCGTTCAATAAATTGAATGTTTTGTTGGCTGTATGGCATGTAGCGCCGTCTTGTTGGAACCAAAGGTCGTCCACATCAACATCCTCCAATTCAGGCACGAAAAAGTCATTAATCATGGCTCTATAGCGTTCCCCATTGATTGTAACATTATTACCGGCTTCATCTTTGAACAAATATGGATCAATGATTCCCTCTGCCCATAGAGCACACCAAACAGTGACTTTTTGAGGATGTAACGGCGTCTCAACAATGGCTTGCGGATTATGATCACTCCAAATGCGACAATTTTGCTTATTAACGTACCCATTCAACCAAAAGTGAGCTTCATCGCTGAAAAAAATTTTCTTGTGAAAATCGCACGAACCGAAACATTATTTTGGTAATAAATTTGCATGATTTGCAAACGTTATTCAGGAGTAAGTCTATTCATTATGAAATGGCAAACCAAACTGAGCATAAATCAAGTGACAGCTGTCAAAAAGACCAACTCCGAAAAAAGTATTGCCAGTTTGAAAACCACTTACTTTACTTTTAATGGCACAACAGCCCATGGAGGGCCTAGGCTGAGCTTTTCTCATTCACTCATGTTGTGCGTGTTATATTTGTACATGAATGGAAGTGACCTACAGTTTAATCCCGAATCCGAACGGCGAAGTGAAAAGCTTTTCATAGCAATTTTTACTCTTGTAGGTTTGCCATTGCCTGCCAAGAGGTGGTGCCGTTTAGAAAACTTATTTTTTTCTACTTTGTTTCCTTTTTTTTTATTTTATTTATTTTTTTTTTATTTATTTTTTTATTTTTTATTTTTTTATTTTTTTATTTTTTTTATTTTGCCTGTGCCGAGATTTGAACCTCGGACACTCTGCGTAGCAGTCCAACGCATTACCACTACGCCACAGCGTGGTTTGAAAACCACACTTCTTAAAAAAAACACCCTTTATAAGACGTTATTTTAATATAATATAACAACAACTTGTACGTCACCATAAATACAAAAAACATACAAATATACTGCAAGTACGATTATGTGTATATTTATCAGCTATCAAGCTAGCTAGCGAGCTATCAATATATCTAACTCTATCTGACTATCTACATAAGTACACAATTTATTTAGCTATCAAACAATCTGCTCTAAGTTTTTTTTTTTCATTTATTTGTTTGCGAGATAGCGCCGCACACTACAAAACACACAAGATTAAGAAAAACTCACTAACCAACTAACTATTACTAACAGTACGATATATACATATTTGCTTGTACAGAATTGTTGTATAGTATGTATAGAATAGTATAACCTGGACTTGCATGACTTGATTGTGATTATAGTTGTTTTTAACATCCGCTTCCGCATTTTTATAAATGTTTTTCTTCTATAACAGCTAGAACATTTTACAATTCAAGTTTTTTTTGTATTTCTTGATTTTATATATGTATGTATTATTTTTGCAAACATTGTAATTAAAATGCTGAACGCGTTCTCGTACATTGTGCTACCAGAAGTAGAAGCAGTAGTACTATAGAAGTAGTTTAGTTTTCAGTAGTAGATATGTCTGTAGTTGATTATTTTATGTATGTATGTGTTTTCGTGTATTTCATACTCAATATACCGAGGTAGAGTAGTTACCTCAAATTGTTTTATTGTGTGGTCTGGTGTGGTTACTTACTTACTTTTGTATTTAGAAAGTCACGGGAGACTTGTTTTAATAGAGATACAACAACAAGCGCGTGGAAGAACATGAACCTGAACAAAAATACAACATTCTTTATTATCTTATCGTTCTTGAAGTGAATTTACACTAAAACAAATCATAAATATATACAATATAAGTGTATATATTTAATAATCCCAATATTTTTATCGCAAAAGATTGCAAGTATTATTGTATCATATGTACATATGTAAAACACAAAAAAAAAGAAAAGAAAACATAGTGTAAATTATGTACCACATTAGCCCGACATACACACAAACACCTCGTGGCAGAAATATCGCATCGTCGATTATGTTAGCGATTTAAGTGTAATAACTACACTCAAATAGCAATCGATAAATTTTTAAGGGAAATACGGGCCACTTGATTATGTGAAACTGCAATTTTCCCAAAACCCCACTTTGTTATGTATTAATCGGAATACTTACCAGTCCCACTTACCCTTTTTCCAACGGTTTTTGCCTAATGATTTAACTTACACCGTTAACCCATTTGTGTGAGTTGTCATCAGGCATCAGTGCTTCCTCTAAGTTCCTCTTCAATTCCCTAACAATATGCAAATGATTATGGAGACTTATTTATTCAATGTGTGAGTTGTAAGGATCGGAGTCCCTAAAACACAAAGAAATTTCAAAGAAAACTTATGCAAAATAAGACATTTGTGAAGGCAAACTTAGGCCATATATGAAATTTATTGGAATTTAACTGAAAGTTTATATACTTACGTTAATTATATATTATAAATTATTTTGTAATATAATAAATAATAGGGGGGTATATTTATATTAAATGCCTGCTTATTCCATTTCGGCAATTTCTACATTAAGTTAACGGTGAGATTTCACGAAATGAAACAATAATAATATTTGAAAATCCAGAGTTGTATTATGAATGAATAAAAATAAAGTCCCGACATAACTGAACGGGAAAAAGGGTCCAATATCCCGGGATATCGGGATTCCGGGAGAGTTGTCATCAGGCTACGTTGCGATTTACTATACTTCCGAAAAGTGTTTCCTCTAAGTCCCTTTTCAATTACCCAGCAATATGCAATCAATTATGTAGTCCTTTTTATTCCAAAAGCCAATCTTCCTTCCCTCTATTTGTTTCACTTTCTTCCCTTTACTCTGTGGGGTCAGTGGAATAAGGAATAAAATAATCAAATTACGCAGTAATGTGTTTCCTTTTTTTTTTTTGGTTCAGGTTGTACAATGTACATACATACATAAATACATACAGACATATGTGCATACTTATGTAGGAACTAAAGTACAAAATTAACTGTGAACGTTGTCGCTGTCGCCGCCGCTGTCGTCGTACTAAATATTTTATACACAAAAAAACAATAAATATAATATGCTCGTAAATGTATGAAAAATATTTGCATTTTGCACATCACAATAACAAAAACAAGAAACGAGCAATAGCAACTTATCGCTGGCTAGATTGCTGACTTTGCTCGCTTACTTGCTGCTGCTGATCGTTGTTCGGTCGCTCGCTCGCTGGCTGCTGACAACGTTTCTTAACACGGAAATAAAGTTTTCCCCATTATGAACTAATGACGCATGCGATTGACCGCACATTATTTCTACTACTCGCACATTTTGCTTACTTAGTTTAGTTATTTAGTTACTCCCATTATTAAGTAAGAGCACAACGTTTTATTATGTAGTCGTCGTAGAGTGATCAAGTGTAGGTATCATATACTCGTACATACATACATACATACAGACATACATGCTCTATGTCTATATAGCTATTGCCATTAGAATCACCGAGATCAACATCTTTAAGTTTAAATGTACATAGTAATATTAAATAGTTGTACGTATGTAGTAGTAGCAGTAGTAGTAGCAATAGTAGTAATCGCTGTTGTGTGGCAGTGATGGTAAAAATAGGGAAGCAGCGCAACTCATATTTCAACATTTATGGTATTTGTCTCATATACTAGTGGGTATCAATTGTAAGTATTTATGACACTGGCATTTGCATTTCAAATGCTCTGTCTGTTTGTTTGTCCGTCTGTGTATTTCTTCTTAATTGAATTTAATGGGAAGAAATGATAAAATGAGCAAAAGTTGAACACATTGTAGAATTTATGTATACACGAATCGTAAGATTATTAACTACTTGGAAGAATATAGATATGTAAGTATGTACATATGTATGTATGTATGTATGTGTGCAGATTGGTGTGTGTTCGTACTGAATTCATTTCCCTTTATATTTACAATTAGTAATCTTTGCATATCACCCGTTTTTCAGTGCACCAAAATTCAATTATTGATAGTATTTTTTATAAAGATTACGATCAGTTCAGCGAATCTATGCAGTACATAGAACTAAATTAGTTCACACTCGAAGTAGAACTTCCCATACTTGTCACTCATTTCATTGTATGTAGTTTGTAGTTTTTTATTTTTTTTATTGATACATTCAACACACAGGGTGTACCCCTATGAATGCAGAGCATCGTGTTGAATGAATGGAAGATGGATAGGTGAGAGGAAGAAGGAGGGTGAATGAGAGAGGGAATGGAATCACACAGGACACCGATAAAGAGATAGACAGCCATTGTGGCAAGTGTTTAAGCCTTTACCACAATTTAGTTTATCAGTGTCGACTATGAACGCACTATAGCGCCAAAGGCCGAGCGTGTTATATTTGTACATGAATGGAAGGGACCTACAGTTTTGTGCCGAATCCGAACGGCGAAGTGAAAAGCTTTTCATAGGGGTAATTTTTACTCTTGTATGTTTGCCATTGCCTGCCAAGAGGTGGTGCCGTTTAGAAAAATTGTACTTTCTCCTTTTTGATTTTGCCTGTGCCAAGATTCGAACCCCGGACACTCTGCGTAACAGACCACAAGTTCGATAACTAAAGGAAATTGGAAATTGCACAAGACTTTAGTTGGCAAATCGAGAACTATTTTGTTTGTCAATCTGTAATTTTTTCGCTCAAAATAATTATGCCCAACAAACAATTAGAAAAGAAATATTATTATTAATTTGTTTTTGTTGGAATTATTAAAATGTTTGCCCCTTCTTTGTGTTTAATAAAATTTTGCGCTTATTTACGAACTTTGATTGAATTGAGTCATTAATAGAACAGCATGAAGTAGTGAAATAAATAAATGGAATCAAAAAGGTAGCAAATGAGTCATAGTCACATGAAAAGCGTTAAAGCGTTATTGTTGCTAATTTGACGCTTTTACGTGAGTAACGTTAATGGTATGCAATGTTAAAGTGTGCTTGCTTTATTAACAAAAAGGTTACACAGGTTAAATTCTTATCTGCAAAGTAGCTGACATTTGCAGTGCAAATAAATCTTAATTATATTATTGATATTTAGCAATTAGTTAAATTAATTGTAATAGGTTAGTTTCCGCTCTGACGCAGAGCGAATTGTACTTGTATGGTCTTCTTAGCTTACTGTTTTCCCATGGTGGCTTACTAGTTAACAAATGTTAGTCTGTATTCGTGTCCAACAAACGTCTATACCTTCTAAAACCAAAGCCATTCTAAGCCAATTCTATGTGCTGTCAGATGCAGCAAATAGGGAACTAGATTGCCTGGAACTACGGACCATACCCAACAGAGATTACGTAAGTAGCACGTATTTATCTACATATGGTAATAATAGAACTTTTTGAAGAGCTGCGCTACATTTTACTCAACGAGTGCAGATTAGAAAAGAAATTGTTTGAGAATAAACTTCCAGAAGGAATTCTAAATTGGCACAACACCTCAATATTGTTGAATCACTTCGACTTCCGGACAAAGATTGTGTTTTACAAGCCGAACTTCTGACAGTGTGATAAGTTCACAAATCACTGATCGAACCTCGGTATAGGGATATTGAATAGACGGGACTTAGAACAGTTTGGTAGGTTAGTGTATAAGTTATCATTTCAATTGTTCCTCGAAGCGCTGTTGTTTCTTTTTGCCTTTTTGAATATGGAACCTTAATTTATTTTATCATATATCGTAAAATTGCTTCCAGCATGAACTATTTCACTTTACTATTAAGGTGGGAGTATGAAGCACCTGCCTCTGTATTTATGTATGGTTAAATTAATCCTAATCCATTTCCAAAAACTGGATATTTTCTTTAATTATTCGATTATCATATTACCTATAAAATTCTTATAAGAATAAGTCAAAAATGTTAATTTATTATTGTATATTTTAGGAATTCGATGAAAAGTAAATTGTTTTGTTGGTGTTTTATGTTGGAGCATTGTGGTTAGTGACTTGATTTGGCTTCTTTCTTTTTAGCCTTTTCACTCCTCTTTTTGTATTTTTTTCATACTTCTGCTCGATGAAAGAACCAGAATTTTATTATTATTATTATTTGTGATGATCATGATGACGTTGAATTTAAACACCGATCGAACTTTGTAAGAAAAAAAAAACAAGAGAATAGATAGATACACCAAAAAAATGTTTACGGGTTTTGCATATTAACAAAAAATAAAAAATAAAAAAATCACAAACAACATAGTAGGAAAAAAAGCTGAAAACAGCCAGAAAGGTTATCGAACGTTTGATATAGTTAATTGTTTTTCACATCATTGATTAATGCGAAGATTGAATGAATCTATGAATCTATTCGGAAAAAAACAAGAGAATAAATCTTTACGATATAATGTCGTAAATAAACTTTAAATTATATACATACGTACATACATACAAACAACTACATGCACATGTACATTTGTATCTACAAGTATCTAGCTATATTTTACTATGTATTGTGTGTATTACCACGCATATTGGTGCGCACGCGCAGATGACTGTCTATTATTGTTATTATTATTGCTGTTGTTCCTGTTGCTATTCGGTAGTTCTCTCTTTTCTTTACATTTTTTTTCGCTTAACATTTTTTTTAGTGATTATGACTGTAGCATTATGTCAGATGGATGCGTATTTCTTCGTATATTATACATATGTACATATGTATTTATTTCTATCGATGCAGTAGTATGTATAAAAAACTGAACACTTCGGATTATTGTTCTATCATATAGCGGTGTATTTTTTTTGTCAGTTAATCTTTTCAGATAAGACGGAAAAGTAAGAGGAGAAAAGAGTTTCAGTTTGTAGTTTTGTCTTGTCTGTCGGTTCTCGGTTCTGTCTGTTCATCAGGTTTTATAATGATTGATCTTGCCTGATTGTTCTCATCTAGAATTATGTACACATACTTATGTTTAGAAACTATCTTCCTACATGCTTATGGTATACTTCCATAACATAAAAACAAACAAAAACCTACTTAATAACATACATTCATATGTAGTATGTATTTAATATATGGACATATGAAGGTACAGTGGTGGCTGTGAATTTAGGCTGGGTATTTTATGATCACGTTTCTCTCTCTCTACCTCTCTACCGATTGTTATCGGATTTGAAACATTTGGTAATTATACTTTTACTTCACTCATTTCTCATCTTTTAATTTTAATAAAAAGAAAGGAAAAACCCAAAATGTTTGTGCTTGAGGGTCTTCACGGGTTTACATTCAAGTCTGTTGTGAAATATTTATGTATACACTTTTATTATTAATTTTATTTAGTAATCCAAAGAAATGAAATCCCGCACTTTGCAAATTTTTGAAATTCCTTAAGTTTCCTAACCTGCCCTGAAGGTATTAAGGAACGTTAAACAAGTTTATTAAACTTGAGTAATAAAGTCACAACAATTGTGTTTTGTTCTCTATTAAAACACGATTAAGTACTTAATACAAAACAGTGTGTCTATGTATTCCAAAACTATACGATAAGAGATCAAATAAAGAAAAGTTCTGGATAAGTAAAGTACACAGAGAAATTTTGTATATTGTATTGTATCATAACTGAAATTTGAATAACACTAAACAATACATTTTCGGGAAAATCAAATTTCCAATGTTGAGATAAAGATTTTTAGGTTCAGATCCGATGAAATATTGTTTCAAACCTTAGCACGTTATTAATGTTTCAAACTTGAAGTACAGCGAAAGTTGCGATGCGTTCGTGATCCGTCGGCATAAATTCGTTAGGGCAAGTTTCGCACTGAACGGCGGTGAATATGTAATGTCTTGTGTGATCTCACTGCTAACTAAGGCGATTGCAGACAGACGGAGATGAAAAAAGAAGAGAATTGAGAACGCAACAGTTAATTATAGATGAGGAAGGCAGGTTTGCTAAGCTCGTTACCATCGCTGTGCGCATGTGTGTTTGGATTTGGATGGATGTGTGTAGTATAGCTGGAACCCAAACCGATTAACAAAATCCGTGGAAAACAACAAATATGTATATGGTCGTAGTAGTAGAAATAACAGAAGTAGACGTCGTTATACATATACATACGAGTGCAAACATATACACGTACCTGCATACTTACATATGAATAATAAGAAAAGAAGAAGCAGAAGTACCCGGAATTTGTATTTTTTATTCTTAGTGTGCTCGTGTGTGTTGTTTTCTGAATTTTTAGCAATTTTTTTGTTTTAATGTATTTTTTTTTTTTTAGTTTTTTTGTTTTGTTTCATATGGTACCGATATATGGTATATATTCTTCTTCTGATTATTAAGCAGGTCGTTGACTTGGTTTTGAATTTTTATGCTTATTAAATGAATATTTGATATGCTAAAGCTGAAAGATATCTATGCATGCATGTATTATACATAATAAAAAAACAAGAAGAAAAAACACAAAATTGATGTTAGTTTTATACGGCCTGATTGACTGACTATCTATACGGCTGTAGGTATGTACATACTTACATATGTATGTTTGTATGTATACCTTGCTGCTTAAACATGCATATACACATGTTCCGATTTATACCTACATAGTATAAATATACAAATTCACAAGTTTAGATTTTCCTTTTTTGCGCCTGTTTGCTGTTTTTTTTTATTAAAATTTTTTTTTAAGTGTGACTGACGCAAACAAAATTATTAAATTTTTTCCTCATTGCTCTTTTTTTTTTAAATAAAATTGTCTGGATTTAATACCCTTTCGATTTTAATAAGAAATATAAAACAATAAATGTACATACAGTATGTAGGCTTGTGTTTATACCGGTTCCTACTTACATACTCGTACATTTATACCCGGAAAATATCCTAAGAGTTCTTGAAATTATACTTATCCTACACTTAGGGGTTACTTATGTTTGTTGTATTGAATTAATTTTTGAAATAAATGGCAATGAATTGAGGAGCAAAAACGAGCAGCAGCAGCAGCACCAGCAGCAGCAACATGTTGAAGAAACCCGCAACATGTTCATTACTTCACCGAGCGATCAGATTTCATTGTCAGAACATACCTTCACACAGACACACGAAATTCTTCCCAAAGGCAAATATTAAAATGAGAAAGGTCCCCTCTTTAGAGTTACTAAAAGAAAAAAAAAAAAAAACTCAAAATCATCCCGACGAAAAATAGGTATCAAATATCGTTATGATGGTGATCATGTTTTTTATTTCTTAAAATACAGGGTGTCTGCTGCTTGATCTTCATCTCTTTCCCCTAAAATACTAAATAAAAAACATTAATGCATAGCGTCTGTAGCAGGTAGTAGCCACTAAGAATACTGCCGCATTCCATTCCATCCCATTACTTTTTATTTTATTTTTTCTATGTGCCTACCTGCCACCATTGGCATTTTGTGTTTTTGTTCCGTATTGATGCTGCTAAGACAATCTTGGGAGCAGCATCCAAATGTGTACATATGTATGTATTTTCAACATTTTGAAAATAATTTTTTTGAAAATTCCTTTCCTCTGTTTTCTGTTACCATAAATGCGCACGTGAAAAATGTATGTGAAAAATGTTGTTCTCCCTTCTTGTAATAATTAAGTGGAGCAAATGAAAATAATTTAACATCTATGATTTTATAGTCTTTCATTTGTTGTAGTTTGATTTTTGTTTTGTTTTCATTATTGCTGTAATCTTATTCATTAATAATAAAACGCATAAACTTTAGAAGATTTCGGAATACCGATTTCATTAAGCCAAAATCTATATAACTATACCATATGTATATTTCAGTTTAAATACAATATTCTTAATGGCTGTCTATATCCGCACATGATGTCCGGTTTTGGCCTGGCAAAATGTCTTTATGCTTGAAATGAAATGTTTATTTGAAAAATATGCGCAAACATTTAATTGAAATTTAGAAATAATTCACAGCTCATTACCACTCAATCCACAATCAGGAAATTGCGAGTGTAAGAAAACATTTCAAGCTTCTTGGAATTCATGTTTAAGCTGTTTTGAAATCAATAGTCCCTTAGACTTGGAGCAGTTTTGCAAATAGGTTAACGATGTATCAATAATATTTATATATTTTTTTTAATGCATGCCATAATTTCTAATCGATTTTTTTTACCATAAGCAACTATGCAACGGGCTCAATGTAACCACCAGACCGAGCAGGACCAGAAAAATGTGATGTGTTCGCTATTCGGCGAACTGCCTTAGACATTTATATTTTTCATTACTCATCTCTCGGCGAAAATTCAGAAATTGGCATATCGAATTTGTTTCACACATGCATACATATACATACATATGTCATTTAATTTATAGTAGTTATTTATCAATTGAAAAAAGAACACTCCTATCTCCAATCCAATTTAACGCCATACTTTCTATGTAAATTCAATTAATTTAAATGAGCACTCGAAATACTTCACTAATGTGGAAAGGTAGAAATAGCTATTTCCTACTCTATGTTTGCGTGCACACATCCAAACATACATACATACATATAAACAAATGTGTCGATTGTGTCGGTAATAAATTTTTGTTTTTTTTACCATTTACTAAAAAATCTGAGCACCTGTGGTAATGTTGAACAATACACAGCCAAACAAACAAACATATTCTAAAATGTAGAGAAAACAAGAGAGCAACTAATAAGAGAGCGAATAAAGGAAAGGAAGATACGAAGATGTGTACATATATAGTATGCATGGAAGTACGTATGTTTGTGTGCGTGCTACGAGATCACCATCACCAACAACAACATCATCGCCATAAACATCAACGGCATGATTGCCACCACACACAACCCAACACAACAGAATCCAATCCAACACACTTCCCTGGCACAGCAGCGTTTATTGTGTCTTCGTTGTATACGTCTCCTGCGTCTTCCTACATTAGTTCTTTACAAAATGTTGATTTCTATTCTGATCAGTTTTTTTTTCTT
This sequence comes from Palloptera scutellata, assembly GCA_958295655.1. Classification (NCBI taxonomy): domain Eukaryota; kingdom Metazoa; phylum Arthropoda; class Insecta; order Diptera; family Pallopteridae; genus Palloptera; species Palloptera scutellata. The sequence continues at coordinate 16,277,941 of OY282452.1, forward strand.
AGCTTTTTATTTTCTTTAATTTTTATCATCATCATAATAATTTTTTGTTGTTATTCGAGCTGTTTGTTTTTGTTGCTTTCAATTCGTTGTGTGTGTAATTTCCGCTTAAACCGGTTCCATCAATCCACATTCCTGTTCCAACGATGTGCTGAGAGATTCTCTCCAATGGAATGAAATGAGAATGGAGAAGAAGAATATCATCATTATCATCATTGTCGTCGTCGTGATACATCTTGTGTTGGTTTGGTTTGGTTTCTTGTGGCTGTGGCAGCAGCGATTATTTATTTAGAATATTGTGCTTTTTTATTTATTTTTTTATTTCGTTATTCTTTGTAATTATTTTATTTTACGTTGTGCTTCTCGCTCACTTTATGTTGGAATGTGTTTATATGAGTGTTGATTGTCTGTTGCTCTGTCAGTCTGTCTGGTTGTCTGGCTCTCTTTCCGTATCGTTCGTTGTTCGTTGAATTTTGTGGTATTCTTTATTTTCATCATCTTGTTTCAGAAAATTTGAATCCAGTATATATTTATTTGATTTTTTTTTTCCATATACCATAGTATGTATGTATGTATGTATGTATGTATGTATGTAAATTGTCTACATCATCATCATCCGCAGCAGCAGCAGCAGCAATAACAGCAACAACAACAACAACACCAACAACAGGAACAGAACAATATTTTTCTCTCGAACAACAGACCCCCTTAAAGTAAAAATATCTTTTGAGTAGTACCTACGTATGGTATTTCTTATTCTGCTACTGCTGCTGCTTCATCATTTGCTCGTCCCAGTAGGTAAATAAGGCCAAGTATTATGATAATTTGTTTCAGCTAAGGGAAATACTTTTATAATTTACTTTTCAATTAAGATTGCTGCCGTGTTGCTGTTTGATGTATTGTTCGTTAATCCATATGCAGTCGCGTTCGATTCTTATAAATATCATAAAATGTTGTAGAATATAAAAAATATTTTGTTCCACCTAGTTCAGATGTTTCAGCTAAAGGGCAGGTCATTAAGTAGACCTTAATCTTATGAACCTTCATGTAATATTCATTAATCTCATCAGGGGTGGGTAAAGCCCATAATTTGTTGCTGAATTTCATCTATGTTTACAGTAGTAGGCCGTGGGCCGTGGATGGATGTTCATCTTCAGGCCGCTTTTTTTTGAAATATTCTCATACATACATACAAGTTAGTATTCGGGCTTTATGATTTTAACTCCATTTAGAATTCTGTACAGTTTTCCAGATAGTTATTTTGAAAATGCATCAAAAATACATTTACAAACATTTCCCAAAAGCATATTTCTACATATTTTGGCTTTCAGATTGCCCCTTACAAAATTTTAAATTATTTACTCTCACCCTGCTAAGGGTCAGGAAAACAGACAGGCTTGTTTTGGAAAGCATTTTGAAATGAAAAATTCAGCTAGATAAATTAGCAAATTGGATAAGGAATTATCCATTACAGGTTTCCATATATTTTTCAGAGACTATAGCTTACCAAACGTTACTAGGCACATTGCTACAGAGGTTTGGAAATGTAAAAATTTTGCTTTCGGAAGCCCTGAATCTCGGGCCCCTATAAAATCAGGACTCGGTGTTACCCCCTCGCAGATGACCCAACCTCCTGACAGTAAGGGTAATTGCTTTCAAACTTGATTTCCAGCCTAAACAGCTATCACCTTTTCTACTGGGTTATCAATATGCTCCACGCGCACACATGAAAATGAGGAAGCGTAAAAATAAGAGATTCGATAAATAAAGTAAAGAAAAATATAAACAATATGTCATAAAGCCAGAGAGGAGAACACCATACATACACACACACTGACACATACAGGGTGTTTCTGCCAATTTGCTTTACAATCTTTTATATTATATTTACTTACTTGCTCTGATTTAATGTGCACTATTTTCTTACTTACTTATTTCTTCTTACTAATTTATTTATTGTGTTACAAACGAGTATCAATAAGCATTTGTGATCTATACTCAAATAAGTACAATATACATATGTATGTATTTCCCTGTGTGTATGTGTGTGAGTGTGTGTGCTTTTTTCCACCTAAAAAGTAAGTAAGTACGTAAGTAAGTGCTGCCTGCTCTGTTTACCCACTATCAGATTCATTTAGCGGTTGTAGAAACAAGTTTTCCTCTGGTGTGCTTGGTTGTGTTCGGTACGCGCACTTCCGTTTGCTCGGTATCGTCGTCATCATGATCATCATTGTCGCTAGCGCTAACTTACTGGCTGACTGACTGACTGGCTGCTTGGATAGTCTCAAGTTGGCTGGCTGATGGTTGTGGGGTTTCGCCTCAATTATTCCTAAGGCAACAACTTTTACGTATCTTATGTTTCGTAAGGCGCGCACTTCACAGCACACAAACTAAAATTCCAATAGCACACGATAATGATGTTGAAATTTCAATGCGATCCATAAGATATCAACTAGCAACAACATCATCGTCATCTCGCCATCATTTGGTTAGCAGGCAAACAGTTGTGTGCCCCCGCATAGTGTTTTCTTTGCATCCGGCACATTACCGCACCGCTTAGGAAATTACCATATTGAGAAATTAAAAGCAAAAACAAATGCAACAACAATAACAACAAACACTATACAATAAAATATGAAATTTATAAACATTGGCGCAGAGAAATCTGAAAAGCAGAAACGAAAAAAGTAAAAAGTAATGAAAACTGAAGAAAAAAATCTTGCAAATTCGCTCTCGTATCTTTGAATGTAGCAGTAAAGCAGCGCAGTAATCGGTCGTCGCTCAGCGTTCAACGTTCAGCGTTGCGTGGGCCGGAATTATTGTGTGTATGTACAGCGCGACAGCTACGGCAGCGGATACAATTGTTTATTCATATGCCTGTCTGTCTGTCTCTCTGTCTCTTTGGCTGTCTGCCTTTAAGTTTGGCTATATGGCTGTAGTTTTGGGTATGTGTATAGAAGCAATTGTTTAACGACAACTGCGATTGCGCGATTTCATATAATCATGCACGAAAGAAACAACTACGTTCTCAAACGGAAGTGAAGTAAATGCTTCCACATCTTTACACTGCACCATCATTCCACTCGAACTTTGCTTCTAACTATTTGCTTACTTGCAAATAAAACGCTTAATATTCACATTTATATCTTAAGTATGTACTTATGGTATACTTATCTCTTTTCTTCAACTATAGTATATAACTATTTATTTTGTTTTTTAATTGCAGACGTATTTCTGTGGCTTCATTCGTGTGCTGAGCAGAGCGAGCTGCAACAACAACGAAATTGAAGAGCGTACGCTCGCAGAGAGCGCCAAAAATAGGGAGTTAGTGAGTTAACGATCGAGCGAACCGGAGAACTTAAAGTTTTAAAATTGGCGCGTTTTTCAGAAGCAAAATGAAAATGCTTCCAGTACAATTATCATTGAATCCACCACTTGGTCTTTGGAGTGATGTGCTTTGGCGTTGTCCACCACCACCGCCCAGCCAATTGGCCGAGCTAAAGACACAGCTGCCCGCATCTCTGCCGTCTGATCCCCGGCTGTGGGGTCGCGAGGATGTGAGCGTCTTTTTACGCTTCTGCGAACGAGAATTCGATTTGCCGAAAGTTGAGTATGATCTCTTTCAAATGAATGGCAAGGCGTTGTGCTTACTCACGCGAGCCGACTTCGGACATCGGTGTCCGGGTGCCGGCGATGTATTGCATAATGTGTTGCAAATGCTCATCATTGAATCACACATGATGCAATGGCATCTACCGAATAGTCCGGTGACACCGACCAGCCGTTATCCCCTTTCGCCACACAGTCACCCTCCAACACCAACATGGCCGCCAATTGCACCGCCACCTGAGAGTCCCTTCCACAGTGCTGCGCATATGCATCATTTCATGGCACCCAATTCAGTGACGCTCAGTCCTCCACCATCCGTTGATTCACAGGCAAGCAGTCCTCCACAAAATCAACAACAAGATCAACAGAATGCTGTTGCTGCAGTAGCAGCAGCAGCTGTTGCGGCGGCCGCAGTCGGATCTATGAATGGTAGTAGTGGTGGTGGTGGAGGCGGTGGCAGCTCGACGTGCAGTAGTACAAGCAGTAGTGGAAGTAGTGGCGGCAGCAGCAGCAATTCTTCGAATGTCTCAATGGCAGGATTGGGTGCAGGTAGCGGAGTAGCATTTGTAACAAATAACGCTGCTAGCAATAGCAGTAATCATTCAGATTCCGATGAGGAAAGCTATTCGGAAGCGAAAAACAATGCTGCCGCTGCCGTGGCAGCGCAGTATAATACCAGCCCGCCCACTACACCAATTTTAAAGGATATTAAGCAGAGTTTGTCGCAACAAATCACAAATAGTTTTGTTAATTCATGGACACCACCAGCGCAACCGCATAAAATGCAGCAGCAGCAGGGCTCTGTCGGTAATGGCGGCTCAGTGTCGGCGCCCACAACGCCCAGCTTTATGCAGCCCGTGAAAAGGGAATTCTTCCCGGAAAATAGCGAACCAAATACAAGTAAGTAAAGTGTTGATACCGGAGGTTAGGAATCTCAATGCAGGTTATATGTTTTCAAGCAAAAGGTTATAGCCAGATGTACTATAGTCTAATATATAATGTTCTTTTTTCCAAACCTTGCAGACGGACGCCTTTTGTGGGACTTTTTACAGCAATTATTGAACGATCGCAATCAGAAGTATAGCGACTTAATAGCTTGGAAGTGCCGTGACACTGGTGTGTTCAAAATAGTAGATCCTGCTGGTCTTGCTAAACTTTGGGGTATACAAAAGAATCATCTATCGATGAACTATGATAAAATGTCGCGTGCCTTACGCTATTATTATCGCGTCAACATATTACGGAAAGTGCAAGGAGAACGCCATTGCTATCAATTCTTGCGCAATCCAACTGAGTTGAAGAACATTAAAAACATTTCATTGCTGCGTCAGACAATAAATAATTCAACGACAGCAACAAATGGCGGCGGAGCAAATGTTGGGCCCACAAATGGTGTCAATGCTAGTGCATCCAATGGTGCGAGTAGTATCAATCAATCAAGTCATCAGCAACATCAGCAACAACAACAATGCCCCAGTACAAATTTGAGTAATACAAATTGGTCATTGCCACATCAAAGTATGACTGCTTCGCTGCAGCAGGCAGCAGCGGCGGCTGCAGTTGCAGCGGCTCAACAACACCAGCAGCAGCAACAACAACAAACTACTCCACAGAGGCCTTCTTCACAAAGCAACAACAACAACAACAACAACAGCAGCAACAGCAGCAATATCACTAATAATTTAAGTTTAAGCAACAGCAGCAACAACAATAACAGCAACAATCATATGACCCTTCCATCAGCTGCAGCGGCTGCTGTAGCTGCTGCTGCAGCAGCTGCATACGGTCCACCACCAACTTCGCCTCTTTTCATGCATGCAATCAACGGTGCCTTCCATTATTTATCATCAAACACCAACAATTCAGTAGTGCCGCCACCCAATTCACCTGCCGCTGTACACCACCACCCGTCCACTCCAACGCCCACAAGCAGCGACAAGTTTCAATTCGGTGCGCTTAAATTAGAAAATAACAACAGCAATAATTCGCACGAGCATGAAGATATGAAACCGACCGATTTGAGCGTGAGCTCATCATCAAACACGGAAAAGCGACCATATTCATCGCCATCAGCAGAGGATTGCTATCCGTAAGTATTTTACAACGCTAAATATACTATTTTCATTTGAAATGCGATCTGGTTTCTTGTATAAAATATAAGAATACATATGTATGTTGGATTAATATTATGCTTCCAACGGAATTGATACTAGTCTATTGACAACATTCTGTGTTTCTTTTGAGACATAGGAGATGAATAGCGAGCGGCATTTTAAGATTATTTCCTAATACTATATAGTTGAAGCAAAACTTGACAAGATTTTCCTCGCCATTTCTATGATTGTGAAATGTGTAGATTAAATTTCACATGACAAATACTATATTCGATTTTATCTCAATCATCCGTACCGTACTTATCGTTTTCACAATTATTAGTAGTTCGAAACTATAAAATATATACGATTATAAGAAGCAGCCGTCGATATTTTTTTTATGCATAACATTTACGATTAATCACAATACTAAGTATAATTATTGGAAGTATTATTGGAACATTAAACTCAAGATCTACATACATAAATGAATAACTTATAATCGCTTTTATTTCTCTTGTCAAATAGTTTGATTCGCAATGCCGATGGATTGACGACAATCAAATTGATACGTTACAACAACGATAGCAATGACAATACCACAAAACTAACACAATCATCCTCCAACACAAGTGAGCAACAAATGCCAGCATCGCCGCCAGCATCATCATTGCATATGAATAGCCACCAGGAGGCTAACGATGAAAAGCCAACACCAATGAATACGGATAGTGATGGTGGCGGTGAGGGTTATGAAATGAACGGACAATTCAATAGTATGATGCCAACCGATTTGAGAAAATGAGGATCATTTACGAGCGATGGAATTAATGTTGCTGGTGTTGTTGATGTTGATGTTGATGATGTTGGTGTACAGAGAAGAGGAAACTTCTAATGAACCATGTTGACAATATGCCGTAGGAGCACGACAATCAAATGCGCGTTTGGAAAAACAGCTCAGTTTTGGCAAACATACACATTCACACACATACAAACACGCATATACAGCATTGTTTGCGTGAATACCTGAGAAGAAATGTAATGAATTGTTAATTTTATTATTAACGCCAGTTTTTCTGGAAAAAAAAAATAATGTATAGAACATATAATAATGCTAAATGTTAGAAACGATCAATATATTATATTACTTATATGTAATTATAAATATTATAAATACGTTTAGTTTGCACTTTATGCTAATGACACATACATACATAATAAATTCATACATACACATATATGTACATACATATGTATAGTATATGTACATATGTATGTATCTATGAACTTATACAATTTAAAATTATTTACATAAACATATAGTATATAAAAAGTGTTATTTAAATTACATAGTATATGCGAAAAAAAGGAAAATATTAGCATACAAAACACACACACACACACACACACACACACATACATATATATATACATACGTAGGCATACGAATATTTGCTACATACATAAATATTTAGTTATTAATTAAACGATGCGTATAAATAAAAATGCATACAAAATCAGAGTTCGTCTGATGCAGAAAAAGTGGAAATTTTGAAAAATATTAAAAGAAATGTGCCAATTTCAAAGTAGTAGTAGTTATTAAGAAACATACATATGTAAACGTATACATAAATATGTATATAAATATTATATTTTTAACAAAAAGTAGCAAAATAAGTTGGCGTTACATGCAGCAGCAGCAGCAAGAAGCAACAGCGCTATTACCTTTAACCAAGCTGCTCTGCGTATGCGGGTGCATACGACGCCATTTAGTGTATTAAGTGATTACCCCTTTGAGCTTTACTAAGATTGCCTCCACAAAAGAAGGTTTCAGGATAAACGAACACAAACAAAAAGATACAAAACGAAAATATCAGTAACTGATTTGTTATTTTTCTTATTAGATTTTCGTTTCTATTATATTTTTTTTTCTTGTAAGGTACACAATTAAAAATTGAAATTGAGTAAATAAAATAAAAAAGAAATAATGGATGGATCTATCACAAAGATTACTGATGAGGAGCCGTGGTGGGTTCCGAAACTATTGTATGATCTGCTTGTTCTACGAACGTGGTTATTCTTTGTCATTAATGTTCACCATTTTGTTTATAGCCGATCAAATTTAATTTTTAGAAATGTTTAGAAAAAAACCTTACAAAAAAAAAGAAGAATATATAAATAAAGTTGAAACGAAAAATGTTTATGAATCAAATGATATCAGATCATCTCTATCAGGTTTAGTAGTTCTGCTATAGAGGCCCTACTTTTATTTAATATTATTTTTTTTTTTTTCTAACCATCAAATGAAAACGAAGAAATTGTTATCTTTCAAGAATTAATTTCGATATACAATAATGGGTGTACACTGTGCACTGCGATCATTATGTATATTGTGGTCGCTGTGGCGTAGTGGTAGTGCATTGGACTGTTACGTAGAGTGTCCGGGGTTCGAATCTCGGCACAGGCAATAACAAAAAGTAGAAAAACAATTTTTCTACGCAGCACCACCTCTTGGCAGGCAATGGCAAACCTGCAAGAGTAAAAGTTGCCCCTATGAAAAGCTTTTCACTTCGCCGTTCGGAATCGGCATAAAACAATAGGTCCCTTCCACTCATGTGCAAATGTAACACGCACAACATGAGTGAATGCGAAAAAGCTCGGCCTAGGGCCTCCATGGGCTATCGTGCCATTAAAAAAAGAAAATATGGTGTTTTTATGATAAACTACTTTCTCTCAAGCACATACTAAAATTATAACTTTTTAGCCTATTTAGCGGTAATCCCAGTCGCGATAGAGAAAATCTGAATCAGCGAGACCGAATCACTTTTTATTTAAAGTTTTGATTTTGAAAGGTGTTAATTTGCCGCACTGTGTAATTTTATTGGAAATGTTTTTTTTTTTTTTTTTTTTTTTTTTTTTGTTAATAACTGCAATTAAAATGTGATAAAATTTAAAATTTTTTAATTTTTTCTATTCTTATTATTTTAGATTGAGTTTTGACTAATTAATTGAATACATATCGTTCACTTATAAATACAATTATCTGCATTATATTAATTTAATGAAAACGAAGCAGCATTGAGATATCCACACGGTGGCCCAAAAATACATAAGAGCAAGAGAAATCACGAGCGCCCTAACTCACATATTTTATAAAACTTTCTATTGTCAATGTGAAAGTAGTGCGCAGATAGAAAATATCCTGCATCAATAGGCCAATTGCAGTGGTAGAAAACCTCTCCTCTCAAAGCATAGTTTTGTCAGTTTCATGGATGAGTATTATTATTATTATATTATTAATATTATAATACCAACGATTTTTTTTCTCGTTATGTTTGTTCAATTCTTATAGAAATATTTTACTATCGTTTATAAGTATGGAATTACGCACTAGCTGAGTTTTAAACGATTATTGCTTTGCTAATTGCATATCTCTTTAACAGAATATAGCCTCATAATCGTAATTACCCAAACGCGTCAATTTAGAAATAAATCATTATTTATATAAAAGATCTCAGCCATACGATAAATTTTGGCCGTGTTTGAGGGACATACATTTTTAACCCTAAAACAATTGTATAGATTTCGATATATTCGAATCAACATGATCTGATAATATTTTTCTATAAAACAGAACAATGATTTACTTTTCCAATGAGTAATATTGAACATAATGCATCGAACATTTCATAAATATTGAAAAATATAAGGATAATATGAAAGTTATAGAAGCATTAGCATTGATTTTACATTAATAAATAATCCATTTGAAAGCATCATTTTATTGCTACTTCCATTTTGATTAAACAACACTAACATAAATAGTGCCAAAAAAAAAGATAATCACGTTCATCATAGTTCACAGTAAATGAAATTACTTAAATAGTTCAGTAAAAATGAAATTTACTTATCCATAGCATTAAATCAACACTGATTCTTCTTTGTTCATGTCCAATTGCGAATTTTAAGTCTGGGGAAGCTGATTATAATAAGTTAGAAAAATATTGATCTGGAGTTGAAAATAGTAATACTACAGCATTTTATTATTTCTGTAGTCTTCCCTCTTTTTGTGTATTCGCCACTGTAAAGAATGTTGGTTAAAGAGATAAGCAATGAGCGGATTGAGATTGAACTTTTACTCGATTTGGTAGCTCTCTCATTTATTTTATCAAGTTTATACAATGTCTAATTTTTTTTTTTTTTTTTTTTTTTGGCTATAACTCAATTCTAATCTGATAAATCGGTACCATATTTTGCTGCATGGATTCAAGCTATGCTGCGTAATCATTTAAAATATAGAAATTTCGAAGAATTTATTGTACCATACATAAAAGAAATTAGAGTTGAAAAACCTATGATGAGACTCTCTTAAATCTCAGGGCTGCTAAAGTTGAACGTCTCTTGCTTGTTATTGTGTATGTCGTGTGCGATATTTTTCAATTATATTTTCAGCTAAGGACTGCTAACTCGGTTAAAAAAAATGTTAAAAAACCAAACAAAAGCTTTTAAAATTTAATTTAAAAAAATTGTGAAAACTAGATAAACGAAATTTGAAATATTATTTTCTTGTCCCATTGGCTTCCATTTTACGTTTAACCTTAACATTTTTAGACCTAAGCAAAGAAAAATTGTTGTAATATAATAAAAATTTAAAGTAAAATTTGTAATTGTTTTTCATTTCCACTATTACTACTTTATTATTATAATTATATATATATATATATATTTTTTTTTTTTTTATTAATGAATAGAATAAATCTAGAATGTAATGCGTACTTACATAAGCGATGATCATGTGTACGCAAAACGAACTTGATTCATTTAAGTAAAACGTGAATACTGATTTGAATATGAAGCATTCATCAACAGATTAATAATAGTAGTTAACATAGTTTGTATATAGTAAAAAAAAACAAAATAAAGTAGAAATTTATAAATTAAATTACATACTTACATTTAGTTTACTTTATATCATTGAAATAAATTGATGATGTTTTCGTTTCTTTTTTGATTTTACTTTGATCTGATTATATCTTTATTTTACAATTATTCATTGATTGTCAGTTATTTTTACATATTGTACATGTACGAGTATAAATAGTAATTGCATATGTATATTTTATTAGTGATGCTTTTTTCATCATATCAACTTTTCACATATATTGAAATCTAAATAATTTTAAGTTTTGATCACATTTTTTTTCTTTCATTTACACACAACACAAGAATAAAATAAAGAATAAAGAATTTTTGAGTAAAATGTTGAAAAAAAAAATCATTTAATTGTATGATTCTTTAATATGAGGATTTTCACATAAAGAATTAAAGGCGTCAGATTAACGGTGACTGATGGTACTTTTTTGCAATACTATTTGGGTGTATAACTTGAAAATGAGGGATTCACAATTGCTGGCGTAACATGTACTAAATCATATATGGCAATACTCTAACTACTTTCATGTTTTAGCTACGTCATGTAACTTTTCTTTTGATTATGTATCAATTTGCCAAAGTGTAAACAACAACCTTTTTACGCTATGAAAAGCTCGACCAACCAGAAACATCAACGACGCAGCAGAGTATTCAGAAGGATATCATTGATTACTAGCTGCTAAAACCTGGTAGAAATTATTGCGGGGGAGCTGTATCGAAAACAATTGATTCGACTCAATTGAAAGCGACCAGAATGTGCGACAGGCACGAGACCGTAACCTTTTAACATGACAACACGCGGCCTCATGTTTCTAGACCAGATCAAAATTATTTGGAAAATAGAATAGGGGAAGTTTTGGCACACCCGCTGTGTTCACCAGACCTTGCTCTGTCTCCGATTGATGCAGAATGCCCTTACTTCAGTTGAAAGTATCAAATATTGGATTGCTTTGTTCATAGTTTCAAAAGGTAGACTCCTTTTTTTCCAAGTTATCATTAAATTGCTTGAAAGATGGCAAAGTGCCATAGCTTCCGATACATACTACTTTGAATAATGCATTATTTGATTTTTATTTTAAATAAAACAGTATTTTTGTGATAAAATCCATCATTTTCGAGTTAAAACATCCAATATTTCAAATGACAATGGTTGAAATGTTGTTTGTTCTCCTCACATCAAATTCCGATGAAAACATTGTGTGAAATATTCTTAAAGTAACCAAGAAGTCATCGGAAGGGGTTTTACACAGGTTTTTTTTACAGCGGTTTCGAAACAATAAATTAAACCGGTTCTGGTTGGCACTTGGACGACGAGAACCGGTAGTTCTTTGTTGAATAATTAAGTTAGCGAGGAAAATGGAGTCTGCAGTGATAGCCAAGCTTAAAGTCGCGGGATTAAAGATATATGTATTATAGGAGGAAAGCAACAATACAATAAAAAAAACAAAATCAAGTCCGATTGTAAATAAAATCTCCCTGGTGATTTTTCATTATTCTCCCATGGCCATATTCTAAACAAAAAATCTCGCATAAGATTTTTTCGAATATGGGAGAAAAACTCCTTTAGAATTATTTATTTTGACATTTCATTCCTAAAGTTTCTTTTGGATAGTGACTCAAAATATTAAAATATAAAAGTTGACGAATAATTGTGAGTGTATAGTACAATTAATATAGACCATTTTGACCTGTATGTAGAACACTTCAAATATGTATATATGTTTGATTTTGATTACATGACCTTAAGCTATAAAAATATCCCCTTGGGCATACATATCTGGGTTCATAGGAGAAGAAATTTTGTTGGGTATTTAAAGTGATTGAGGCGACTCGACTATGTAGGTTTGTGTTCTCCCGTTAGCTCCTCCTAACATACCATAAAGTGACCAGATCACGACAGCTTCAATGCTGGGCAAAACATCCATTTTGTATTGAATATTTTAAAAATTTATTTTAAATATCGTTCGAATTGAAGAAATTATTTTAATCAAACCCTTAAATAAATGGAATATTTTCTCATAGTAAAGTCCGTACATTAAGGTCAAAATAAAGTGTTAACAAATACTCCCCCTTCATATGAACCTGTTAACACTAAAAAGGTTGTGTATATTCTGCGTGGATGACACTGGCTCTCACAAATTAAAGTCTAAACTAATAAGTACTCCCATAAATATTACTTAATAAGGAAACTGGTGCTTTCCAGCAGTTGGCTCATTAACTCATTAACACACTTCAACTACGCCACGGCGTAGCACTTAGAGTTGTCAAAAATTGAATGTATTACGGAAAAAAGTAGGCCTTGGTGCATTAGGAAAGTTACTCATTCAGAGATTATGAACTTTTTTACTTTTCTGGCCAATATGGGGGGATTGAAGAAGTGTTTTAATTTAGGTTAAATTAGCATTTTCGAATTTTACGTTCAGAATTCACTTTTCATGTACTACAATGCGGAATTTGACTTGCAGTGTAAAGCTAGATTAATTCGTGAAATCTATAAATCTTCGGGAAACTTTGAAATTTTTATAATTTTGTATAGGACAGTATTAAAAAATCTTATGAAGAGAACATTTGGACTTCGTTAAGTGATTTTGTAGATAAATTTGAATTTCTTTTTATACATAAAAAAAATCGTTTATCATTGTTTGATTGTCCACAGAAGGTCACAGAAGGTAAGTGTTATTTTTGTCAAATATTGGCTCGTTGGCAAGGTCTCAATAAGATCTATTGATTGGAATCACAAACGTTCCGATATAATCTTTTTATTAGAAAGAAGAAAAACAAAAGAAAGAAGAAAAGTATAAGGAGTTTTCGCAATCGAAAAACGGTTTATGACGCTAGACTCAATGACACAAGATTTGTTAGGTAAGTTATCGTCTCTTTTGTCAACTTGCCTTATTTATATTTGCAATCAAAATTTGTATTCGAGATAATTACAAATTAAACCGAGTTTACCCTAAAAATATTATCAAAAAAGTCCTCTCAGTATTTAATTGCGCATGCGTATGCATGCGCATACAAAGGCGTTTGTATAAAACAAGCTTCTCTTTTAAATTGCCGCAAAAAATCAAATAAAAAATAGTTTCCAATTAAATTATTCATGTAAGGATTTAAAAATTTGTGTTCGATCGAAAAAAAAAACATAAATAACACTTCTGGTTCAAATACATTTATTTGTATAATAATTGTAAATAAAATATTTTAACTGGAAATCTTTAATGAAATTTATCGTAAGATTAAGTACTTATATTCTACGGCTTCAGCAAAGAATTCTTTCGGTCTGACACAAATGAACATCGTAATCTATTATCTTTTCCATAAAACTTATAAAAACTTTACATATTACATTTTCAAATTCTTTTTTTTAGGTGTTCATCCAAATGCATTTTTATTTCGTAAGGTACATTGAAAATTTCATCATTGTGTTGTAATTAATTACGAGTAAACTAACAAAAACAAAAACATTTTTACCTAACCAAAGTATACAAAGATATAACATAAATTTGTCATTATTTAAAAATTACGAATGAATTTCGAAGAGTTTCGCGACTTCATTTAAGTCATCGAATTTTTTATTTTGATTGATAATTGTTCTTGCCAATCCAATACGATTGAAGAGATTCCATAATAGAATGCCCACAATTTTGTCATCCTTCATATAGAATATAACACCGCGACCATAATTCTCTTCGTCTTTATCCTTGTCATTGCAATTAATATCGGGCAAATCTTTACCAGATTTTAACTTTTCAAGTTCTTCAGAGCGCACTTCAGTTAAATTATCAGTTTTGCGATCAGTTTTGTCCGATGGCAATGCAAATACACCAACTGTTGGCAGTGAAGCGTCCACGAGTCCAATACCTTCGTAACCAACTTCTGGTCCTAAATCAGACCAGAACATTGACTGATGTGCATAGGCTTTTTCTGAATCGAAATATAGATTGAGAGAACATTTCATTATATCCACACAAAATGTTTGGGTTAAGGAAGAATTAATTTACTTTTGCCAACCATATTTTCACCCGCTAATCTTCCAGATACAACGGAATGGTCATGATGTTCCACCCGCCGCCTTCCCAATAAAGGATCATAGAAACATGATGCGTCACCAGCCTAAGCAATATAAAATAATCAATTAACTCGCATTCTCATTCATATACCATATAAATAAGAAATAAGAATATTTGGAGGCACAAATAAACAATACAAAGAACATTTCGGTGAAAGTATGCCCTTTGACTTTTCATGATGCTTATTATTTCTCATATCGATGAGACTCTTCAACACGAATTAAGATTTCCGTGAATTAAGATTCTCAGTATGAGGTAAATTATAGAGTAAATTGCCCTTAACTTTTGGCCTGAATTACCAGCACTTGCTAAAAGTATACAAATATGTGTTCATACATTACCACAAACAAATTTCGCCGTGCTTCTAATTCAGCATTGACAACAAAGCCACCTAATGCTCTATCAACTTCCAAGCCCGACAATGTTGCAATATTTGTATTAGCCTCGCAGCCTACACAGACAACTGCCTGCAATGCAAATAGTAGCCATATGTACAGAAATTGAAATAGTCAAGAGTTCAGAGCCGATTACTTACAACATCTGTTAGAATTGTCGTACCATTGTTTAGCACCAGTCTAAGTTGTGTTTCATCACGTGTCGCTTCTTTGACACTCGCTTTGGGCAGCACACAAACACCTAATGCTTCAATTTTTCGCGTAGTCCATGTGCTTAAATAGTCTGGCAGTACTCTGGACATATTTCCAGCTTCTGGGAATACTTGATAAATGCGTACACCCCTGTCCTTTGAATAGTTGGCAAGCGAACACGCCAATTCGCTGCCAATAAAGCCATTGCCAATAATTGTAATTGATTTCTTCTCATCGGCATAACGTTTCAAACGTTCAAAATCTTCTGGACTACGATATACCATAATTTTCTCTTTGACACTAAGCGGTGCGTCGCTGAATAGTTCCAGATTTTTTGGTGTGCAGCCTTTTTCCAAGTAAACAATCAATTATAATTATGTGATTTTGATAGGTATTTAGTATTTTGTGGTTTTACCTGTTGCAATGAGACATTCATCATAACCAATTTCATAACCATCATTCAATGTTACAATGCGATTGGTGGGATCAACCTTTTTAACAGTGAAACCTTGCGCCACTGCAATGCCACCATTTACACTCTCTAGCAATTTGCTAGGATCGATGAAAAATTCTTCAGGCTCAAAGTAGAGACTGCAAAACAAAGCAAACAAAATTACTCTCATTTAGTTGTTAACTAGGCTATAGAAGGAATAATTAAGAGAACAAAGAGAACACAATAATGACATACAATCACAAATGCATAGTCTTTAGTGCGATTAAGCAGAGAAATTTAGATCGATTTCTAATCGAGGCAATATCGATCCACGCTTAATTCATCGTTGTGAATCGTTAAGTATTGCATTAGTTTACCTTCGCTCGGAACCAGTCCATTGCTTGAAACGATAGTCTTTCGTTATTTCGCCTGATTGTGCGGAATACCATAATTCCTTTGATAGAGGAGGACGCATGTAGGGTTTTTTGTTTTCGTTAGTAATCATAAGCACCTGAAAATGTAACGAACAAAACATAAAACATTAAATGCTATTTTCCTTCATAACATAAGTATTATAAAGCAGTGTACTTACCTTTGCTCTAGCATCATTTGATTTGATGGCACGGAATGCCGAAAAAGAAGCTGTACCGCCTCCAATAAGTAAGTATGGAACGTGTTTAGGCAAATCAGCAGAGCTCGCAGGAACTGTGCAAAATAAAGTTAGGTAGGGCTGGTATTTTAAAATGTACTTGGGAATTATGAAGCAAATAAAATGTTTCTGGTTATACAAGCAACCTGTTGGTTGTATATTTACATTCTCCTACGTCTTTCCCGCCACTATTTCCTTTCTTTTTACTGAACAAAAGCCACCAAACCTGAAAAAGCAATTACAACTAGTTCCATTGTAACAATCTCTCACATTTATGCTCATTGCCGCCTATACTAACCAGTCCTCCGGCACCTAAAGCTAGCAAAGCAAGCAGCCATTTAGGGATTCCATCCTTTCCACTTGATGCTGCACCACCGCCATCACCACCAGCATCCTTGGGAGGACACCGCGGCTCGCTGGGTGCAGATGTTGCAGTTTTTGGTGGTGTTGCAGTAACAGGATTGCTAGGAGGACAAGGGTGACTCTTAGTGGATAGGTTACAATCATGTGCATCGAGTATTTCTGTATTTTGGCAGAGTTTCTGCTTGTTTGAGTACTGAAAGTGAAAAAGGGAACAGCCGAAAAAATTATAATTAATACAGCAATCAAAATTAATGGCAAATTGAACAACAGCACTTTGAATGAAGTTGTTTGTGCCTGGATTGGAGGACACTCTATTTCATTAGCTTTCTTTCCGGGATTTGAATGAGGAGGATCTGACTGACTGTCAGGAGGACAAGGTGGAGGCACAGGAGGAACACAGGTGGGACTGGCTTGTTGAGCCTTTTGCGTGATACAAGGTTGGTTATTGGGAAATTTGTTGGCTTGCAATTTAGTACGAGCTTCCAAGGTGCGCTTCTTTACCATTTGATAGAGACTGTTGTGAGCATAGCGTTGTGTAGTAGCTGCAAGCAGACACAGAGAACGGATTTACCATTATTATTATTCAATACAATCATATTCATATCTTTTCCGACGTGATACACACATAAACTTAACCTCAACTTGCTACGGCCCGGCATCCATTCAACTCTTCCGGCATGTGCTAGAATGTACGCTTGTCGACTAAACTTCACATCAAAGCCCCGAAGGATGCGAAAACTCATTGTGTGATTTTAATTGAAAAATTGTAAAAACGTAATAAATAAAATTTTTCAAAACTGTTGTGAGTTATTTTAGAATGACTGAATTTTCCAGGAGCCTTGTTTTATTTCCCTTCTTCGTTTTCTACGATGCAAACTGCAGCAAACTGACGTTTTATGCTGGAAATGAAATCGATTGACAGTTGAACGTAAGGTAAGTTTTGCTATTTTGGTTAGTGATGGAGAGAATTCGGCACGAGCGGTACTCTTTATGTAATCGTGTACATGTGGGCGTGGGCACTTACAAACAGATAATTTTGCTATTAAATGATATGAGGAATTGTTTTAAAATGTTTTCAATGTTTTCCTTTTATTAAATTTGCAATTTTATTAAATTTGCCTTTCATTTTTCACAGAAAAATGTTTTTTAATAAATACAAATTTTCACAGAAATCGCTTCTCAATATTTCCGTTCACAGTTTTTTCAATGCTACACAAATATTCCATAACCAATTTGAAATATTAATAATGTGTTGCATACTTTTGGGCCTAGATGGAAATAAATATTAACAGCGAATTAAAACAAGATATGGAAGAAATGCTTTCTGTTCTACGAGCTCTACAACAAGTTACTTGTTTTGATTGTGATAATGCGACACCCAAATTTCATTTTTGAAAAGACAACAATTGACTTGCTCCCTTTTTACATAAGACAATTATATAAAGGAGGTTTAGGTTTAGCGCCCACGGGGACAGAGAAATTGATTCATTACGTCATCCTAAATAACTCTGTACTCCTGATGTTGACGGAATCACTATAAATTCCTTCAGTTGTCCAAATAGTCTGACTCTTAAGAACGGTTATTTTCAATGTTTGAAACAAATACATGAAAGGTTGCCTATTATTATACTCAGAGCCATCACCAGTTTGCTCTGGTGGTGATTGCTATTATTGAGTTGATTTGCTAATAGATTAACAACTTTGAAAATGTGACTTATAGTTTTCTTTTAATTGATGTATAGTCTTAATACATTTTTAATTTCGCATTTCCTATTCCCAATTGAGTAGGTGGTCCATTTAGAAATGGAGACCTTTTGTTCTTTAGGACCTAAGGCAGCTTTCGTTTCATTTACTGAGTACCGTCTGCTTTATCGTTCCCTTCATGAATTACAATCAAACCATTTTCTATTGATGACGTCTCTCTAATGGTGGCTTACTGGACGCAAATCTTTATAGTAAAGGCTATTTCCATTGAATGAGACAGCTACATGAAAGGTTGCCTCCATGATTATTATTTTCAAGAGCCACCACCACCTTGCTCTGGTTTATTAATTGCGATTATTCAGTTGATTTGATAATAAGCTGATTAACAACTTTGAAAATGTGACTACATAATTTTTTACAATTTTTTACAATTTTTTACAATTTTTTAATTGAGCAAACGATGTTTAACGAAATTGCGAGCAGCCTCAATTTGCTGAGCAGTGCATAGACGAATTCTTACTTTACTTTACATTTAATGGCACAACAGGCCATGGAGGGCCTAGGCCGAGCTTTTCGCATCCACTCATGTTGTGCGTGTTATATTTGTACATGCATTGAAGGGACCTACAGTTCAATGCCGAATCCGAACGGCGAGGTGAAAAGCTTTTAATTCTACGAATTCTAGATTAACGAAAGTATAAAAATAAACGAAAATTCTCTATTTAACAGCATTTGCACTTTATTTACCTAAGATTGTAGATAATTTGTTTTGATAAAAATATTCATGATGAGATTAGTAAAACGTAGAAATTATTAAAGCGTACCTAAAAACTAATTTAAAATCCGATCTAGTGTAGGTAGGTATATTGAGAACATCAAGTAAATAACATGTTTGGATTTGGAAAGATTGCAACATATTCCCGCGACTCTTAGAAAGTCGACTCTTATTAGTAAACATTCTAAGGAAAGTAAAAAACTAAAACTAAAAGTACACAAGCACCCAGTTGGAAAGTGGATAAGATATTAAGTTCATAAATAAATTGAAGAAATATTATTGTAAGAACGTAGGTAATGCTTCTGGAATGAAATGAAGTATCAATAATTAACGGAAAAGGAAGTTTTCCTTTTTACCTAAAAGTTTGAAAAGTTGTAAGTTGGTAAGGTTAACTGCAGTTAGGTGCACCCTGTACCTATTCTTCCCAATCAAGATTAAGTCGCCCCTTCTGTGCGTTCAACCACCGTGGCTGGAAAGGAAGCGTTTGCTTCAATTCGCTTAGTATGACCTAGCAACCGAAGCCGCTCTTTATACTCTTGACTATATCAGAGTCGACGTACAGTTCATTACATCATATTTTTCGATACACATTCATCGTCCATGCATATTATACAATAGATCTAGTGAAGTATCTTTCTCTCGAATGTAGCCGACAGCCTCCCATCATAGGTGGTCATTGGCCTCGTCTCAGCGCCACAGATTAAGACGAGAAGGTTGAGCGACCTATAGAGTGTTATTTTTGTCTGTTGAGAGAGGGCGCTGCTTCTCAATTGCACATTTACATTTACCCGTAGAAAAATCTGTTGGCAAGAGTTATTCTTCGCTTGATCTCAGGGCTGTCATTATTGTTGATGTTGATGCTGGATCCAAGATAAACGAAATTCTTAACGACTTTTGAATGTTTAATTGTTGACAGTAACATTTTGTCCAAGAAGTCGAGACTCTTTGTTTCTTGTCACAAAGTATTTCATTTTGTCCTGGTTCACCACCAGACTCGGTATATATAGCTTTAAATAATTTTCTGTGATATCGGAATGTTAAGTTTCAAAAAAGTCATATCTATGGTCCTACGTTGGCCCTTCGTAACCCTTCAAGTTTTACAAAAAAGTATCTTTTAAAATTTGTGAAAAGTGAGCAACGCGTGTGAAGTTATGACAATTAGCAGCTTTCATTACCGATCCCTGAACTTTTTCGACTGGGCAATACTCAAACTTTTCGATTATTATGATGTTTCTAAATAAGCAGTCGGAGTAATCTAAATATA
The DNA here is from genome assembly GCA_958295655.1 of Palloptera scutellata. Taxonomy (NCBI): domain Eukaryota; kingdom Metazoa; phylum Arthropoda; class Insecta; order Diptera; family Pallopteridae; genus Palloptera; species Palloptera scutellata. Next base: position 16,298,414 of record OY282452.1, read on the forward strand.
TATCAATATAAATAGTTGGCAAAATATATGTACATACATACTATATATGTATATTTACATATATTGTTCTGGCCTGCAACACCGTCAACAATCACGAAAAACGTAAACGTTACAACGTGATAAACACATGCATGCAATCATTTCGCATCGCGATTATGAATTTCAAGCAAAATTGCATGGTCAATGAGCGTGATGATTTTGTTTGATTATCTCCGCTCTTTGCTGGTGTACAACAGGGGTAAATTTTAGGACCTCTACTTTTTCTATATTAACTAATGATATTTTATGGTAACTGTATGCAAGCATTCTCAGTCTATATCTCTTGTGACCCTGCACTCATTGATGATACTTATGACCGGTAAGCTTAATTCTGGCCTCCATGCCATAAAAACTTTGAGCTGACAATAATAAATTACGTATTAACCCTTTGAAACTCAAAATCTTGTCTATTTCGCGGAAGATCTTGTGGTTCTCTCAAATTGAACTTGTTGATATGGTCCTGAGGTTGGCTTTCATCCTTAACTCTAAGTTTAAAATCTTCAACGGATGGCTAATACAGGCAGCTTCAGGAAAGCAATTCCCCCAGAATTATTCCAAAAACTTTTGAACTTCGTAATTTAAATGTTTTCCCAATCTATACCATTCACTCTTTCACTCACTCATCTTTATTTCTGGATATTTTTCGTTCTTTCTTACTTTACCATACTTTTAGATTACAAGTATTCCAACTAGTGTGGGATAAGCCTTCTTAATTTTGCATATAAGGTTCTAACGAGCGTACTGTACAAAAGACAGAAGCCTATCGTCAACAAGCTGATTGGACCTTATCAGTGTGGCTTCAGGCCTGGTAAATCCACCATCGACCAGATATTCACACTACGCCAAATCGTGGAAAAGACCCGAGAATCCTGGAAAAGACCAGATCGACACCCACCAGCACTTGTACGCCGCAATGTCTGATTTTGGTATCCCTACAAAGCTCATTTGTCTTTGCAAAATGACACTGACCGACACTACCAGCGCAGTGAAAATTGGGACAAACCTCTCCGCGCCATTTGATACCAAAAGAGGTTTCAGACAAGGTGATTCCCTATCGTGCGACTTCTTTACACTTATGCTGAATAAAATAATTCGAGCTGCTACAAGAGTCGCATGCTGCTAGCATACACTGATGATATTGACATCGTTGACGCCAAGGCGCGAGCAGTCAGTGCAGCATTCTCCGATCTGGAAAGGGAGTCTCGTCGAGTGCCTGAGTAGGCAATTGACAATTCTCGACCGACGAAAATAACGCTCTATAAGCCCCTCATCCTTCCCGTTCTAATATATGACCACCAATGATGAGAGGCTATTAGAAGCGGTCGAGAGGAAGATACTCCGTAAGATCTACAGTCCAATATGCGCAGACAACTTGGATTGAATAAGATGGAACGATGAGCTGTATGAGCTGTACGCCGACACTGACATAGTCAAGCGTATAGAAATCCAGTGGCTTCACTGGCTTGGTCATGTTGAGCGAATGGAAGAAAGCAATCCGGCAAGAAGGGTGTTTTATTCGAGTCACGGTGGAGGAGCACGCAGAAGAGGATTTCCCAATCTCAGTTGGAAAGAGCAGCTAAGTAAGTAAGTAAGTATTAATTTAATATAAAAAAATTTAACTACAATTGATTAAGCTTGATTGTACTTTGTTCCCTACTTTATATTTTACACTTCTTGATGTACTTTAAAAGTATTAATTCTTATTGTATTATTATAATTATTTTAATTTTAATAAATAAATAAATAAACAACAAACCCATCCATCGTCATCCACCACCGCAACTATCACGATGATGGATGGTTGAAATGCGTCGTTGACAGTCGGACACGCACACACAGCAATAACTTCAAATCAAATAGCAATTATTACCACCTACAGTTCAAAATTCATTTATCTCTTGCACTGTTGCAGCTTAACCCTCCTCCCCTGCCCCTCCCGTCCCTCTTTCTTTTCCCAAAATACTGCGGCTGCTTATATTATCTTTATTTTACGGTTCTTATCTCTCGGAAACGATTTAATGCATTTGGAAAAAAAAAACAAAGCAAAATAAGCAAAAAGTCAACACTAATAACAATATCAGCACAACTATTCTGAACAATCATGACGGTCAAAACAAGGTTAAGCTTATTTACTAGCTGTAATTAATAAACTGTGTAGTAGTTGTAAAACTAAAGAATCACATATTACGAGTTATTGTACAATCTCCGTAGGGTGGCATTTTCCCTTCACCCCTTTACAGACAGCACCGTTGCATATCGCTACAACTTCTTATCGGAAACGGATTTGATTTGATCCAATATAAACAGAAAACTCTTGAAAGGAGTTACTCAACTTTCAATGGTGCAAACGTTTTTTTTTTTTTTTTGGTAATAAACGTGCGCATTTTGAGTTCAGAAACTTTGCGCGGCATTTCTTCGCCTTTCGTGCTCTTTTCGCCCATGTGAACACAGCATGCTCAGCTATTGACTGAATTAGAAGCAAAAACGCTGTGATCCAATAGTAACAAAATTAATACCACATATTTTGTCAACGCTCAATTACGTCAACTTCAGGCATGTGACTGCTGAAGTACCATACATTAAAATAAGATTCTTCGACAATGTACCATTTTAATTATCAATGATGGTTTTTGGAAATCGTAAGTCGAGCCTCTTCGGCGCAACCTCATGCTCCTCAATTTGTTTAAAAAGCAAATCTATACAATTCCCAAAAAGATGCTGCCTTGCGCACTATTCTCTCTTCATAAAAATTGACTCGTGATTGTGATTAACTATGAGATTTATAGAATTATATAAGCATTAAAAATAATTCCAATTTCAATTTCGTTGAGATTACATTGAACCAGAGATGGAGTTCAATCGTTATTAAACGTTGGCGTTTGTTCTTCAACAACGTGACAGCAAATGAAAATTACTGACGATCATAACGACAAGTGACGTACAGTATAACGGTTATTCATAAATGACGGACTTCGTTGGACATATTTTCAAATTTGAGAATATTCGTATTCCAGAAACAGGCAATTTTGAGAATATGATTTGGAAATTCTTTTATAAATTTTCAACTATTAAGTTCTGGGAAAGCGCGGCCTAGGCCCTCCATGGGCCGTTGTGCCAGTAAAAGTAAAGTAAGTAAGTACTGGGATATGGATTATGTTTTTTTTCAACAATTACCTGAGAGTTTTGTAAAATATTGTTTTGTGCAGAAATTCTTTTAAGAAGCGCAATTTTTTCCGCCCCAAAAATCCTGTTTTAACTAGAATAGAAAAGCACTTGAAAATCTCAAAAATCTCAGATCTCATTTATTTGTCAGGTTTTTATTGGTTTAAAAAAAAACAAAAGCATTATGTAAAATCTTAGGCATGGAGCCATCGAATGATACTTTATGGAACTCATTATTGATATAATAAAACTATATAATTTCGATTTCATGTTTTAATTTTGGGTTTTATCACAAATATTTTGAAGATTCTAAGGAATACGTTTTTTTGTCTTTTTTTTAATGGCACAATAGCCCATGGATGGCCTAGGTCGAGCTTTTTATTAGATATGATAATTACATTAATATTACCCGCTGATGTGGTTGCTGTGGCGTAGTTGGTAGTGGATTGGTCTGCTACGCAGAGTTCTCGGGGTTCAAATCCTCGGCACAGGCAAAATAAAAAACGACGGTAAAAAAACCAAAACCTCTTGGTAGGCAATGGCCAACCTACATAAAAATAGCAATTAGCTAAGAAAAGCTTCTCACTCTGTTCGGATTCGGTATAAAACTGTAGATCTCTTCCATACAAATAAGTATAACTCGCACAACATGAGTGGATGCGAAAAGCTCGGCCTAGGCCATTCATGGGCTGTTGTGACATTTAAAGAAGAAGAAGAAGTTAATATGATACTTGGAATAAGAAAATTAAAAAAAAACCGGACTTATTTTTTTTTAAGTGAGCAGGAAGGTCCTAGATAGATCTTACATAGAACTCAGTCCGTTCGACCATTATACTTCTCGCTGGTTGAACCTACAGTTTAACACCGAACAGTTTCCGAACGAGTGCAGCATGCCAATTTGTTAGCACTTGGGTAGTTTTCCCATTGCTTAAAAATATTGCTCATTCATATCGGTAGGAATATAGGAAGGTTCTGAATGGAAATTAACTACCACACCAAGACGGGTGTGGCTAAGGTCGTCTAAATCTAATTATCAACTAAATATCTTTGGGTTAATTGTCTAGACAAAATGATATGTTTGTTAGTATTGCAAAAATATCTCAAATCTTTGGGGGATATTCAGAAGAATTCAGAAGAATTCCACACTACATATATTACACGAGGTGATTCGTGTCGTAAAAAGCTCATAATATGTAGTTTTGATTATAATTATGGTCAATATGTGCTTATAAAGTTACGACTTGAATAAAAATACCCATCTTTGAAAAAAAATATCAAAGGATCTTAAATAATTGGTAAATAAAACATTTGATGTACAACATAATCAAGGCTGATTTTAGGAGTTCAATTAATTTTTTTCATTGGCGATTTTAATGCTTTTGTGTATAGTGGAATTCTAAAGCACTATTTTGTGCTAAAATCACACAAATTTCTTGAGAATTGAGTAAATATTCAGGCAAATATTCAATACAAGGGCTAGAAGACTACATAGGTAGATCGTAGATTTCTATTTAAAATATTAATGTCTATGACTGGAGACAGAACTTGTCAAAGAAAGTCATGAATGAAGTCCTTGAACGAAAATAAGTGAAGCTGGCAATCTACAGAGCAATTGAAAACGAACTTTACATAAGGATGTCGGGTTAGTGCACTGCGACCTTTAAGGTATATTACGGCCCTTCATGTACATTCTTATAGTTATGGTCACCCAGATTTCTTTTACGAATGCGGAGCATTGTCCTAAGATGTGCTTCGCAAATGTGCTATCTTCTTTGCAAAATATATGTACATGATTGATAAGATGAAAAGTAATTATCAGTTTCATTAGGTGATTAGGTTGCTGCCTACAGTGTGCTGTTAGAATTCCTGTAATGATTCTAAGACTATTCTTTGACAAATTCATACATTACTTGAAGCTTTTTAGGTTATAGGTTCTTAATAGTGCTTCTGAATGTTCTAATTCTTGTCTGTATTCCTAGAATAAGTGTATTTGATTTTCTCCCTCTTTCCTAATTAATATAGAGAAGGTTCCTTTTCCCATTCTGTAGAAAGGCTCTCAAATTCATTCCTTTTAATGCCAATATTTGCCGGAGCACAAAGAATCCAAACTCGATTATGTAAATCAAGCGTATTTAGTTTACCAAGACACTAAATAACCAGTTTTGAGGTTACCTGGTGAGATTTAACTTGCCTTGATAGCCGCCAGACTATCGGTTAGGATCGTGATATTCTGATGGGTGCCGTTCGACAAGTTCGCATGACGCCCGTTATGCACACACACAAGCTAATCTCTGCAGCTTATTAGGCTCGTCGATGACCGACGATGACCGACCTTGTTATTCCCTCCCAAACTACTGATCCATAAGTGATCATAGGGTGTGCAACCATTATATACATCCAACGCAGTTGCACTGCAACTGTTTCGGCGATCAATCTAAAGTTCATAAAAAATCTAGCAGCTTTTTTTTCGTTATTTCACTAGCATGTGTTTTCCAGACTAGTTTTTGGTCTAAAAAATTTTACTTCTCTCTGGTATTTTATTTCATTCCCATTTAAACTAATGGTCTTGGCTTAAGTTCGAATTTACTTGTCATGGATTTGCTGGATTTACATTCAGACCCCCCAACTTTATCGCAGCATCTTTTGGTTATTTCTAACCCCATTTGAATTAAATTGTATAGAGTATCAAGTCGAAGTACATACATAGTTCATCTACTACAATACTCCGCAATCAGGATAAGTACGTCTAAGACAGGACTGCAGAACTTTTAGATTCTTTTTGCTCAATCAATGTTTTAAACAACTGACAGACAAAGGTAGTGGTCGCCGTGGCGTAGTTGCTGGTGTGTTGGACTAATGCGCAGCAGTTTAAATCTAGGCTCAAGAAAAAATATCGGTATCCGCTCTTGAAAAGCATTGGCAAACCTGCAAGAGTAAAAATTTCCTGAGAAATGCCGTTTGCATTCGGCATTAAAATGTAAATCCCTACCATTGGTGTAGAAATGCAGCTCGCACAGCATAAATGGATGCGAAAAGCTATACTCAGGCCCTCCATAGGTCTTTGTACCAGAAGAAGAATAAGTGATCTAGGTTCCATTAAGTTGCAGTCTGCCCAATTATTGATGTACCATACTATATTCCGAGAATCAAATACAATTTAGTTAAGGTCCATCATTCTTTGCCAAATCAGTTTGAAATATTCATGTTTACAATTGATTTTTTTCTTTCAAATATAATTTGAGAATAGTGAGAGGTTTTAGGTTCCAATTATTATCTGCTCTATATGTTAAGCAACATCAGAACATTTAGTTATGTAGAATAACTTTTAGTTAAAGTAATTGTGCAACTTTTTGCCTTGCCATTGATTGTTCCCCTATCTTTAATAAGCTCTGCAGACAATTCGCAAATCAACACTCACATTTAACCGAAATCGCTTATACAATCTGTTTTGAGATGCTGGCGAAACTGCTTTCAATCGCATTGGACGTGATAATTCTAGAAATGATTTGATTTTTTTTCAAGAAATTTCGAAATTCGAGATAATAGGTACGTACAAAATTGATTGAGGAAATAGCGGAATTGAGGAATCAGTACTTCTGACTGTACAACGAAATGCCCGCGTAAACAACAAAAAAACAGGGCAGTCAAAACAAAATGTGGACCAATGTCACAATGAGTCTTATCAATTGGAAATAGTTTTTTTTTTTCGTTTATTTTTTCAAATTACTTTCATACATACACACATTTAGTTGTTGTAAATTTGAAATTTCCTTATAAGAAATGGAAAAAAAATAATAATAAAAAGTAAGCAAAAAATTAATTTGGAATCGCAGAGACTAATGAGATTTTTGGTTTTTAATTGAAAATTTTTTTTTTTTAATTTTTTTGTGAAGCTTCAATCAAAGTTCAAAGTTTCGAATTCTTATGATCAGCAATAAACTTGTCAGATTGATAAGATGATATTACATATTTTGTAACAAATACGGACTGGGAGCTGCTATTTCAGTACGGTTCATCAAACGAAACACACTGTTTGCAATTCTTTCTTGCACTTCGACGACTTCTTTTATTTATTGTATTTATTTATTGTTGTATTTATTGTTTATATACTATAAGTATAATACCATACTTACTATCCGTGTATTGTGAGAAGTAATCGTGGAATTGCATTAGAAAATAAAATATTGTAGATAAGAGCGCCCGCCCCGCCGTACGAGAATTCGAGAATTCCTCTTTCGTTTTGGCACACTTGACGTTCAATTGTTTGATATTTTGGTTGTTTTCTTGGGTGTTGCGATTGTGTGCACGGTGCAACTACTACGACTGCATCTACGGCTACGGCTACGTCTACATCTACGTCTACGTCTACGTCTACGTCTACGTCTACGTCTACGTCTACGTCTATCCACACTTGCTCATCGTTATTGATATTGATAAGGCGAAGCGGCGATCGATGCAGTACGAAGGTGGCGAGGTGCACTTGGACAACTGACAACTACTGAAACAGAGATTCATTGAAAGCTTCCAGCGATACGAAATCAGTTGTCTCTTCATTCAGAATACATTCGATTGCGATCGAAGGCGAATTGCAATTATCAAGTGACTAGCATTGACTGCTCCACTGCTCTACGCTGTTCTGCTAGACTTTGGCATCGAACAAAGGCTTACTCGACATATCCTAAGACATTCTCAATTCAGTGCATTACTGAACTTCCAGCTGATCGTATTCATATAATCGGAATCTGCGAGATTTGTAGACAATTACGAAAGGCCTTTAGAAAAAGCTTAAGAAATATACCATAATAAATATACCAAACTTGTTGCGTGTTAAATATTTCGTTTGGTTTGGTTTGGTTTGTTGTGTTGCGTTAAACGAAAAGCGTTTAGACATTAAGAGTTTTTGTGTGGAGTGAAAAGCAGAAAAGTGTTCAAGTAAAATGGCGGATACGGAAATCATAGTGACAAATTCAAATGAACCGTCAACCAAGGCGAGCCTAATTGTGGTCTCGAATAGGCTACCATTCGTATTAACAAGAAATGCAAAAACAAAGGATCTGGAACGTAAAGCTAGGTGAGTGAATCAAACTGCCAGGATTTTTAGATGTTTTCCGAATCAGTGACAATTGAATTAAACTGAAATTTAGGGTTGATTGACAGCTCTTGCGTCTACCATCTAAAACCCATATCCTTGGATTGTATGTGAAAGATGTGAAAGAAAAATACATACAAACCATATATAAGTACACTACATGTTATTGTTGTAAAAATTAATGAACAACATACATATTTATGTACATGCAATATGTATGAGCATTATCTCTGAAAAACAGATTTATTATTCAGCGTAACTATAAACAAATGACAGATTACCAACATAGTCTTGTTCTTGTTATTCGGTGTCAACATTTATAGACCGACCAGATCAAGGATCAATCTATACTTAGTGATTGGACTACAGCAATTTCAGTGGCATTGTCTCTTTATGTTCCTTTGTTAATCTATTTGCAGTTGTGATAGTCGCGGCAACGGCATTTTACTTTCAATGTAACATACTGTTATCATCAATATAAAGTTGAACTGGATGTAGGCAAATGAAAGTAACTACACCGAGCTTTAAAAGTCAGTTTTCCAGTGCAAATGAACTCAGTTTGAGGTTTATACATAAGTAGTTCAGTTTTCAAAAGTTCAGTTATAAAGTTGTGATGGATAAACTAAAATAACGATTTTAAAAACTGATCTAAGCTTAAACACCAAAATGTCATTATCTCATCAGAGATACATTGATTGAATAGAATTTCAAATAATAAATCTTAAAATTCGTTTTGTCATAGGCATGAGCAGGGAAAGAGAGGGGTATTTTCAATTTAAACTATGAGTTTTGCTAAGCAAACTTTATTTTTAAAAACGCCTTTACTATTTAGAGGATTACCAGACAAGGTAACCTCTGCTCTCTTGTACACTGAAAAATTAGGCTGAGCAATTAAATCGTTTTTGCATACTTTGGCTTTCTGTCTCTCCTACTAAATTCTGAGATCGATGCTGTCTTAAGACATAAGACAACCCTCAAAGCATCATCCTAGTTTCCTCTAGTCCATATTAGCATTAAACATCGAACCATCATCGAAAAACGTATTGGACTAAAATTGGAGTCGAAATATGTGGACCTAGGTTTGGTTGGAAGTGGTAGTGGATGCCATACATAGACCGCTAGATCCATAGTGTTCCTACAAACCCTCAAGAGCCAATTAGAACATCGAGATACATCCATCACTGTCTCCAGTTTGAAAGTGCCCATGGTATGTGGAAAGTTTTTAAAATAGCCATGTTTATACTGGTTTAAGTCATTTTGCCAAACTAAGAACTTCGTTAATCTGGTTTTAGCTAGTATTAGACAAAGGCAAAGAATATGTTCTAAATTCTACTTACTCACAGAGTCATTACGATTCCTGCATAGGCCGTTTTCCACAAAACCAAGCTTGTTGGCATGATATTTCAAAAAGCAATGCCCAGTAATTAAGGCGATCAATAAACTGCATTCTTTGCGATAAAGTGAGAACAAAAATTCAGTTTTAGTAAGAGTGGACTTAAGTTATATAAGAATTAATCAATTCCTCGCTCAATTTTAAAGTCGGGTACAAATTGTGTTCGGCCAAGGAGTTGGTGTCGTTGATGTCGGTAACCATCGATTGTCGATACTTAACATAGGTCCATTAGTTTAAATTAGGCAACAAGACAATTTTTGTATCAATATGCCAGTTTGACATAGACAAGGGTGAACTGATTTTCCCTGTCTTCTCTCCTTTTTTATTGGGTTTACCGAATATAGGGACAAAAAACTAAATCTACAATTTCTGAATACACTATAACAGTTCAGGATTTTGCTTTTAAAACATTTCTAAGACTAAGATTGCCTTATCAGAATGTTTGGATTCAAAAGCTTTTGCCAGACAACTTGTATTTTTAAAGCTTAGATTTCGAAAAATGAAACTTTCAAGCAAATAAATAATTCATTTATATATAATATTTGCATGTGCTAGATCTAATCTAATCCAACACACTGAATTACGTTGACCTGTACTTAATAATCCTTCAGTTAATTGAACTTCTTTGCCGACTCATTGTTTGAAAACAAATAACTTTAAGTCGAGTTTGGTGATTAGAATTCAAAAGTCAATACTCGTGTCTCGCCAAAGCAAACAAGAACGTATGAGAAACACCATCAAAAATTTCTAGATAGTAAACGCACACGAACACGCATACGCATACGCATTAGGGCAAGAATTTATGACCATAAATTTTGAAAACTTCCGATCATTTTAACCCATCTTTCCCCTTTATACTATATGTAATAATAAGTATAATAATGTCACTGATCATAATCATCGTAATCATCATCGCAACCTAGCAACAAGGCTGAGTACAAAAGAAAAAACACAATACCATTTTACTTTCAATTTTACTTTATTTGTTACATTTTTGTAGTGCCGGTGGTCTCGTAACAGCCGTTTGCCCCGTTGTTATAAAAGGCAGAGGCTTATGGGTGGGATGGTCGGGTATACATCTTGAGAATCCAAATGAGCCAATACCCGAATCGAATCCGGACGATCAGACACCAACTGCGGGCTTGAAATCTGAACAGGTAACTTGTCTTTGATCGCGATTATGATGAGATAGTGGTGTCAATAAGTAACCTTTAATTTTGAATTCAAGGTCGTCTCCGTAAATATTAATCCTGCGATTTTCGATAGTTACTACAATGGCTGCTGCAACAAAACATTCTGGCCGCTGTTCCATTCAATGCCCGGCCGTGCTACGTTCAGCGCCGACCACTGGCGTAACTATGTTACGGTGAACAAACACTTTGCTTCGCGTACAATTGAGGCGCTCGAGAAATGTTTGGCGAAGAAAAGCGGCTGTGAAAAAAATCCGCCAATCGTCTGGATCCACGACTATCATCTAATGTTGGCTGCCAATTGGGTGCGTGAGCAGGCCGAAGAGAAGAATCTACCTTGTCGTTTGGCCTTCTTCCTGCACATTCCCTTTCCGCCATGGGATATTTTCCGGCTGTTCCCATGGTCGGATGAAATCCTTCAAGGTATGCTTGGCTGCGATATGGTTGGCTTTCATATACAAGATTATTGCTTGAATTTCGTCGACTGTTGTCAGCGTAATTTGGGCTGCCGTGTCGATCGCAACAATATGTTGGTAGAACATGGTGGGCGCACAGTGCGCGTACGCCCCTTACCGATAGGCATACCTTTTGAGCGGTTTGTAACCTTGGCTCGAAAGGCTCCGAAAGTTTTGAAGACATCCAAGCAGCAAATCATCTTGGCTGTGGATCGATTAGATTACACTAAGGGCTTGGTACATCGGTTGATGGCTTTCGAAGTGCTGTTGGAAAAGTATCCGCAGTACAAGGAGAAGGTGAGCCTGTTGCAGATCTCCGTGCCATCGCGTACCGATGTTAAGGAGTATCGCGAGTTGAAGGAGGAGGTAGATCAGTTAGTTGGTCGCATCAATGGACGTTTCACGACAGCCAATTGGGCACCAATACGTTATATTTACGATTATGTGGGACAGGATGAGTTGGCCGCATTGTATAGAGATGCTGCCGTGTGCCTTGTCACACCGTTACGTGATGGCATGAATTTGGTGGCTAAAGAATTTGTAGCATGCCAAATTAATGAAAATCCTGGAGTATTAGTGATTTCGCCGTTCGCCGGTGCGGGCGAAATGATGCACGAAGCTCTACTTTGCAATCCATATGAAGTGCATGAGGCAGCTGAGGTCATTCACCGTGCCTTGACGATGCCTGAAGATGAGCGTATTCTGCGTATGAGTCGCCTGCGGCGTCGTGAAGCAGAGTGTGATGTTAGCCATTGGATGCGGTGCTTCCTGAAAGCAATGGGTACTTTAGAGACAGACGATGTGGGTACGACTATCATGCAGCCCGTTACTGTGGATGACTTCGATGACTATCTATTGAAGTATGTATATCTTATACTATACATATATATACCTACTGCATCTGTATTTATGTCTTCCACCCTGTACAGATATATTGGTTTTAATCATAAATTAGCCTTGCTCTTGGATTATGATGGCACTCTAGCGCCTATTGCTCCTCATCCAGACTTAGCTACCTTATCACCAGAGCTGAAAAATGTACTTTTTAAGTTGTCGAATCACTCCGATGTGTATGTGGCCATTATTTCGGGACGTAATGTAGATAATGTTAAAAAGATGGTTGGCATTGAGGGTATCACATATGCTGGTAATCATGGCTTGGAAATTCTTCATCCCGACGGCAGTAAGTTCGTCCACCCAATGCCGATTGAATACGAAGACAAAGTTAGTCATTTACTGAAGGCTTTGCAGGACTCGGTAAGTTGCAACTTTAAAATAACAAGGCTTCTTTGTTAAATGTGCCAGTGTCGAACCACGGAATATTAATAGGTTTGCCGTGATGGAGCTTGGGTTGAGAACAAAGGGGCCTTACTCACTTACCATTATCGCGAGGTTCCGAATCAGCTGAGACCCACAATGATAGAGAAAGCACGCAATCTCATAGAGAAACACGGTTTCCGTTCGACGGAAACTCACTGTGCTTTAGAGGCGCGCCCGCCAGAAATGGATGGCAACGGAAGTGGAAATGTAAGTTAAGAAAAAACCTGGTGCTTAGTTATAAACAAAAATCTGCTTTCTTCATTTTTATTTACAGTGGAACAAAGGACGCGCTTCAATTTATATTTTACGCACATCATTCGGTGTGGATTGGAGTGAGCGCATTAAAATCATTTACGTGGGTGATGATTTAACAGATGAAGATGCCATGGTGGTATGTATCAGCCTGCAGTTGAAATCGTGAGCCTGAAATATGTATTTCATGTGACTTGTATTATTTCTTGAAAGGCTTTGAAAGGTATGGCGCGCACTTTCCGCGTAACATCATCGGATATTGTAAAAACTGCTGCCGATCATCGTTTACCCTCGACTGATTCCGTGTATACGCTTTTGAAATGGGTCGAACGACAATTTATGGGCCGTAAGGCTCGTGCGAATTCCTTAACCTATCGCAATCGCAAAGAAGATGGCGTACGAACACAAATGTCACTGGAAATATCGAAGAATTCGAATAATTTGGATGTGGAACATGTATAGCATGCAGTTAATGGGCATTATTTTATTCAGGAATCAATCAATCACTTTAAGTTAACTATATACGAGTACTATATATAATTTAATTCAAAATATTGAGTTTCTTTTTGGACAATTTATTGGGCGGTTAAAGGAAGTGTAGCATTTACTGCTGCTTTTATGTACATAGTATGTACGAGTATGTACTACATACATACATACCTTTAACTTTTATATTGCATATGTACATATCGCTCGTTTGCTGCAAGATTGTCATAACTCAAAAAACATAAATTCTGAGAAAACGCATTTGAAGTGGTCAGTTTTCCTATCATCTCATACAATTGCCCTTCTCACGTGATGAGTTCGGAAGATACAGCTATGATTATTTTACACAAGATAAATCACTAAATAACGGTTATATCCAGTAATTTTTTATTATTTTTGATTTGTGACAATCTTGCAACTGACGAGTGATATACGCTGCCCAAGAAACTGTGATGCACGGTACAATTTTTTCAAAATAGTTTGAAAGGCTAAGGATTTCACCCTGAGCCCAAAAACGGATTAAGAAAGATTTAGCAGTTAAAGGGAAAATATAACAAATTTTAGGTACATAAATGCACAATATAAGAATTTTATTTCAATTGTACATGCATGGCTCAAGACGCCAAGGTTTTTGTTTTTTCCATACGAACATGAAATATAAAACAATAAATTCACAATACAACATTTTGTTTTTCACACCACTTTAAGCGTTAAAACTAACACAAGTATTCTTAAAAATAATAGACACTAAATTATTTGATAGATGTCGAAAAAAAAATGTTCTTCCGAATTTAGGCACAAGTGAAATTTTAACGGAAGCAGGAGCTTTAAACTAATCGATTAAAAGATATAATCTCTGTCATTTTCCAAGGTTTCTGATCTATTTTGCCCAAAGTTATATAGAGATAGCACCTATACCTTCCCATGGCAGTGTACGCAGAAATAATTTAATTTCGTCAACTGGGAGCTTATCACTGTTTTTAAGTACTACTAAAACGATAGCTGCACTTAAATCATTAAAACCAATATTGCCCAAATTATTGCTCCGTGAGAACACATCTGCTAATGAAAAAAAAAAAGGAAACTAAACAAAAAAACAAGGACATACATTTATAAATTACAATATTACCGATATCCTTGAGTAAATTCGAAAAGAATTCAGAATTTAATATGTCAAATTTTGAGTAGGTTTTGGTTGTTTTCATAATTTCTACGTTATAAGAAAAATAGGTAGGTACTTATGTATATAAATGCAAGCAAGAACTGATGTGCCGTGCCTCTAGTTCATTTTCACAAACAGTTATTGTGACCAGTGTTGCCAACTCTTGATGCCCGAAAGAGCCAGATTGTAGAAACAAATTGTTTCGTTTTGGTGGTTTTTCGCCCACTTTGCCGTTAGACACAATTGGATCTCCACTCGTTTCATTTATTATGTATGTGTGTATGTATATATTGCGGAAGACTCGTCAATTTAGCAATAGCGGATTGGGACCACAGCTTATGAAAATCTATCTTCTTTAGCAAATTATTTCAAGGTTCTTGATTGCTTCCATTCTATGAGTTTTTTAATTTGTTTGTAACAAAAAGTAATCGATATCGAAAGGAATAGAAGAACAAGATTGTGTAACAATTTTTACAGTCAGTGAGTAATTTTTTATTTTATTATTAAATAATTATTTTATATTTTTTCCAACACGAAATACATTTTTTCTCACAAACACCGTATCGTGGCCGTTATCGTGACTTGTCTTGACGAAGATTATCGTGATATTTTCAGCTGTTGCTCTGCTAATTTTGCAAAACCAACTGAGCAATCTGAGAGTTTTCTAAAGGAACTGCCATGACATTTGGGATATTAAGAATAAACTTATGAAACAAATCTGGTAGCTGCCTTTGAAAAAAAAAACATGTTCTTGGTAAAGCAAAGCAGAAAAACTTTTATTATTATTTTCCGAATAGGAAAGATTCAATAATAAACATAAACTTAAAAAAGAAATGGTGTATTGTAATTTAAATTTATTAAAATATATCTGGAATCTCTTAATTTTGAGTTACTTTTCAATGTAATCTTTATCTTTAATAAATAGTAAATGTATTGTGAATTTAAAATTTTATAGCAATCTGTTTTATGTAGAAATATTTTTTATTTTTCTGCTTTCGTATATTGCTGCAATACTTTCTCTCTTGGGTAGGACTTAGAAAACAGGAACAACTTTTTGGCTTATATCTCGCGCACAGTGTAAAACAAAAAAATGAATGCTAGGAAGTGCTCCAGTACTAAAATTTGGCACTCAGTGATAAATTTAAGGCTTTATTGACAACGCATGCAGTGTTAAAAGACTGTTATACTAAATATTGAGTAACAAACATCAGTTAATACTCCACTTAAAATATGGTCTTCTTTCTCATTCAAGCATTTGATTATTTATTGTACATTTCACAAAAAATTAAGATTTCGTTTTTTCGAATGCAACTACACGAAAGATTTAAAATTCCACATTTTCTTATTAATACTTTAAAGTATTTAGTTTATTTTATTTTTTTTTATCATAAACGTATTTATAATCTGGAATTATTGAATTATTTTTGGTTTGTTACTCCGGAATTATTTATTGCTTAATTGTAAAAAAAAAGAAATAACTAAATAGTAACAACTCGTAATTAATTATGCGATATTACAAGCCATGATACAATGAAGAAAAACAAAAATATTGGATAGACAGCAAGCGGTTTTCGATTGGGCGGTTGGCTGTCACCCAAGAAAATAAAAGAAGCTGCAAGAGAAATATTTTTTTGAAGAAATGCAATTTGAATTATGTTGTATTTATAATACCGTAAGTCGCCCACGAGAAGCCAACCATAGTGGTCAATAAACGCAGGAAGAAAAGTAGTTTCGTTTGAGTGGCTAGCAAAATAATGCGACATACAATAAGCGATATCGCAACCGGTGTCAGACAGTAGCCCAACACACAAACCGATTGAAAGAAAGAGCTACAAAGTACATAAAAATATTATTATTAATAATTCCTTGTATGATGATTTATTTCATCTTTGTTATACTCACATATTGCCACCCAGCAGTTTTGAATTAAGCGTTACAATAGCAGCTCCAATCCAAACTATAACAAAAACTTGCGCAAACTCTGGGCCACCATCGTACATGTTATCTGAAGAGCCCTGCAGTATAGTAGCCATGAATGTGCATAATACCAATGGTCCCCATAGATCCCCTATGAGCAAACAAAATTACCATTAATGCATACTACTCAACATTGAGCATTCTTTTAAATACATACAATCACGTAACAGACTCGATTTCTCTTTGGGATAAAGGACGTGATAGAATTTAATGCCGACAGCGCGACAGTCTCGCAGCTGTAACAATAATTGAAAAAATTGGTAATAAGTTCTAAATGGATATTCTGAACGCTGTAAATGTTCCTTACAATTGTTTCTTTTATTGGCTCGTCGAGTGTGTTGAAGTCGGGCGCACCGGGTTGTGTAGTGTTTCTCCTGCCACCTGGAATTGACATATCACCTTCCAGTTGCGTTGTTGGAATGTCCTCAAACATCTAAAAACAAAAACAAAAAGGGGAGGTGCATTTAAGATCTTCCTGGTCAGTTTTCACAAATAATTTCCATTTTCACTTACATCTAGTTTCGTATCCATTTTGCTATAATTATACTAAAGCTGTTAGCTTTTGTTGCAAATGAAATATTCTCGTTCCAAGCGCGTAGTATTTACCTCTTGATTTTTACAACTCACAAAATCAGTCTAATATTTTATTTACACAGAATACGAAACGTCATCAATGGTGTCAAAATCAGCTGCGCCACTATCGTACCGGAAACGGTATTGCCAGCTCTAATATATCGGATGGGAGGAAATGGGGTAACTACGCTGAACATTGAGGGCCGTTTTCTCAATGTGCTTAACCACTTATCCGTTCACAGTCTGTCAATCGGTTAACCGTCGGTTGATCGAGTTTTGATTAGTGCGAAACCGGGCATTGAGAAAACGGGTTAAAATTGTTTACTTATTTACGTGTTGTTCGCGCCTAATTTGTACAACACTTGCTCTTTTGAAGCTTTAAAACGTTTTGTAATGTGTTAAAAAACTTTTCATAAAAAGTTTGTGTTTATTGCGAGTTGCAGTGAAATTTCATCGTTCATCGGACACTCTGCGTAGCAGTTCAACGCACTACCACTACGCCACAGCGACCACTTAACTGCTTACCAAATAATACATATACCTAGTCTTGCTTTTCAAAGTAGTAGGCTTTGAAATTTTAAATTGTATGATCCCGGTATGATAAAAGCTGTGCAGGAGCGGATTCGCCGAAATCCCTTAAGAAAGCAAAAGATCATGGCTAGAGAAATGGATATGTCTTCCAGATCCATGTCACGACTAATCCGTGATGACCTCCACATGAAGGCCTTTCGCAGGTGCACAGGCCATCTTTTAACTCCACGGCTAAAACAAATACGATTGGAAAGATGTAAGAAGCTTTTGCAGTGGCACGCAAGAAACGGTCATGAAAATATCCTTTTTAAGGATGAACAAATTTTTACGGTAAAGGAAGTTTTTAATAAGCAAAACGACAAAATCTATGCGAGAACATCTGAAGAAGCTAAATTTATTGTGCAAAGGGTTCAGAAAGGTCATCATCCAACATCCGTTATGGTCTGGTGAGGAGTATCCCATAAAGGCGTCAGTTCCTCGCATTTTTGCGAAAACGGCGTTAAAACTGGAGCAAAAGTGTACCAACAAGATGTCTTGGAAGGCGTGGTGAAAGACTTGACAATAACCCTCTTTAATGGAGAGCACTGGGTCTTTCAAGAAGTCTCTGCACCGGCACACAAAGCCAAAACAACGCAAGAGTGGCGTCATAATATTCCAGCCTATATTAGTGCTGAAGATTGGCCTTCGGGAAGCCCAGATTTGAATCCCCTTAATTACAAATTGTGGTCACAGCTAGAGGGTGTGGCCTGCTAAGTTCGCCACCGAAATTTGGAGAGTCTTAAGAAAGCTCTTATTTTAGCAGCGTCATCAATACCCATCGAAACCATACGTGCCGCTATAGCCCAATGGCCTGATCGTCTAAAGGCGTGCATTAAAGCGAGAGGCGACCATTTTGAATAAGATGTCTTTCTTTCTTTAATTTTTACATTTTCTCATGCTGCTGTTATTGCTAAAATCTTAAAGTCAGAACTGTGGAGCGAAAACTCTAATCAAAAACCCTTAGAAGTCAAAATACTATCTTCTCAAACTTAAGGACAAATTCGACACTGAGGTCGTCGGATCGGCTAACTAACACCTTCAACATTTGTCTAATCGTTCAGGTCTTTGCATATTTAGTATGTGGATATTTACAGGTAGTGCGTCAAAACGCATTATATATTTTTTTGTTTTTATAAAAAAATTAAATGAAATATTTTTATAAATTTATTACAAATACGAAAAACATAATTACACCTTCATGTTGCTGTTATTGTTATTTTAGATAAATCTAATTATGCTGTTATTAATTGGATGTGTCGCGATAACTATTTAGACTTTCATTGTATGGAATTTAAATTAACTTGTTTTTGCTTCGCTTAGTTCTTCTTCTTCTTTTCGTAGAAGCCTTGTATGGCCTTCAATAGCCAACCAATTTCTTCGACTGTTTTGATTTGGTAGTTTGCATATGTCTTCAATGTGGGCAGTTCAGATACACGGAAGGTCTTACCGATGTCGTGGAGCATTTTCATGGCATCCTCATCGGTGGTGTCATCACCGGCGTAAATGATTTTCAAATTCTTAGCCCAGTCGGCATCGAACTGTTTCTCTAAAATCATTTTGCTTCCCTCTCCTGCAATGAAAATTGATAACCCAAAATATTAATACGAATTCGAAATTTAAAGGTTTCTAGACATAATCTAGCAACTAATTAATATTCTTACAAAATTTTCAGATACGTTACACAGTGTAAGTGAATGGATAATTTTATTGTTGAATATTAAATTTGTTATTCTCTATGTTTTATGGCAACTATTTAATTCTCCTCTCAACTTTATTCACTTGATTGCCAAGATTTTGATTGCAAAAAATGTAAAAATTTACATATGAGATCATGGATTGCACAAATATATTGTGTCTGCAAAACATCCACATTCATTTTCATATAATTTTCAGATTGTTTTTTTACTAAACTAAAACAACAGAAAGCACTTAAAAACATAATTTGTTTTTGAGTTTCTGATTGCGCTGATAAATTGTTGAGAAAAATTTAAAAGTTTGAAAATATTTTAGATAATTTGTTTTTTTCCCCCACCCCGAAATTATAAATTCTGCGTTTATTACGAAAACATAATATAGAAATAAAACATTTGTATTCGTATATCAGCACTAAATGAATTAGAAAATATTTCGTAGGTGGGCTACATACATACATACGTTTAACTGTATATTATTTACACATACATATAAATATGTATGTATCTGAATACAGCTTTGCATGGCTCTTCTATACATACTACACATAACATCATATGAAAGTATATGTGAGGAGCAAACTTTTCTAGGCGCGAGTAGGTGCATATAGCGAAAATCTGAAAAGTGTATTATTTTTAGCGAATTCGATGTGGGCGTACATTGTACAATATATGTATAGGCACATATGCGAGTATATTTGTGCTAGTCTTCTATATACATACATACATACATACATACATACATACATACATACATACATATATACATATGTATGCATGTCGTGGCATCATTTTTCCACTGTAGACGTGTTCGTTCAAATTGTCAAGAAACTAAAAAAAAGAATGTTTTTGAATAATAATGATGATTATCAGTGAATTCATTTGGTTTCATTTTCATTTGTGCACTTTGTGATAATTTTAGTTATGATGCGCGTGCATTCTGAATAATGGAATAATTTATAGTATCTTGAACTCAGAGCCTTTAATTGCGTACACATGTAAAAGTTGTAAATTAATTTGTTCTCGTATGCATCACAGGGAAATAACATAATGAAATGTTTAATGTGGCAGCATAAGGAAAAATTATAAAATTATGATCGATTATACGTATAGTATACTATAGTATACTATAGCTCATCATTAGTAGTTTAAGCCAAAAATTGAATTTTGTAAAAATTATAGAACTTATTAGTCTAGAATTAGAGGCTGAAACTGAAATTTTTTTAATATAAATACATTTATTTCATATGATTTCATTTAAATATTCGAAAATATTCGAAAATATATATATTTTATTTTTTTATATCATAGGATACATCAAACTGTTATTCATTAATAACCACTTTCTGAATCTCAGACGGATGTCTGAGAAGCTAGAATTCAAATAATTTGTCAGTAGATTAAATCAGTGGTAAATAGAAATAACAGCATAATTGAAATTGTTCTCAATTGGCAGTCAAACAGAAACATTCCGACTACTATACCAACATTTCAGAAGAAGTAAAAAGTAAAATTCTTCTTCTTTCCTTCTTTCCTTCTTTCTTTCTTTTAATGGCACAACAGCCCATGGAGGGCCTAGGTCGAGCTTTTGGCAATCATTCATGTTGCGCGTGTTATATTTGTACATGAATGGAAGTGAAATTTATTATCAAATAAATATTTTCCCAAAATCTTTGCTTTTATGCTTATGGTAATCTTCGAAAGACAATTAAACCACTTTTTTTTACAAGTTGATGGCTCCTGTAGATTAGCTAGGTAATATCAACAATGTTGATCAGTCGGTTGATGTTGAATTGCGTATGGGAAGCATTAATATTCGAACTTTGACTGAGATTTCTTTATTCTTTATTAGAGTCATATAAATGGCGTGTGTGAGGCTATCCAATAATTTACGAACAAGAAGCGAACAGGATGTTAAAAAAGTTGGTGGTGCCTATGGCATGGCATATAGTAGAAAAGCACAGTAGTGTTACCAGATCTAAGACAAGGAATACTTATAAAGGGTGATTTTTTTGATACTTAGTTTTTGACGCTAATATTTCGGACAGTTCACGCATGATTTTTGACAAGTTATTTTGTCAAAGTGAAAAATGCTCAGTTTGGTTTGCCATTTCATCATGAATAGACTAACGCCTGAACAACATTTGCAAATTATTGAAATTTACTATCAAAATTCGTGCTCAGTAAAAAATGTGTTTATCGCAAAATTGTCTACAGTGACGAGGCTCATTTTTGACTCAATGGACACATGAATAAGCAGAACTGCCGTATTTGGAGTGAAGACCAGCCAGAGGCAATTCAGCAGCTAGCAGCTACCAATGTATCCCGAAAAATGCACTGTTTGGTGCGGCATCATTGGGCCGTACTTCTTCATAGACGATGAAGGCCGCAACATTCCGTTCAATTGAGTAAGGTACCGTTTTTTTTTTGCCGAAATTGCTAGAATTGGACTCGGCCGACATGAGGTTCCAACAGGACGGTGCCACATGCCACACTGCACGTGAAACCATGCATCAATTGAGAGGCGAATTTGGTGAGCAGTTAATATCACGTTTTGGTGCACTCAATTGGCCACCAAGATCGTGTGATTTGATCCCGTTAGACTATTTTTTGTGGGAGTATGTTAAGTCTCTTGCCTATAGGAACAAGCCAAACACGATTTCTACTTTGGAAGCCAACATTGAATGCGTCATTGGTGAGATTCCGGCCGAAATTTGTGAAAAAGTGTGCCAAAATTGGACCATCAAGTGAAATTATCTTTAAAAAGTCAATGGCAGGAATGGATTTATCGATGCAAATAAAAATTTCATTCACTTTTGTAAAATTTCAGATTTTTTTTAATTTTCAAAAACCAAGCTCTTAAAAAATCACCCTTTACAATACCATTACAAAATATTCTATTCTTTGCAACACAACAGCAGAAGCGTTTTTTTTTTACAAAATAATAACTCGCACTTTTAGGTATAGATTTTCAAAAACCAAGCTCTTAAAAAATCACCCTTTACAATACCATTACAAAATATTCTATTCTTTGCAGCACAACAGCAGCAGCGTTTTTTTTTTTACAAAATATTACCTCGCACTTTTAGGTGTAATACTTAGCTATTTTGAGAAGCAATCTTCTTAGTCTTTTAAATCTCGTTGCAGCAAGCGAATTAAACTACTCCGACAAATAGCTTCGGGTGGGAGAAAGTACTGAAATTGTTGCGAGAGAGAGAGAGAGAGAGAGCGAGAGAGAGAGAGAGAGAGAGAGAGAGAGAGAGAGAGAGAGAGAGAGAGAGAGAGAGAGAGAGGGAGAGGGAGAGAGAGGGAGAGGGAGAGGGAGAGGGAGAGAGAGAGAGAGGGAGAGAGAGAGAGAGGGAGAGTGAGAGAGAGGGAGAGGGAGAGAGAGAGAGAGAGCGAGAGAGAGAGAGCGAGAGAGAGAGAGAGAGAGAGATCGGCGTTAAAGAGTCCATTCGAGATATTGTTAACATGGTTAAACCTATTGCGAGCTCAGTGGAAATAGATGCGGAAGAGATTTAGTGATTTTTTTATTAGCAGATTTATTGCTTAAATGACAATACTTATAAATCCAAATACTATATAAATAATCCAAATTTGGCAAAGAAACAGTACAATTAGTCAAATATAATTATGTCTGCTTATGAAGATCCTATGCTTGATAATTTTCTTGTTCGTTTGCCCCAAAACTTTCTCATACACTAAGTACTTATGTTATTTTTTGTCTTTTTAATGCAGCTGCATGAGTGCCACAGACGTCTCCAATAAATACAAATAGATAGACAGAACCACACACAAATATGTGTACAAACAATATACTGTAGCAGGAGGTGTAGTGCAGTATGCAAAAAGAAAACTAATAAATTTTATGCTCCCTTTTTTGTTTTTCGTTTTTTGTTTTTTTTTAATTGTATACATTTTTGTTTGTTATATTTTTCCACTTTTCGGTTTATTTAGCGCATTAAAAATGTGCATTTTCAGACGGCACCAACATTTTTTTGCTGCCGTCTCTATTTTCTATTTATTTTCTTCATGCTTCTGTTTTGGAGATCTGCTCTACATTGCAGATATTTTTAAATTATGGAAAAATATCTATCAAGCGTATACGAAATGCACAGCCACAAACACGTACTAATTAATGTTTGTGCAAGAAGATGTGGCTGTAAACAATTAAAAAAACAAAAAAAAAACAAAATATAGAATTTATAAATGCTATAAAGTCAAATGAACCGCCTCAAAATGTGAGCAATCAAAAATAAAATTAAAAAAATACATCATAAATTTGTTATTTTTGGCAAAGAATCCTTTGTAGCTCTCTCAACGCAACGTTCTCGATGTCGTTTGGTTGTGTTCGATTGTTTGTAAATATTTAGTTTGCCCGAGATTGAGTCATTACCTTGTCTCGGCCAAAAATTTCTGCTCCTTCCCACCAATCACACAAATGCCGTACACATCTGCCATATCCAAATACCCACATCTAATTTATCTTTTGAAAGATAAATAATTAAATGAAAACGATTTGACTCGGCCCGAAAATACTTATGTTTGAATTTCAATTTATCAACGGCTTTTGTTGTTGTTGACAAGTGGCATCTTAAGTTGCGTTGATTTCGTTGCTAGTTTTTGGTTTTGGGTTTTTGGTTTTCATTTTTTTTATTTAGAACACCCACACGAATAATAATTTATGTGCACAAAAAAAAAGAAAATATTTAAAATTATGCTTCTATTTTTCTTTTATGAAACCATTATTGTCTTTGTGTGTTTGTTTCTTTCGCAAGAATTTTTTAGAATAATTCGAACAATATTAGCTTTTTGTTTTTTGTTTGCTTTTATAAATTATATTCAATTTTTTTTCACATTGCAATGGGTCGTCAAACAGAAAATAAGATTGTATTTAGTCGAAAAAACCGACATTCACAAAAGAACTAAATTATAACAAAAATGATTTTAATTGCTTCGAACAGGTGTGGCAGCTGCCCAAAAGTATTTCAATTGAAAGACAAATTGATAATTTGATTATTTCGTGGCCCGTAATAATTTATTACTTGCCCAAAGAATCTGCGACCTGCCAGACAGCCGGCTGATTTCAATTGTCGATAAATACACACGAGAAAGTATTTGAATTTGTGTGATAATTTTTAAGATTTAACCTAGAACGAATTTAAAAGAAGTACCTAAACAAAATATTCTCAAGAATCTTCAAATTTAACAAACGAAAACAAAAACAAAAACCTAAAAATAAAAATAAAAATAGTTTTCAATTTTCACTTGGAGACATATCAAAGTCTATAGAAAACACAGCACGAATAATGTTCGATAATTTTATTTATATATTTCATTTTCTTTTCAAAACAACGACAAATTTAATTCTTATGATTTCATTTACTTTTTGAACCATTTATTAGAGTACGAGTAAAATGAAGCAGTTGATCGAAGCAATCTTACAGATAAACAGACTTGAAATTGTTAAGAAAGTAGCACCCACTTGTTTCCTCAACAATACCAAATCCGATCTGATCTGTACAATTCATAACAATTTAAAATATTTCAGTTTAAAGTTCTCTGTTGCATATAGGTTAGATTACACTGGGGGCTAAAGCCAAGTCTAAAGCCAATCCAATTCATATATGGTTGGATGAGTCAGTTTAAAACGATACAGAAACCACTTTATCTGACTCTACTGAAGCCAGGAGAGCTACCTCAAAAAACTCAATATGTTTGGATGAATCAGTTGAAAACGATACATAAAATACATAAACTCATAAATGCGGAAAACCAAGAACCACTGAAATCTGAGTCTACTGAAGCCGGGTAAGCTACCTCTAAAACTTTTATTCCATAACTCAAAACTTTTATTTTAATTTAATAGCAATTGTTAAATTGTAAGTAAAATAAAATTTGAATTTACTTTGTACGAGTATGTAAAACAATATAACAATAGAACTATAAACTGAGTCTTAACTCCAGCTTATCCTCTTTCAAGCTGGCTGGTATAAGTGAAGCAATGAGTGCTGAAGCGGCCAAAGGCACAAAATTTCTGAAATCGAGTTAAATGAATCAATGACTTAATACCACTAAAAATTAGACCAGGCAAGGTAGGTAGGTCTACGCTTAATTTGGGCTCACTGACATGAGTTGTCAGTCAAATCCACTCTTTGATAAACATATTTTCAGAGTTCTTTAGAGTAGAAGCGGAATAAAGTGATTAAAAATGAATGTGGCTTAGGCCACCTTCTGGACCCAACGCCTCATATAGCCCGTTGAAAAAATTCACTCTAATACTTTATATTTTAATAAAATTCATAGTTTCTATACTCATATTTACAATATTTAATAACACTAACCTTTGTCCCAGTTGACGCGTGGCTTGCCTTCTAAGGCATATGGCGTTTCAATCAATTGGAAGCCGTGCGCTTGAATGAGACCCTTAGCGGTTTCAATGAGTTTGGCCTTGAGCTTATCGTTAACACCCTTGTAGTGATAAGTGACTGAGATTTTCTTGTCTTCAACCCAGGCACCTGAGCAGACCACCTAAAGAGAAATTAGAACATATTCTTTCTCCATTACTCTGACTCATATTGACATACATTCAGTATTAGGTAAACGAAAAACTTAAGTAGTTCATACAAACCTTTTCTCTCAATTCGGTAACCAATTTGTTATGCTTCTCCAACAATTCCTCAGGCATTTCAATTTTGAATTTTTTCCCTGAAGGATATTCAACTTCAAGACCATGATTGCCGGCATAAGTGACATTGGGGTATTTCAAATGATTCTTAATTTCAGCGAGTTCACGTCCAGAGAAAATGCAAATAAAGATTTTGTCATTGGCAACCAATTTCTTAATATTGATTTCGGTATCCTTCGGCATTGCTGATAATTCTTCGGTGAGTGGAGCGAGTGTACCATCGTAATCCAAGAGAAGAGCAACTTGATCTGTTGCGGGGTTAATGAAACTGTTTGCCAATAGAAAAACAAATGTAAGGTAAAGGAAAAGTTAAAGAAAATGTCTAAACACTAAAATTCAAAGCAAAATCTGTTACGAAGCGTATGCCGGAAAACAAAATGCTTATTTCAAATGGTAAGTATAATGTAATCTTTCAATACCGTACGTCACCAGCAGTACGCTACTCGTACTCTGTTACTTACCCTTCAAGTGCTTTGACATAGTCTTCTTCTTTCTTCAGAAGTGGTGCCTTCTTCTGTTCAGCCATTTTTTTCTTCTGGTATTTAACACAAACTACAAAAAATGAATATAGAAAGATTGTTTCTTGTCTCTGTATCTGCTGGAGGTTTCGTCGACTGTTTTAATACTACTGACAAGTGTGCACTCGGACAAGATCCTCCGTGGTCGTTGTTATGTAGTCGAAAGTCGAATTCCTAGTCTTCTTGCTAATTTCGTTGAGCTCGCGCATATCGTCACCATTGCCGAAGGCACTCGTACCTAGAATTTGTATACGAGAGAACGCCAGCGTAATATTCTAATTTTAACGTAGGCAATGCAGTTTATTATGTTAGAATTCAATGCGTTCACTATGAGTTCTCTGAGAGCATCTGTGTGTGTGTGTGTGTGTGTGTGTGTGTGTGTGTAAGTTTATCCAAGCAGTGAAAGTTTGGGTTCATTTCATTTGAATTTATGCGAAACTTGAATACTTATTACAAAATACATACTACATATAAGTATTTATGAATTTACATATTAGAAATATCATGTGGGAAGAGAATCTGTCACAATTCTCTTTAAATTATTTATTTCTAAATTTAAATATGTATGTGTACAGTGTTGAGCATAATAATAGAACTTTCATTTAAGAAGAATGGATGTGGATTCGATTAATAAGGAATCACTTGAAAATATCAGATTCGATATGAAAACGACTGGAACACCGCGAGGAGGATCCAGGCCGCAACTACATGACTTCAACTTACTGACTATTCTCAGGTACTCCGAAAAGTAGAGGTAAGGCTTTTAAGACAAGGCAGACCTCAGGCAGATTAGAAATATGAATCAAGAATGCTGCCTACTCACTAAGTTTCTTTAGTTTTATACATTTTGTGTCTGTTACATGAATGGGTGCATGAAAATATATAATTTATTTATAAAACATTTACTATGCAAATGCTATTTAAATGCACATTACTGTACTACTGTGGGCAAAAGTAGGTAAGACTTTTTAATTTAAATTTGCAAAAGGCCTTCGGTGATAATTGTATGTCGCGAGCAAGTATTTTTGATTGGTACAAATTGTTCAAAGATGGTCGAGAACGCGTTGACGATTGACGACGAACCACGTCCAGGACGGCCATCAACATCAACTGATGATCAACACGTCTGGTCAATAAAATCAAGGAATTGGTGCTCGAGAATCGACGATTAACAGTCAGAGACCTTACTGGCATCGTTGGAATATCGAAAGGATCAGTGAAAACCATTTTAAAACATCATTTGGGCCTAAGAAGAGTGAATGCACGATTGGTTCCGAAATCACTGCATTGGTTTTACGAGACCATTTTGCCTAAAATTCGACTGATATCGTTCCGCAACCACCCAAATTATGAACAAAGACTTACTACTTTTTGCCCACAGTAGTATACACTTATCAAAAATGAACCAAAATTAATACTATTTTGAAAAACAAATAAACTTTCTTAACCAATACGTGGTATTTTTAAAGTTATTTATGATTATTAACTTAGCCTACGAATGAACTGGTTCTTCTTTTTCTACAGTGCATTTCGCATTAATAATCCACCCAAGTAAATTTAGCGAAAATACTAGCAAATACGGAAACTCTTCATAATATTGATAAATATCTGTAGAATCAAAGCAGTTCAAGAAATATAAAGCCAAAGAAAGGGAAATGTAGCACCCAGTAACTCAGCGGTGAGTTGTCATTTTCGATGTCACTAACTGTGTCGGTTTTGATGCTAAAACTAAGCTTGATTCTGTTCTATTTTTTCTGACCTTTAAAGCCATTTAGTCAGATCACAAAATTTCACCAGAGTATTCTGTCAGAGTGTCTTCTATTCTACCTAGTAATGGCTTGTTATATCTTGCCAGAGCTTGGCAACCAACAATAAGCTTTGGAGGGTTTCTTCTTATTCAATGTCATGTCAGATACGAGCCCAAGGTTGAAGTTTGTATAATTAGAGCAGCAGATAAATATAATCAGTAAGGTCTCTGATCTCTTGCAATATTAATTATAAGACTGATCTTAAATACATTTACTTTGGTTTCTTTTTATTCGCCAAGTATTTAACTATATTCGTTTAAAACGATTAAGTTGTTAGTTAAATTTTCATTCACAATGAAACAGATCAATAGAACTCGGAGCTGGAGGTGATCTTCCAGCAATTAACCATAAGCATTTTCTTCTTTATGTATTACCATATATGCGTAAACTCGATATTTCGCTCTTCATTGCATTTAAATTTAATTTTAGCTCACTAATCGTTGATGGATGTTTTGACAAATTTCATTGCTATGTTTTGATACACGGTTCTTTTTTCTTTCATTATGTATTAACAATTCACAGTAAGGTTCTTATAGAATCCAGCATGTTAACTATACTTAACACCTATGGCTTATATGGAGCTTTTGTTGTTGTCATAGCTACTAATTATAGTAGTAACGAGTGGCGAATAAAACGCAGCTAATTTTCTTCACAGCTTTCTCGATTTACAGCACTCTTTGCGATTTATGAACTAATTGTCTAACCAACTTGTCATAAAAACAATCATTTAGTATTAAATTCTAATGTTGTATGTGTATTTTATTATTAATTTAAGCGAGGTTTGGGTTTATACATTTCCAGTTCCTCGTGACTATAACAATTGTACATCTCCACTATAAATTATAGCAATTTTGGCAAATTGTAATAACTTTTGGATTTCATATAGACAATATCAAATTAGTTTTGTTTTTAACACATTATGGAATATTGATTAGTATTACTTATACAATTTACATAACTAAAATCTTCCCTAAACTTTATGAACATCTCCAATCCACTTAAGCAGACTTTCGACAACTTTTTGTTCGGGCAAACGGAAATCGGCAAAAGTTTGAATTTCCGGATCTGTTGAAACTCTGAAGGAGGTGGCATTTCCTTGTAATATCTGCAAGCGAAAATTTATTATTAAAATAATTGGTTAATTATGTATGGTATGTATGTATGTATATTGAATGAGCATGGCTTTTTCTTTGATTAACTTACCCTCATTGCATCCTCATCGGTGGTATCATCACCAGCAAATATAACCTTAGTATGATCGATCCAATCGTCACCAAATTTATTCTTTAAAATAAATAAAGCTGCTTCACCTGAAATTTAACATTGATTCATTAATTTGTAGTGTCTTTAATTATTAAAAAAATATATTTGTAATAGATTAGGCTCTTTGACCTAGGAGCAAAACAACAAAAATCCATCTATTACAAATCCAAAGGCCGTAAAATATTCAATCAAATTATTCTCACCCTTATGCCAATTTACTGGCGGTTTTGCTTCAATGGCTTCGTGTGCTTGATTCGCTTTGAAACCATGTGACTCGATAATGCTTACGGCCAATTGTCTTTGCGACTCCTTGACATCTATGGGCGTGTCACGGTAGTGATATGTTAGCGATACCTGCTTATCTTCAATCCATGCATTATTTTTGTACACCTTCTCACCCAACTCTTTAACCAGTTGCGTGTATGATCGCTGCATGTCAGCGGGCAATTGATAATCGTATCGTGTGCCATCTGGACCTTCAATTTCAAGACCATGATTTCCAGAATAGGTAATGCCTTTAATGCCAACGCGTGCTTGGACATCACGAAGGCCGCGTCCCGAAATAATTGCAAGAAACACTTTCGGATAACGGGCGATTTTATTCAATCTTACTTCGATGTCGACGGGCATGGAGGTTTTGTTGGGGTTATCAGCGATCGGTGCCAGTGTGCCATCATAATCGAAGAGGACACTGAGGGTTTTGTTTGTTTTGAGAAATCTAATTAGGATGACATTAGATAAAGTGCGAATTAATTAGAAATCGTTTAAAATTTAATTATGAGCGTTATATACATATAGATTCGATATCATGTATTGTAGCTACATACAAGTGTATAAAGTATTTATAGATATACATATGTAAATGAGTTAAGGAAATATGTATGTTCCCATATACAGTAGAATACCGATAATTCGTAATCGCAAGGGACCACCAGCTTTTTACGAATCACGCGGGTTTTCGATGTAACGAGATTTCGATTTAACGAGGTTAAAGTAAGAAAAATACAAATTAAAGTTTTTTGTTTTCAATTTATTTAATAGAAAAAAAAAATGCCACACTCTTTTTTCACATTCCTCTGGTAAAACAACGAACAAACTGACCACGAAAACCGAAAAATATAATCAAAAAAATAGAAACATAACCGCAGCCGTAGCTATCTACTATGATAGATTTTTTTTCGAACCATAGTTCCATAGAATTTTGTTTTGCATTCCGAATTATACCATAAGAAGTTGTCAACAATCAATTACGATTTAAATGAGGTTATACAGACTTTGTATTGATCAAAATGTATGGAATTTTAGAGAATTAAGGCGATTTTTATCAAGCGACCAACACTTTGTTGTGAATTATAGAATGTTTCCAATTAACAGGGTACAAATTATCGCGATTCTACTGTATTAAATTGAAATCATTCGTTCCATATGGTACTTTGCAATAAATACAGAGATTGTACATTTGTGTGGGTGAATGGAAAATTTGATTTACGTCAAGAGTATCTACATCCATGTGGTAGTTGGCCAGCTAAGCAGATTGCCCGGAGTTTAAAAAAAAAAAAGGAAAGAAGGCCACCTCTTGGAATGCAATGGCCAACCACAAGAGTTATAATTGCCCATGAAAAGCTTTTCACTTTGCTGTTCGGATTTGGCATCGGCAGGCATCCACAACATAGGTGGATGCGAATTAAAAGAAAGAAGAAAAGCTCGAACATCCAGCAAGCTGTGTGAAATATTATAGTTATTGCGTTTTAACTTTGACATTATCTCTTAAATGCATTACGTATGCATTGCTACAATTCAGTAGGTAGTGCATTAATATTATATAATTACATAATAATTGTACGTCACTAAATATTGGTAAAAACCCGAATTACAAATCTGGGCCTAATATTTTTACCTGATATTTTTACTTAACAAATACTATACCATTGCTAACTTTTCTTCTTTTTTAACGGCACGACAGCCCATAGCGTGTCTAGTCCAAGTTTTTCACAACCATTCATGCTGTGCAAGTTACATGTTAGCGCGAATGTGAACGATCTACAGTTTTATGCCGAGTCCGAATGTCAAGAAGCTTTTCTTAACTAGTGGGGGTCAACCATTTGTGTAGACACTACTTAGTCAGTCACACTGAATCATATCCCCGCAAACGTTCGAAATCGACATCGAAATTAATACATTAAAGTGATGTTAAGGCTTTCTAAACTTGCAAATGTTTGCCAGATCAAATATATATATATCCTTGTAGTCAGCCTAGATATCGTTATCCAAACTCACGCTCACGATCTTTACTTTACTTTTAATGGCACAACAGCCCATGGAGGGTCTAGGCCGAGCTTTTTTTCGCTCACGATCACTCTACCATATTCAAGATGTATGGTAAGAGTGAAGCATGCCATAAATATTCCAATTAAATCGAATAATTGTCAGTTAAGTTAAATATTACATATGTTCTCCAGATACCAGCTCTGTTTTCTTGACCATTTTTCATGTGTTTATTTTCACGGCAATTTGTTTTGGATATTGTACATCGCTAATCGAAGAATTTATAAAAGTAAAATTTGGTTAAGCAATAAGCTTTTAAAACTATACCATAGTGCTCCT
This sequence comes from Palloptera scutellata, assembly GCA_958295655.1. Lineage (NCBI taxonomy): Eukaryota > Metazoa > Arthropoda > Insecta > Diptera > Pallopteridae > Palloptera > Palloptera scutellata. Next base: position 16,330,654 of record OY282452.1, read on the forward strand.
ATAGAAAGTAAAATAAATTTAGCAATTAATTATATCTACAAATTGTTTACGTTGGCTATGATAACGCATTCGGTCCATATTTGTATGTAAACATTGTACATATAGGTAAATACTTAATATAATCGAACTTAAATCTTTTAATATTTGTAATACGATGAACTACTCGAAATTATCTGTTTCTAATTTACTAAATGCAATCTGTAATTTTGTTGGAAAATTTTGCAGTTTGTGTACTTAACTCCACATTACTTTGTTTATTTTCTGATAAAAATGTGTATTCTGAAGATTTTTTGTTTTCACGAAGCACCTTTACACTTCCTCGTTTACATCCAATTTGATCAGAAGCTGTACACTAAGTATGTAAAAGAGAAGTGAAAACGACAGACTTTCCCAGTTAATTAAATCATTTTTTTTGTGTTTTTTAATTTTTCATTACTTTCTGGCATGCGAATTATGAACATTGTCATAATTCTGTGGATTGGAAATTATGGGAAAATAGAAATGCCGAGTCTCGATACCGGGCGATATACGCCGATATACGTCAAATATTACTATCAACTATGCTACGGCGACTAAATTTGGTTTTCTCGATACTCGAGAAAAATAAATAAAATATGAAAAATACAAATTGTGGGTACTGCATGGTACTATTCTTGTCTGGCAATGGAAAGCTTAGTCAAAATCTTGTAAACCCTTTTCATTCGTATACAAATGTAATGAAAGGATGCGAAATCTAGGTTATGGAATGGAAACTTCTATGGAAACTTCATCACATATAGTATGACTGCGCATTTTCTAAGTACACTCATGTCTGGATATTGTGAACTAATTATTGCAAGGACTGGTCACAGTATCCAGGTTGGTCACTATATCAAGGTTGATATTTTTTGTCCAAAAACTTTTTTTATTTGCTCAAAATGCAAGAGATCATTAGAATAAATTTGTAGGAAAATATAAATGTGTGCTTATTGAAAGAATTCGCGATCTTTCTAGTTTGCTTCTTGCGTTCAGAAATTGACTATAGGAGCACTTTTTCGCGTGGACTTCGCAGTGCTAACTTGCCAGCATAAACAGTAGTGTTGGCCCCAGCCCATACGATAGCTTTATTGAAACTTTATTGAAGCTTCAGTAGCTTTTACAGCATTTGTGATCTGTATTTCACCATCACCAGACGCTGGAATATACTCGGCATCTTTTTTTCAAAATGAATCAACCCAATTGTTCACTTTTTAGAGTACTCCATGTAAAAATTTAAATGTTCACTATTCTCTACGTGTATAGTTTCTCTCAGTTAAATAGGTATGATTCAGAATAGTTTAATCACTACTGAGTGCAATAATGGAATATTTTTGTGAATATTTTTTGCAAAACTCATCAAAGTGATCTAAACAACTAAAAACTCAGCTGTGATCCTTTGAAAGATATACCCAAAAAAGTGTTCTTTGTGTCGCACTGAATAATTTAAAATAATTGGGTAGGGTATCTACAAGTCGATCAAGAATAATTGAAACATAAAAAACGTTATTTGTGTTCTAACAATCACTAATACGTATTTTGAAACATACTTATAACAAACAACACGAGTTTCATTATAATCGCAAACTTATTACACGATGCACTTTATCCTCATTTGATGAAGCCAAGTGTTCATTTGTGTCAGGTACTTAATATTGCTACTATTAAAAACGTTATCAGTAAATTACTCATACTAAACGTGGTAAAAACAAAGAAAAACACCAGTGTAGCTAATCTAAGTATGTATGTATGTATAGTTTATATAGTATGTGTGAACTCGTATGTGCTTTACTCACCCAGGTAATTTAAGTTCAAATTCCTCCAATGACGAAATGACAGGTGCTGTTCTCTTTTCTGGCATTGTGTTGCTGTTGTTGATGCTATTGCAGCTTTTCTCACTCAAATCACGCTTAATTCGCTGGCTGCTTAGCTCTAGAGCTTGTAGAGGATTTTTCGCAACGATGAAGAGAAACGATAATGTTCTTAGAATACGCACTGTAGATTTGAGCAGAAAAAATTGAGAAATTTGTTTTTATTATTTCGAAGTTTATCCTTTTATTTTTAGAACTTTCACGGTGCATGTAAAAATTTAATATATTGTATATAAAGTGTTTTAATTTTAATCTTGATCAATGATCTTTTTGCTATTAACGCGTCCTGTGAGTTTGGCAACAGGATACAAGTCAAAAATAGCGATTTAATATTTTCTTTTTTTTTTTTTTTTTGGTAATATTTTAGTTTTGTAATAAAATATATGCGGCGAAAATTTATTAACAGCTAGTAGTAAAAGATTTGCAAAACTGAATTGTTTTACGAACACACTGGGAATATTTATATTAATTTGTTCTTTAAAGCGCTGGTCTGACTGACTGTCTCACACTAGAATTGATCGTTGTCGTTTTGAAACACACACAAAATTCAATTGTACGAGTAGATAACAAAAGGTTTGAGTGGCTAATCTGCTCAGCTCTGAAGATACTTTGTGATTACAAGCAGCTCGATGCCGGCGATCCACTTAAATATGCTTTTGAATGATACATAGGTATATGCAAGTATCAATGTATGTGTAAGTGTTTGTGTGTGTGTGTGTGTGTGTGCGTGTATGGAAGATGGCTAGCTAAATGATCGACTAGTACTTTCTGTATTTTTGAGGACGTAATAAATATTTGTATATACTACAAGTAATATAGTAAATGGTGGTGGTGGTGGTGGTGGTGTTAGTACTTATGTAGGAAACACCGAACACAATCGATTGTGGTAACAGTTGAACGTGAACTGAAAATGATCAAGCTATTCAAATTATTGTCCCCCTCCTATAAGTAAATATCTGATTAAGTTCGCTGGCTGGCTGAATGTTGGCCAGCTTGCTGTGGCTAGCCGAAAGTGGCATTACGAAATTTGTTGTTTACCAGCAGGGCGGTTTTCAAGCTCAAGGTTCTTCGAGAAACGGGGGAGAAAAAACGAATTTAAGTATACAAATCATGAAAATGTGTATTCAACTCACTCGCATTATACTATTTTATTATTTGTGTGTTTTTTTTTTTTTTTGTTTCAATTGTTTGAATTTAGAGAAATATAATTTGCAACAAAACTCTTTCTGATTAAACTGCAAGCAGTTGTGCAAAAAATTAACTAGTTATGGTAACTAGGTACTTGCTAGCTTTAAACAATTTGCGTTAATCTACATAATCTAATTCACTTTCAATTGCTTTAAATCCAAACTAATTTAAAATATGTCACTTTAGATTTTTAAAATTTAACAGTTTAACAGTTTAACAGATTTTGTTTGGGAAACATACCGTTTTTTTTTATTTGTATTTGTATTTATATTTTTATTTGTTAGTAACTGGAGAAATTTATGCACGCTGATCGTGTCGATCGCCGAGCTGCTACTTTCAATGATCTAAAGAATTAAATTGTACTCTACGGCGAACGTCTCTGTGGCTTCAATTGGCATTGCAGCTCTTTTATATTAACTTGAATGTAAGTTCAAACAAAGAGTTTATATGCGTTTCAATAAATTAATGCGACTGTATGCAGTCTGGTGTCAAAAAAGTGCATGTAGAAAGAATCAGCCACCAATATCGTGGACAGCATTGTGCACATTTGTGTGGATGTATGTGTGCTTGTGTGCTGTGTGTGTTTGTGTATCCATGTACGTGCGCATGGACATTTACGAGTATCATTCACATGCGTTTGAATGCAAAAACAATAATTTTGCTGGCCAAAAGCCAATATCATCAACCTCCTCACCGGAAGGAAATGCTTCAAGTAACTTTGAAACATTATTTGCTCTCTTTCTCTTTTCATAATTCACAAATGAAAATATTCGTTAGGCGTTTTTTGTAAGACTCCACCATATAAGATTAATATTTAACTGCAAAGATTTTGGATGACTCACGTTTAAAATAGACTATTTTATGGTTTCTGTTGTTTTTGGTTTTGTTTTTGTTTTTTGCGAATTTTAATAGTTTAAAGATTTTTGATTATAAAGAAAATAAATCTGTTTCAAAAATATTATTGACCTAAATATTTGCTTAGTTGAGTTTTTTAATAAATAGAAAAAACACTGTGTAGCATAGAAATTGTTGGCCAAGTATTTTCGTTGTTATTGCGCTTTCCCATGAAATATTTCTTGAGGTAACTAGAGAATACATGCCAGCGTTCCTTTGCCACCTGTGACTTTTGCTTCTGTTAAAGCTGCACTCTCGTCATGCTGCTGGCTGACATTAGTTTTACTTACTTACTTTTAATGGCACCTAGGCCCATGGAGGGCCTAGGCCGAGCTTTTCGCATCCACTCATGTTGTGCATGTTATATTTGTACATGAATGGTAGGGACCTACAGTTTATAATGCCGAATCCGAACGGCGAAGTGAAAAGCTTTTCATAGCAATTTTTACTCTTGTAGGTTTGCCCTTGCCTGCCAAGAGGTGGGTGCCGTGTAGAAAAATTATTTTTTCTACTTTTTTTTGATTTTGACTGTGCCGAGATTCGAACCCCGGACTACGCCACAGCGACCACTGTAATGGCTGACATTACACTGTTACATTAAGGTATTTTTTTTTATATTTTTTTGAATTCTATTTTGTCATCCATTCCATATATTAGATATTCAAAGTTACTTGTAAGCTGTTTTTTTTTGCTATCGACTTTTCTGCTATTGATTGTCCAGACTTACAAACAAGCTACACAAGAACTAGCAAAAATGAAAGAAATGGAAATGGAACACGATTGAATTCTAAGTACTTATACACAAGAACTAGCAAAAATGAAATAAATGGAAATGGAACATGGAAGAATTATGAGAGCGACAAATAGCCGTAAATAAATATATAATTTATATGATATGAATGAAAATGGGAGGAGTTTTTTCCGATTGGAGAGGACTTGAAAGAGTTTGGATATTTAAGCGTACGAGTACGAATACGTGTACTTTCGACAGCAGTGGTCTGGATCTGCAAATGTCTCCATTCATGAGATTCAATAGTTTTGTAATTCACTCAGAATACTCAAATTCAGTATTGATTGCTGATTCAGAAAAGTAACATTAAAACTGATAAAATCTCTGAATATTCAGTGAATTTCGTACATTTCCGTCATTGAAGAGAAACCTATAGCCAGGCAAGGCATTCTAATAACTGAAATTTCAGTTAAATGAACATAATCATAATCAAAAAAACCAAAAAAAAAAAAAAAAAAAAAAATGCAGATTCTAATATAGAAAGCTAATTATGTGACTAATATGTTAGTTAATCTGTAAATAGAAAAATTCGGATATTTCCTATGAAAAACAAAATTGTTAGCGTTTAATTTCGACGCAAATCCAAGACTTTAGACCATAGCAACATCAAAAATGGCATCAAAGTCTAAAGTCAAGAAATATGTGTATGCAATTTAAATTTTGTTTCACTGTGTTCTAATTTATTTGACGGACTTTTTTATTTACCATTAATACTATATATTTTTTGTTGATGCTCGAATTTTTTTTATTTTTTTTTTATTTTAATGACATATGTACATACCTATGTACTTATGGTACATACATATATGCACCTTATTCACACATTCTTATACATTGAAAAATATGATCTCGAATAGGCTAAGAAACTTTAGATTGCATACTTTTATTTCTATTATTTAATGTTCCCACTTAATTAACAAAATGGTGACACGTTTTCATCATAAAATGCGTATTTATTGTATCTGAATGCTAGAAGAAGCGGGCAGACATCAAAGTAAAAATTAAGTAGAGATGTTCATTTTACTTGTTAAGTTAAATTTGCAATATATTATTGTATCTACAGGACACTGTAATATTTATATATGTTATATGTATTTGTTTATTTTCTAATCAAGTCGAGAAATGTTTTTGTTTTGCACCCTCAATCGCAATTAGGACAACAAGAAAAACACATTTTTTGTCTTTGTTGTTTATGTTTATGTTTATGTTTTATAGATCTAAATATTTTTTTAAATAACATATGCATGAGTAATATTTAAAAGGTGATAAACAATAACAAAAGCAGTTGAATCTGATATCTTTCAGGTAATTTTTTTAAATCCTTTATGCTTCAAATAACCTTTGAATTCATAGGGAAATGAGCTTGGACGACCTAGGTAAGGCGTTCGTGTCTCGACAAAGCCAATTTTTAGAATTTAGCAATTGAAGAAGTCGCTGTGGCGTAGTGTCAGTGATATGGACTGTTAGGCAGAGTGTCCGGTGTTCGAATCTCGGTACAGGCCAAAATCAAAAAGTAGATAAAACATTTTTCCACACGGCACCCACCTCTTGGCAGGCAATGACATGGCTACAAGAGTAAAAATTGCCTCTGAAAAAGCTTTTAACTTCGACGTCCGGATTCGGCATAAAACTGTAGCTCCCTTCCATTCATGTACAAATATAACACGCACAACATGAGTGGATGCGAAAAGCTCGACCTAGGGCTGTTGTGCCATTAAAAGAAAGAAAAGAAGAGAAGTAATAACAAACCCGGAGAGCTATTCACTTTCACACTCTATAAAAAACGACAGGTCATGGAAGCATCTCGGTGTATTCGGAAGTTATGAGGGAAGCCCAAGCTAACTTCTAAGATCTTTTTAAGATCTTTTTAAAATCTAATTAAACTATCAAGATTTAATGAATTCCCTAAAATATTTAATATGATAAGAAGTCATTTTGAGTGCTGTTTGATATTTATGTTTATTTACTATAGAGAAGTATGGTAAATATTCACACTATAAGTGTTCCAAATTACCAAAATGTTTAAAATTTTGTAAGTGTAGAGAATTGAAAGTATCATTATCATCATGCATTGACCGCATGTTTCAAACAAACAGAATATACCATAATACAATTTATATTGTACAATGCCATATACCATACATACCTATGTCAATATGTATGGGTTTATTTTATTCAAATTATACATTTTTTCTTTGTTTTTCAATTCAAAATTTATGACGACGTGTGTCCAGCGTGACGATGTTATTGCCAAAAAAAAGCGATCGCTTAAAATGATGAATTATTTCAGGTAAAATCGTAAGATTTTTATTCATAAGCTATAATATTTTGCGCAGTGTATTAAAAGTTAGTAATAGCACAGATTTTTGTGCAGTGAAAGATATAAGTATAATATTTGTTCAACTAAATTCTAAAAGGTTTTTATTAAAAATGCCACAGCAAGTTAACAAGTCGGTCTGAACTCAGATCATGTAAGAATTTAAAAGTCCAACAGGCTTTAAATTTAAGCGGCTACACCTAAAAGTATAGCTTGATCCAACATCGGGGTCGTAATCTTTTTTATCGATATTTACTCTCCAAAATATTATGCTGTTATTTCTAAAGTAACTGAAATTTTTTAAATTTAATAACAATGCTTTTCACTTACGAACTCTATGGAAAATACTCGGTGTATTTGGAAGCTATGAGGGAAGCGTAAACTAACTTCTAAGATCTTTTTAAGATCTAATTAAACAATCAATTGCCTACTCGTACATATTTGAAATCACCTAAAATATTTAATGTGCTAATAAGTAATTTTGAGTGTTGTTTGATATTTATGTTTGTTTACTGTAGGTATTTCAAAATTTGTTTATATTTAAATATAAATATTTAAGAATTTTATGAGTGTAGATATTTGAAAGCATCATCATCGTCATGCATTGACCTCATGTCTCAAACAGACAGACTCTAATACACTTTGATATTGTACAATGTGTGTGTGTAGGTATATTTTATTAAAAATATATTTTTTTCTTTGTTTTTCAATTCCAAATTTATGATGACGTAAGCGCATTCAGCGTGACGATGATATTGCCAAAGATTAAATCACTGAAAATTATGAAATCTTTCAAGTAACATCATCATTATTTGTTAGATATAATAAGTATTTTGCGCAGTGTATTAACAGTTACCATAGTAATGGCACACATTTTTGTGCAGTAAAAACCCTAAAGAGGCTTTAAAAACTGCTATATCGGTGATCTTAGTTGATTTCGATATACCTATATGTATGTATGTAAATATAAAAAAAACTTAAAACAAAACATGTCTGGCATATTTTTGATAAGAAGAAAGTCTACAATCGAAAAAAGTAAAGTTCGATGACTGGATTACTTAGAAGAAGTGAAAATATATTTGAGCGCCTAGTTAATATTTTACGATTATCATTTTAATTTTAATTAAGTAAGTATGTATGTAAGTATGAAAAATTCAAAGGATTTTACTTTGTACGAGTATATAACACAATGTCTTTCCCATTCAAAAGGAAAGACCTGCTCTTTGTGCTATTTGACTAAACGTTTCTGTACGCTGGCTTAATTATGTACTCCAGGTATTTTCAAATTCTCCTCTCTTTAAGTGCCCTCCCTCACAGATACTTTCAAATATTACCCAAATAGTTGTTTGTATCAATTCCTACATACCAGGAGAACATAAAACTTTTCACAGTGTTCCTTTTTTCTGCATACCCTAAATGACGTACAGCTTTTTCTGAAATATTTGCATTAAACGGACACAAAGTTTGATAGTAATACATTGATTACTTCAAGGCATTTATACATTTATTACTTGTCCAGGAAGGTGGTGAGTTTTATTTCATCTAATAAGAAGGCCATAACATTTTTACCAATATCTAATTTTTTAGTCCGACCTTAGATTTCGTCCAACCCTCTGCAAAGTACGTTTTTCTACTTGGGTTAAAATTAGACAAACAATAATGCTCTTCGTACTATTGCACTATAGTTTCCCTAATCATTTCAGAACTAGTTTGTACTTTATAAAAATTGTTTGGCACAATTCTTGCAAGCAGTTGCCAGCTAAAATATTACCAGACATTGGCTAAAGGTGCACATTTTTCAAAGGATGGTAAAAAATCGCGTCCTTCTTTTTGTCATGGAAGTAGCTACTACAAAAATCTATGCAAGTGGTCTGAATCTAATGGAATTTTTGCCAATAAAGCTGTGCCAACTACGTCGATAACACAGTGCAACAAATTTAGGTTCCCTTTCTGCGAGGTGAAAATCTCCAATTCAGTATGAAATTATTCGGTTAGGTTAGAGTGATTGCTTTTAAGTAGAATATAGTTAGGCCAATTAGGTCCATTGGTCCACATTTACCCTAATCTTTATTAGATCCTATGAGGTTTACTTAACTTTAGAATTCCTGATGTCACCAGATTCAACTGATAAAAAGGTGAACCACTTTGGTAGTTTTTATAAAGTTTTCTAAATCCCTGATGTCAACTAGGTTGCTGAAGAAAAGTTGACCTGATGATGCTAGTCTACGTGTGGCAAGCTCTGGACAATTGCAAAGAAGGTGGAAAATAGTTTCCTCCTTCTCCTCATCGAGACAGAAAATCTCCAATTCAGTATGAAATTATTCGGTTAGGTTAGAGTGATTGATTTTTAGTAGAATATAGTTAGGCCAATTAGGTCCATTGGTCCACATTTACCCTAATCGTTATTAGATCCTATGAGGTTTACTTAACTTAAGAATTCCTGATGCCATCAGATTCAACTGATAAAAAGGTGAACCACTTTGGTAGTTTTTATAAAGTTTTCTAAATCCCTGATGTCAACTAGGTTGCTGAAGAAAAGTTGACCTGATGATGCTAGTCTACGTGTGGCAACCTCTGGACAATTGCAAAGAAGGTGGAAAATAGTTTCCTCCTTCTCCTCATCGAGACAGCTTCTGCCGAAATCGTTAGTAGGCAGTCAGACTATTCTGGCATTTCTTCCAATTAAACAGTGCCCAGTGATTATTGCTGTTAGAAAATCTATTTAGAGAGGCAAGCGAGGCTGATCTCCTCGAGTTGTAGGACGTAAGATTTGCTTTATGTGAGAGCATGTGTACGTTTATGTCCACCTCAGCTACCGTAAGCTATGTTAATCATTTGTCTGTGTATGTTCAATTTGTAGGATGCTATAGGCATAACTGGGCCTTGGGAGTAGGAAATGCCACTATGAAGCGGTTCTCAGTACTGGTGTAATTTAAATTCTTAGATATCTTATTAAGAGATTCGCGGCATTCGGAGATTACCTTGGAAAAGTAGTGATTACACTGATTACTTTACAACTGCTTGGCTAGGGTTGCTGATCAGATTTTTCCAGCTCTTAGCAATTGAAAGTTGGATATATCCGGGAAACAAAACCGTTCTCAAACAATATTACAATATATAAGAATTATGGCTAAAAAAAAATTAATGACGATTTGATATGTAAATTTTTTTGTATGGCCTTTTTTCTGAGATTTATTTGGAAACATAATTATAACCATTTTGTTTTGCAGTAAAATACAAATAAATCAAGTTCAACAGTTGAATCTGAAGTTAAGGAATTCTGAAGTTAAGGAATTCTGAAGTTAAGCAAGTATGTAGGTTCTAGGTTAATAGGTTCTAATGAAGATTAGCGTAACTATGGCAACAGCTCACGTGGTATTACAATGGTTCCTAACTATATTCTACTAGAGAATTTCGTTTGTTCTTTTAAATTCATCATATTTTTATACCAGTTTACCAGAAGCTGGTTCCTACTGGATTGGAGATTTTCACCCAGCAGTAGGTGAACCTGAATTTATTGCACAAAGTATGTTATCGGCGTAGTTGTCACTGCTTCATTGGCATAAATTGCATTCGATTTTTGTAGAAGCTGCTTCCATGAATAAAAGGAAGAAACGATTTTTCACCAGCCCAGCTTTTGCTTAAACACTTGCATCTTTAGTCTATCTCTGGTAATAATTTAGCTGGCATATAAACTACAAACTAGTTCTGAAAAGATTAGGGAAACTATAGTACAATAGTACAAAGAGTTTTATTGGCTTTCAGATTTTAGCCCAAGTATAAAAACGTACTCTGCAAAGGGCGGGAGAAAATTAAGGTCTGACTAAAAAAATGGATATTGGTAAAAATAGAGAATTTGTCGAATAAAATGTTACTTTTTGTTATTTAAATTTTTGTTTTTGCAATTCCCTGAATTCTTGATCTACAGTCTCCCAAATTTTAATAAGTTCATCATCCCATTAATTCCCTTCCATCTACAAACAATATATACAAAATTTATAGGAAGTCCACCATCGTCTGACTTTTTCATGGCTTTTTGCAAAGTGCGTGATGACCGAATTTAGAAATTTAAAGTAATTGTTTATTTAGAATTTATTTGGCTCCTCTATTTTGTGTATTGTAATTGTTATTCTGCTACATATTGTACATATTTTGAATGTGTTGATGCGTTGAAAGAATGCTTCATTTATACATATTTATATTCTATATTTAGAATTAATGTAAATATTTATTTTTCCTAATTTATTATAATCGAATACAAAATGAACTTTAGTTTTAATTTGTTTAATTTGAAAACAATTGAACAATTTAGTTTTCATCATTTCGCATCATACTCGGTGCGGTGCGATTTTCAAAATATTTATAGCGAAAGTAACGAAAAGTTTTTGAAATTTTAGGAGCGTTTTTCTATTGACAATATTTGGTAAAATCGTTCAGTTTTTTTGCAATTACATGCAATATGAAATGAAACAAAGTGAAACTGGAATTGGAAGTGACAATTTATTTGTAAATCTAAATAAATAAATAAAATTTGATTATTAATTGTGGTGTGTTGTCGATGCATTTATTCGTTGTTGTTATTGTTCTGAGCTACACGCAGCAAATAAATGCACAAATGTGTTGACGACGCTGATCACTTACGATCACTTCAACTTCAAAGTGCATCTAAATATTAATGCATGCCCTTGTGTTGTACAAATATTTGCAAACAAAATAATCGATGAATGATAAAATTTTGTTTATTGATACATTCAACACTCATGGTGTACCCCTATGAATGCAGAGCATTTTGTTGAATGGAAGGAAGATTGATAGGTGGGAGAAATATGGAGAGAGAATCAGAGATGGAATGCAATCACACAGGACACCGATAAAGGGATAGACAAGACAGCCATTGTGGCAAGTGTTATGCCTTTTACCACAATGAACTTCAGTTTATCAGTGTCGACTATGACCACATGTAGCGCCAAAGGCCAAGTTTTTCGCATCCACTCATATTATGCCTGTCATATTTGTACATGAATGGAAGGGACCTACAGTTTTATGCCGAATCCAAACGGCGAATTGAAAAGCTTTTCATAGTCAATTTTTACTCTTGTAGGTTTGCCATTGCCTGCCAAGAGGTGGTGCCGTGTATAAATTCTATTGTTGTTGCTTTTTATTTATTTTTTTTCTTTATTACTTTGCCTGTGCTGAGAATTGAACCCCTGACACTCTGCGTAACAGTCCAACGCACTACCGCTACGCTACAGCGACCACTAATGAAACAAAACAACAACAAAACAAGGTGTGTACTCACTTTTGACTTGAGATGTAGGCGGCCGCCTGCTGGTTCAATGGAAAATTTGCAAGAATTTCACCAAATACAAAAAGTATTTCGTTTTATGAGCGATGATTATTTTATTTTTGCAATAATCACGATGACACAACACTGGACCACTAATAAAAAAATTATAGTAAATTGCCAATATGTAATTTGGTAATATTGTAAATATGTAAATTCTTTTTAAATCAAAGTGATTTCAGTAAATTTTTCCAATTAGAAGTAAAGTAAATAATTTTGTATTCTATTGTATAAGTGACCTCTATTTTTCCCCTCTACCTCTCTCAAAGTCTAGTATTTATGGTATTTTTGTTTGAGAGCTTTTACTTAGCATCTATCTAATAAAAAGCTTTTTAAAAAAATAAACACTACATAATAACATTAGACAAAAGCATGTTACACTCTGATTGTCAGTGCTGCCAAATCTTGAATATCAAAATCATAAAAAATATTTTTTGTTCTTTTAAATTCACCAGTCTTTATACTAATTTACCAGAAGCTGGTATAAAGAAAGCTTTTTATATACAGTTTGAATAAAAAACCGCATTTAAAAGAAATATGAATCCACCAGATTGTTTATTAAAAAGCGAGTTATTCGAAAACTAATGATTTTGGGCATTTTACACACTCAAATTTTTGTGTTATTCAAATGATATTTTTGTTTTCGAAAATGATTAGTGAGCAAACGATAAAATGAACACACATTATGAAAGATTACTGAGCTAAGTAAACATTGCTGTAAAGTCCAAAAAAGCACTGTCACAAAAAAACAGCGTTTTCAAGTCAAAAAAAAGAAAAAAAAAAAAAAAGAAAAAAAAACCGGCAAAATCATAAATTTTGGCTTTTTATTTTTTAAATTCCTTCAGATCTGGCGACGAAAGCACTAATTTCGCAACACTGCTGATTGTTCTGTTCTGCTCACATAAATGAAAATCTCTCCCAATCATGTGAGTTGAGTGGCCTCTTGATATTCCACTAGTGTTGGCAGTTTATGGAGAATTCCGTTAAATGTGGGAAATTTCTGGAAGCTTTTTACAAAATTTCAAGTTATATCCGGTATTATTAATTAATGGTTTAATTAATCTCTAAATAATATAGGCACCGGAACTCGCAACGTCCAACATTTTACAACAAAATATTCAATTGGCCAACGCCGAGTCCTTCTTTTGCACGAATATTCGCCCTTGCTTTACTTACCCATGTGGTTCACTCCACCACCTTATGTCGCATTGTAATCCATAATCATATTTGAGTTTTGATATTCACCGACGACTTTTTTTATCATCATATACATAACAACTGTTGTTGGGTACGCAAGAGCGTAGCCATTATGACTAATGTAATGAAAGTGGCTGGCTGTAAGTGTTAAATAATTTTCTACGATTATGAGGTATTCTCTAAGATTATGGATACATTTTGTTAGCAACACTGCAATCCACTGCATTCTCTTTAAAAGAATTTGCTGTTGAATTAGAATTTTGATCAGTGGTGTTCATTAAAATAATTAAAGACGAAGCCTACCAGAATTCAAATTGAAATAGCATTAAAGCTTTTCTCTCGCGAGACAATAACTCTAGTTTACAAGCATGTGCTTTTTTAGTCGTTTGGGAGTCTGATGAAAATAAGTTTGATGAAAAATACGACTCCCTAAAGGTGGCTTATATGGCTTATATACGCCGGAATACGTAGAAGAAAACTAAAATTATAGATTCTTCTTTAATTTTGAACTTACCAAATGACAAATGTGAAACAATTAGGAAATTCACAAGGTGTCGTAGTATTCAGTGTCGTATCCTCTCAATTGACGTAAAATCTCTCATTTCTTTCATACGAAATTTTACAAAATTATGACAATACGACGTGATACAACAACTTGTGAACCAATCACCTAAATGTTTTTAATTCCTTGTACAATTCGATATGTACAAACTAATTATTACAGAAATTGATTACATATGTAAATCCAATTTTGTGTTCTATCTTAAAAAGTTATTTGAGAATTTCAATTTGCATCACAATTTATATCCCATAAAAATAACGTTGAAAATGTCATAGAATTTTTGCAAAACACAGAAACTCTGAAAAAACTGAATAAATTATAAATCGAATTTCCATATACATATAAAGTTCATGTAAAAGGATTTATTGATGTATGCGCATTTCAATCTACAGTCAAACTTCTCTAATCTAGTTATAAACAAACTTCGCTATCTAAAAAATCGGAAGAGGCCAGAAAACAATATTTAATAGAGATTGCATTTTCGAGGCTTTATTTCTAGTAACTCTACAAAGTTTTATAAATTGCCGAATATTCGAGGACTTAGTATGTTTGAGTACATACAAGTAATCATATGTACTCGTATATGCAACTCAACTGTCACGAATATTTTTTTGGTACTGGTACGAGTAAATAAAAAATATGGTATGTAAAAGGTTTGCAAAATGTTTCGTAATAGCCTAGCTTGACTGTAATTCTGAAATGCTAATTTAATATAAAATCTTTAATGCTGCAAATTTCCTTCTTTTCTGTTGATATTTACTTTACCTGCTGTAAATATTTGTTATAACATTCATAATGTACGAAAAAATCATACATATTAAATCTATGGTATGTGTATTGCATTTGGTAGGCATAACACCCCAACACACTCTTCCATTCTCCGCATTTCACTCATAAAGATGTTATCTTTTCTATATCTACACATTTATTTATGGTGGTGTGGCATTCTCACCACCTTTCAGTTCAATATAATAAACCATACACCATATTGTTGATCCCCTTTTAAATTACATACATACATATGTAGTCAAAAATTAAGTTAAGCTGGTAACAACCGTGCCTACACACATACAAACATACACATGCAAATATACACCACACCCAGAGTACCTCCACTACTCGTTCCACTCTGGTGATAGTCGCTCACTTGAGTTTTTCAAAATCCATTGAGGTGTATTTGGCGCCAACGGTAATACAAAGTACAAGAAGACAGACAAGCACTACAGAATCATGCTCTACTGTTACCTTTTACACCCTATACACACAGATGATATAGTATAAGTAGGTGTACTTATTGTTATATGCTACTATCGGTTACTCGCAACGCCTATCATATATGAAAAGCGGAGTCGGTAGCCGAATTAATAGTCGGTTTGTCGATCCGTGGGTTTGATAACTGCAACAAATCCTGAGTCCAGAGTCCCCTTATTCCAGAATCTATCGCAACTGCAATTATTTGTATTCTGGAATTCAAATCATCATTTTTAATTTTTAATGTTGCGTCATTGAAAATTGATTGTTCTTTCATTTTGAGCGGTTTCCGATTCTAGCATTATGATTTTTTTATGGTATTTGTGTCTGTTACGACTGAATCTGGAATAGGGGTGATTAACTGAAGTTTGTATATATTATATTACTTTACTTTACTTGACTTTTATTGGCACAACAGCCCATGGAGGGCCTAGGCCGAGCTTTTCGCATCCACTCATGCTGTGCGTGTTATATTTGTACTTGAATGGAAGGGACATACAGTTTTTAATGCTGAATCCGAACGGAGAAGTGAAAAGCTTTTCATAGGCAATTATTACTCTTGTAGGTTGGCATTGCCTGCCAAGAGGTGGTGCCGTGTAGAAAATTTATTTTTTCAACTTTCTGGTTTTGCCTGCGCCGAGATTCGAACCCCGGACATCACAGCGACCACTATATTAGATTACATTATATGGTAATTTCAGGTTGTAATTCCTCCCATGCAAGTCAAATGAAAAGGAAATACTAAAGAAACTACATCAAATTTGATAGACTTTGTCAAGGTAATCTCTAAAATAAATATCGAAATAATAAGGCCTATAAGGGAATGTATCGAAGCAGTTATTAAGAAGAGTTTGCAAAGCCCTGAAAGGATTTGTTTTAAATTAGTTGAAGTATAGAGCTGAGTTTTCTGAAGGTAAAAACATCAGAACATAGGAAATTAAGCGCAGTGAGGTGACTTGATGGTAGCCTCTTAGTTTATATTTTATTGTGTGAGGTCATATATCTAGAAAGAGTTCATAACCAATATGATTGATGACGACCACCAACTGCAGGTCGGTATATTATTATTCTTTTCTATTTCCAGAATATGATTTATTTACTTTGCCATATTATCACAGTCCTTATGATACAAATACGTGAATATTTAAATTGCTAAATAAAATTGTTCATTGGAAAACCATAGAAATCGAATAGAAAGCGAACAAACTGGTATAAGGGTATGTGAGGTGTTTCAGATTCCACTGCGCCTAAACTCATCTTTCGGAATTGTTGCAGTTGTTTGGTGCTTCTTGCTGTTACCATGACAGGTAAACAACTGATTAGACTCGAAAAGGCATTAATGTGCGCACAAAAAGCATTCAAGTGGAATGATTTTAAAAAAAATCATACGCCGTCGTCAATTGAGTGGGTGGATGAAAGTATGAAAGTGTGGAAGTGGAAGTGGATGTAAAGAACATGAAATGGTAAAGGTGCTTCGCCGTTAAAAAACTTGTAAACACTTTTGATTTTGATTACCAATTATACGAGTAGTGTAAGGCAGGCGGGGTAATGAGAGAAGGCTGTCGATTCGGTGCGTGTGTGTGTGTGTGTGTATGTGTGTGTGTCTGTCGTAAGGTTTACCTCTCAGTGTGATGCACGTACCATACTAAGAAATAATGAATCTCTACACAATAACAACAGAAATTGCCATATAAAAGTAAGAGGAAATTACGACACTGAACAATGTGAGTTTTGAGATTTAATCTTATTGATTGTAAACAAAATAAAACAAAACAAAAATATTTACAGAATACAAAAATTCATATACCGTCAAAACAAAATAAAATAACAAGATGAATGTAATAAATACTTTTAGTTGTAAAAGCAGCAGCAGCAGCAGCAACAGCAACAGCAACAGCAGCACAGTAACCTGCAATAATAGCTTGTTGCATACACAACAATACCACGTGAATGCTAGCAACATGTTGCTGCAACATAGAATACAATATGTATTCTTTCACAAGTAGCAGATTGAATTTTTTTTTTTAGTTATACACTTTCACAAGTGAGTAACTTCTTTCAATACTTTTCCGGTGTCGTTGTTGTTCGTTGGTTGGTTGCTTTTGCTTTTGCTTTTGCTCGGCTGGTCGTTCGGTCGTTCGGTCGGTCTATCAGCAACAACATTCATGCGAACAAGCGAGTGGTGCTGATTGTTGTCGTTGTTTATACTCAGTGCGAGTATATACTTTGTTTATACTACGCTAAGCGGTGCGATATTGTTTTTGAGTGGAGGAGTTGTAGCAATAATAGTAGCAAGTATCTACTCGGTCTGATCTATGTTTGATTACGAGCAACCGAGTAGTTACAAAAAAAAAAATAAAATTTTAAATTATATAAATATACATATCTACATTCGTCTTACTTTTTGTGTTGTGTTTGCGGTTTTGCGCGTTGTTGTTGTTGTTGTGTTTCTCATTCGCATTCCCATTACGCCTCAATGAAACCGAACAACAGAGCCACTAAGCTCCATTCTTCACACATTCGCGCTCTCGCATATTTAATATAAATATGGCGATAAATTATTAATCGTTCTTTAATCGGCCACGAGCACGGAACCTAATCGGTTTAAAGAATTTCCATAGGGAATTTCAACGGAAGCTGTGTTTGATGTTCTGTGGATAGTACAAGTATGTGTTAACAATATGCATATGTGTGGGAGCGTGAGCGTCAGCGTGTGTAAAAGCTGTTATTACATTTTGCAAAAGAAAAACACAGTATACATATGTATATGTATATGTATATGTATGTGTATGTGTATGTGTGTGTCTGTATGTCGATAGTGAATTATTATAAAAGCGGCTCTACATTGTCATTGTGCGTGAAGTTTTCAATTGGCAATTGCCAAAGATTGGAATTTAAAAGATTTTTAAATGTAAAAAAATTCAAAATATTTAATTTTATTCTAATCTTGTGAGTATTGAAGTTTTGTGATTTTTTTTTCGGTTTTTTTAAAGTGTCTTCAATTAAATTTTGATATTAACAGAAAGTTCTTTATACACGAATTAATGTATTGCTCAGAAATTACAATCAGTTTTAGCGAAAGTCTAGTTGAAGGCTTATGTGAATTCTACTACAAAGTACATGCCTGTCGGAAATTGGTCAAGCTGATAAACTGATAAACTGAAGTTCATTGTGGTAAAGGCATAACACTTGCCACAATGGCTGTCTTGTCTATCCCTTTATCGGTCTCCTGTGTGATTGCATTCCGTCTCTGATTCTCCCTCCTTCTTTCTCCCACCCATCAATCTTTCTTCAATTCAACACAATGCTCTGCATTCATAGGGGTACACCCTGAGTGTTGAATGTATCAGTAAAAAAAATAAAAATGTCTTCTGTGGACCGAAAACGGGTGACTCGAAGTGGTAATTTGAGTTTTGCAAAGAGTAGAAGTCAGCCAGAGCCATATCAGGTGAATACGGTAGTTGTTTGATGATATTTGTTGAGTTGTTTGCCAGAAATTCGTTGCAAAATGATAGCCTTGTGAGATGGTGCGTGGTCGTCTTTCGGAACTAGTCGCGTGGCAAGGCGTAACATGCCCGAAGAGTGGTACTTATTGATTCATGAGACACAGAAAGTTCAGCGGCTATCGCTCTCCAATTTAAATGACGATTTTCAGTCACCACTTCCTTCCCTTTATTGATGTGGAAGAAGTTCGTCACTCTGGCAGATCAGAGCGAGCCACAATCTCGACCTCTTTTGAATGCACTGTACCACTCATATGCACGCGTTTTTTGATAAAGTCGATTCACTGTAAGCCTTCTGATACATTTTCAACGATTCGCCACACGAAATTCCATTCGCAATACTTACAAAATTTAAGGCAAATTTTTTGTTCGATATTTTTATTCTTTGCAAAACACTTTTGAGATGAACTGACAAAATCGATCACTCTAAACGAGCTAAATAATAGATCGCGCTCAAACTTCACATCAGGATAGAGGACAGTGGTGCCAACTTAGCGACAAAAGGAATTTTTATAATCTTTTTAAGAGGGTTTTTTAAATGACAGAATGTGCACTTTAAAACTAGCACAGTTCTTTAATCAAAAAAATTTAATTAAAACTGTGAAAATTAACAGTAATAGTTCATAGTCATAGTAGAAAATAAAGTGTACTCTAACGCATTTCTTATGGAATTAAAATATATTTATAATAGAGTTCACTTTATTTTTGACTATGTTTATGTGCCATTGTTCGCTAGTAATTTAATAATTTGGAAGTAGTTAAATTGAAGTGTGATGTTGAATATCAGGAGGATATCTCGAAAACCTGACGTCTATCACATATACAATATTAACTGAAAATACAACTTTTGATAGTTGCAAGCAGCAAAAGTGAGTTTGTTTTGGACTGTGTTATATAACAACAGATTACAAACTTTTGGTAAACTTTTGGTAAACTCTTTTGAAAAAGCAACGAGCATTAACGCATGGTCTCATACAGTTGGAAACACAACAATTTAATTTTATTTTGTTAGTAAACAAACAAAAAATCATTTCTTTTCTCAATGCAACACAAATCTTAAATAAATTATTACATTTACAATTCTAAAGTAAATATTTGTTTTATTGTTTATTTTGGATATGATTGATTCTCATTTTACACACTCACTCACATATGAGTACACTGGTGGCTAAAGTAATTAGGTTATTTGCGCTAGTTGTGAGTCTATAGACAATAATATTGAATGTTGAATGACTTTTTAGTTACAATATTTTAAACTTCGCATACACACTTTTCGGTCTGGTGAAAAACATGCCATAAAATATGTATAAAATATGTAAAATTGAGGTTTTCAGAAAATCGTTATACTTAGGTTAGAAGTGATAGAGAAAGAGAACTGATTTTGAATTTTTATTTAAGATTTCATTAATTTGAACTGGCAGTTCGAAAACATGATAAATGTAGGGAGTTTTTTTCACGCCTTTTCTAATTTTTTTAACACTAAATTCAAATTTTCGATTTCAAGGATCTCTCGAAATTACGTTTCAACTATTTTGGACATATAAAAATCAGATTTGGTTATGCTAATTTTAAATTTTATGTGGTGTTTTGTGGCACAGTAAATCGATAATGGAAAATAAAAAACCTTCAGCGCAGAACCATCTCCAAGTATAAATTACACAGTCCAACAAATTGTAACTTTTTGCGTTTTACCATGGTGAAATACTGAAAGTTGATGTTCAGTTGAACATTTTTGCTGAGGAAGGTAATACTTAGTCTTGAATTTTCTTTTTTGTGTGAAATTTACTATAACTCCCTAAATTTGAGAGTAACTAGAGGAGGTGGAGTGTTAATGTAAAAATATGAAGTTCTTATATTTTCTTCAGAAACATCAAATCTAATATACGTACTCATTGAATACTTTGAAATTGCAAGGCTCAACTTAAAATGCAGTTCAGCACAGCTACACATCCTCTTTCAGTATTATTCCACGGGTATTCTCTTGAAAAACTACTATTGGACTGTGTTATTAAGTAGTAGTACTTAGTAGAAATCCGAAATAGCTTCAATTTCCATTAATTTTTAATTGAATTAACAATCTAGAATATTGTAGAAGAAAAATTCACATTCCTTTTTTAAACTAACATACTCGTACATATAAAATGGCCAGCAGTGTGTGCCCAATTATGGAACATGTGTAATTTTGAGAGTTACCTAGTGTTCGTTAGCAGGATCATTCGTCAGGATTAATGTTTAACGATGGAATTCGTTTAAAAGTATTTCTTCCCTTACTAACGTAATCAATGTCAATGTATCTTTTCAAAACTAAATAAATAAACTTTTTCCGGATTTAATTGATTAACACTAAAATGCAGCGTATAGAATCTACGTTCCACTTTTGAGTGAGAAATGGTGCACGATGTTTTTTTAACGATTTAATTAATTATTATTTCTGGGTTTTTGTACTTTTCATTCAACATTTCACCATTGAAAACTTTAGTTTAATATTTGATGTCAAACTAAATCAGGAGTCGAATTATCTGATCCGTAAACGAACAACGCGTCACATAACTTGCACTACGAATTTCATACAATTTCGTAGTGAATTACGTAACGAGCTGTAAGTTCACAGGTCAGGCGATTCGATCCCAGAGAGTGAACTAGAGTTTCTTGAATTTATCTGAGAATATAGAATAGCAATAAAAGTCTTATTTTTTGTAAAACGCAACGGTGCTGGAATTTTTATTTTGTTTTTGTATACAACAACAAAGTGCAAGCAACATATCAGTATTTCTGAAATCTAAGAGTAATATTTTATTACAATATAATTACAACAAAACATACTGGTACATACCTATGTATATGGGCGGTTGTGAATCTCGAAGCATCCAAGGGTTAATATCATTCATTTCCTAATTTTTTTCTTGTAATTGAAATTAAATGAAGTGTGAAAGCAAATCAAACAAGTGCTTCTTCAACAAATTTGAGACAAGCAACATCAAAATAATACCTAGGAAACATTTTCATTAATAAAGTTTAACTTTTTTTTAGTTATGTGACCTCAGGTCTTTTCTTCTATCAAGAGCGAGTCTGTCCGTTCTGTGGAACTTTCGCTTATTAGAAGGAATTTTGTCCGTTTAAAGGAGACGTCTTGTGTCACGTATCATACACGTGCTTAGTTATTTACATAAGTACCTACACATACTCGAACATTAGTGTGTTTATTTATTATTATTATTTTGAAATTAATTGATAGTTGAAGTGTAGTTAAATACAAAGATTCTACAACAATTCGAATTTGAGCATTCCTATTGTACATATCAAAACTGCTTAAGTCAATTGGCGGAAATTTTACAAACTTTTGATATAAATGATACACACTGAAAAAATGCGAAGAGCTCGGCCTAGGCCCTCCATGGGCTGTTGTGCCATTAAAAGTAAAAGTAAAGTAAAGTAATACACACTGACGAGTCAAAAGAAGAAAAAAAAAACCGTTAAAAATCGAATCAAGTATATTTTTTAATAAAAAATCTCTTTTAGAAAAATGGTAGAAAAAAATATGAACAAAAATTAGGTAGGTCTAAGATTAGAAAATTATTGGCGTTTTCCTTATTTCTGTTTAAGTTCAGGTCGGAAAACATTGGCAATTTTTTTCTTCTACCTAAATTTTTAACTTTCAAATGTTTGTATATTTACAAGGTGTGGCAAAAGTAATATCGTAATGTGAATTGTTTACTATTTTGTTGGCAAAACAGCAAATTTCTTCTTCAATGTTGACTTTCAAGATTTGCAAGGTTTGTGGTTTGCTGTAGTAAATGCGAGAATTCAAAAATCCCCATACGAAGAAGTCTGGCGCCGTTACATCTAGCAATCTGGCCGGCCAGTTCAAATCGCCAAAACGGATAATCACACAACTCGGAAATTGGTGTTTCCAAATCTCGATCATTGTCCGGGCTGTGTATCGCTCATTGCTCATTTTCAACTAATTCTCTATTTGTCTACAACATAAATGTCAAAGCACAATGCCTTTTGACGCCATTTCCAAAAAATATGCCACATTCACATTATCACATTACTTTTTCCCCACATTTTAGTAAAATGAAAAAATTACCCCCCTCAAACCAAAAATTAGTTAAAATTTTTATTATGTGAATGTGATCGATACTAGTCTTGGCGTGCTATATTCTGGATATGACACTGCATTTCTTCAGCCTTCATGCTACCTCTTGAATCAGCCTGTGATTTGTTAAGTCACTTCATTCGAACATTTCTGAATTACTTATTCTCATATACTTACATGTTTATCTAAACTGTTGTCTGACCTCTAAGTAATATCCTAGCTGAAAAGGAGCTTAAATCATTGAGATTAAAACGTTTCGCTTTTTATTTGAGTGATACTAAGTATATGGAAAATTATCAATAATCAATGACGAGTTTACTTGCTCTTTTCTGCTTTTAATGACACAACAGCCCATGGAGGGCCTAGGCCGGGTCTTTGCACATACACTAATCTTGTGCATATTAGATTTTCGTAATGACGGCAAGGGACCTACAGTTTTATACCGCATCCGAACGGCGAGTGTTTACTTGCGACATTTTACTTGTGCTATATAATTAAGTGTTATTAATTTATGACAATTTTAAAATAAAAATTAAAATAAAACCTAATTATATCTTGGATAATTTGGCTTCTAAGACGGTTAGAAAGTTCAGATACTTATAGTAAAGCTATAAAAACAAATCGACGCTGTGATAGAAAACGGACTTAGCCGCAGTGTGAGTAATGTGGAGCACTTTTACTATCCAGGAAGCTTGTTCTGATTTCAATCAGTTTTTGTCGTCCCAAATTTCACCTCACAATGTTATTACCTTTTCGTTTGATATTAAGTTAAGTCTTAGAAGAAGAAGACTGCTTGCTGTCTTTGAATCCGCCACTGGATAAAGGAATTACAAAATAGTAATAATAATTTGGTTCCCATAAATGAAATGTAAAAACCAAAAAAAAAAAATTCAAAGCAATTATTTTAAATTGCAGAGGTTAAGATCAAACATTTCTTCTGGTTTTATTTTGTATAAATGTCTTTTATTTTTCAATTGTTTTTATAAATAGTCAAAATATACAAATACATATACTTAGTAGAAATGGATTCGTTTCCCTTCTTTGCTGTTAACGATTTCAATAGAATCGAAATTGAATTTATGTCATGCCAATATTCCATGCTTCATTTCTTTCTACGACAATTGGGTGCCTTCCCCCACCCCTCCCCCCCCCTCTTCCCCCTCTACACTCCTCACTCCTCCTCATTAGAATAATATTTTTAACACCTGTAAACACAATGTGTGTTGGCTCGCGCTGATTTGAAACTGATTGCAAAAAATGCAAAATATAAATACAGAAAAGAAGAGAAAAAAAACCAATAATAATATGTGACTTTTTTTCACCGCAAAATCAAAAACCCGATAAAATCGGCAACAAACGAATAATCATATAATATTATATTAATATGAAAAATATACATTTACCATACTACATACTTGCTATGTATGCGAGAAGAATACCACAAGGTTAAACTGGTTGCTATCACTAACTTGGTTTGACTTGTTCATTACTAACCACAAACAAAGAAACAAACAAACACACACACACACACACACACACACACACACACACACACGCACGCACACGCACACACGCACACACGCCACGCACACATGCCACATTGGACGATGATAGTATCAGAGTTCTATTTTATTGCTGCTTTTGTTATTGTATCGACAGCCAAACAAGTGCTCCATTTCCCATGACCTTTGGCAACGGTATCCCGTAGGAACATAGTCGTATGTAGTGTGCTCATACTCGCAGACAGAATGACTGACTGTTGGACTATGTAGCGTCAAGTGTGTGTTAAATGTTGTTTTGCTTTTGGTAGCTGCGAAACAACAGAAACGCACTAAAAAGATGGACCGCACACATACTCGCGTACACTCATAAGCGACCATCTTACCTTGCAACTAAGTAGAAGCCATTGAACGTCTCCTTTTTCTTCGTTTTACTTTTTGTTTTTATACATAATACTAGTTTTTCAAATGTTGACGTAGCAGACCCAAGGAGTCCTACCCAAGGAGTGTACTATGATACCCTGCTGTGTGTATTGCCTTGTGAAAACTGTTTGCTGTTGTTGTTGTCCCTCCCGCAATGCCTCAAGTCAGAAGCTCTAGAAGTGCTATAAACCATTTTTAGCTATACTGAGCGCTGTTGAAATTAAAGCCAAAGGGAATGTAAACAGTTTTTATTACCTTAATATGTACATGTATATAGTGTGTGTGTGTGTGTGTTTGAAATGCATATGTGTGTGTTTGCCCTTCTTGGTTTTTTGTTTTTTGTTTTTTCCTATTTTGGTTTGAAAATATGATTAGTTACTACCTACTCGCATTTAATGATGAATGTTTTCTCGTTGTGGTTTATGTGCTTTTCCTTCGTGAAACAAATAAAGTGTGCATTTAATTGCCATTAAATAGACATAATATGTTGAAGCTTGGTTGTAATTTGATGCTTATTAATATTGTAAGTATATTCGAGTAATTAATTGTACATAATCACTAGGGAGGACACACAAAGAATAATAAAATAGTCATGCAGAAAGGGTATGATGATCCAATTATTTACTTAACCAAGAAATGTACAATGGAATTTAGGTCTTCGTATACACTTTATATAGATTCAGTGGTCGTTGTGGTTGTAGTTGGTAGTTCGCGGTTCAAATCTCGGCACAGGCAAAATCAAGCAAAAAGTAGCAAAAAATCTAATTTTCAACACAGCACCACCTCTTGGCTGGCAGGCAATGGTAACAAGAATGGTACAAGAGTAAAAATTGCCCGTATGAAAAGCCTTTCACTTCACCGTTCGGATTCGGCATAAAACTGTAGGTCCCTTTCATTCATATGCAAATATAACACACACAACATGAGTGAATGCGAACAGATCAGCCTAGGTCCTCCATGGCCTGTTGTGCCATTAAAAGAAGAATACACTTCAGATACATGCTACAATTTCAATATGAAATTTATGTCAAAGTAAATAAGTATGTCAAATAAAGTAGAAAGATCGAAAATGAATAGCTCTTCAGACTTGCCAGCAATATTTGTTTTAGCAGGCATGCAGGTTTTGATCTAATCCTCAGACTAAATTAAGTTTAAGTTCGTTAAAGATACATAATCTCTTTCATTCCACACTTCTTTCCGAATTAAAAAATGCCCCCTTTCTTCTATAGTTCATAATTATATATGATTTAAATCTTTTTATTTTCTAAAATTGGAACTTAAACTTAGGCAAACCAGGCTAATTAAACCTAACCAGGCTAATTACTTCACTTAGACTCATGAAGTAGACTCATTTTCTATGTTCTTTCACAGAAGGCAAACGACCATAAATTGAACGCCAAATAAGTATTTAGGAATGTCTTTGAAAAGCATTACATTACATGTTACTCTCCTTCTTTAATGGTGCAACAGGCCACAAAGGGTGTAGACTAAGATTTTCGTATCCAGCAATAACGTGGAGCGGGAGCGGTGTAAAAAAAAAGAAGATGTTTAGTTGTGATTTGAGTTAAATATTGAAAAAACCTTAAAAGAGTTAATAGTTTCTAGTATCGATGGAGGCGTGACTTATTTTCGACTCACTCTCACAATGCAAATCTTAAGTTGACGTACACTCACGCATGAGTCTTTTTATTTTGGCTTACGCTCATCCATGTTCACGATCTAAAATTTAAGACTCATGCACGTACGCTCACGGAAAAAATCACTAAAAATGATTGATACAATTTACACATACATACTACACACATACATACTTAGATCGAAAAACATTAAAATTATTAATTAACGGAAACGCTGTGTGCCTACGATCTAATGAATTTTTCTTTAAGTCATCTTCAATTTCCAAACTATGTTTTTCTGCAGCACTCATCTTATTGTGCATAGTTAAAATATTTACCATCAGGACGTTATTAAACAAAAGGCGGCATCAAATATTTTCCAGAATGCAATTGAGCATTATAAAAAAACCAATATAAGTAAACTTGCGATATTTTTTTGATTTTATCTTAAAATCGTTCATGCTCACGGGTGAATATTCCGTGACACGCTGTATCACGACGACAATCAGAGCGCACCTATCTCTATATTCAAGGCTACCTAATTTCATTGTCTAAAATTACCATACCCAAGGTCAAGTTTATATTTACTGATTACCTAAAACATCGCTTTACCAAACATCTTGACCAAAGATTTTCATTGAGATTTATGTCAACAGACTTTTGTCCTGATACGTTTAACATTGCCAACGTCAGTATTGATAGCTCAAAAATTTAAGTTGAAGTACAAATAAAGGTTTATATGCAATGCTGATAACGAAAATGATCTAAAATGTTAAGAAAGTTGAAGTTTGTTTTTTTTTTGAAAAATGAATTGGATGTACACGCTGTATTTAGGGTGTAGGTAAATGGTTTCTGAAAGTGGTTTCATAGTACGATAAATTAAGGTCACCTTCAACTTCACACTATCTGGAAATGGAAATGCTATTTCGAAGTTAAATTTCTA
Source organism: Palloptera scutellata (assembly GCA_958295655.1). Taxonomy (NCBI): domain Eukaryota; kingdom Metazoa; phylum Arthropoda; class Insecta; order Diptera; family Pallopteridae; genus Palloptera; species Palloptera scutellata. The sequence goes on from OY282452.1 coordinate 16,358,166, forward strand.
ATTTACTTTTGTTTGGTTAAAACTTTTGTGAAAAATGTTTTAATCCTTTCACTACCTTGCAACACAAATATGGTACATACACACCTACTCGTTTGTACATATAAGTACAGTTAAAGACAATATACGCATGTGTGTCCAAAGGTATATGTACCTACAAATATTTCATAGAATTTGTTGATTTGGTTTATTTAAACAAGTGTTATCCTTTTTTAGAAATTTTTATATATGTACATACCATTCTTACGAGCACATATTTCATGTACTTTAGCTTGCAACCGATTCGTTATTTGTAGTGTAGGTGTGTTAATTCTCTTGCCAGATACGAATGTGAATGAATATGAATTGCAATTTTGCAAAATTTATGTCTATGACATTAAATTTTACGTTTTGGGTTAATTAAAAAGAAAGAAATTACAAAGCTTCCATTCCACTTACTTGTACCGTTTTTATATATTTAGACTGATGAATATTTATTTAAACGAATATTGTTTATTTTGTAAAATAACCATAGAACCAGCCGTTGTTGCCATGGACTACTTATATATATATACTACATACATATATTGTGGAAAGTAAGAAAGAAAAAAATAAAGACATAGTCAGAGATATAGACACAGCGAGGTTGGGATATCACCTTGGTAGGGATTATAATGTGGCATCTATAGCAACAAATAAACAAAAAACCACTGGTGATATCTTACACGGACAAGCATCATCAACATAACCAACCACTTTGGTAGCAGCAGCAGCAGCAGCAGCAGCAGCAGCAATAACATCAACAACAATCAACTCAAAGCAAACAAATATACGACGAACACGCACACTCACACGCACTCGCACACTCACACGCACACGCACGCATTCTGCATAGTAAAAATGGGAAAAGTTGAACAGCACAAAAAAAGATAGAAGAAAAAAGATTTTGGAAAAGTGTGAAAATGAAAAAATGTAAAGGAAATGCCGAGGAAAAGGAAAATAACACTTTGTCGTTGATTTTATGAGATTTTGTATGTTTGTTGTGGAATTTGTACGCTTGAGTAGTGAAGCCATTGCATGTATGCGGTGTTTTTGCGCGCGTGTCTGTGTGTGTACGTTTGTGAGTACCTTGCCTGTATTTGTAAATATTGGTCTATTGCCTTTAATATTATTTAATATGAGAAATAAATATAATTTCCTAGTTCCTGTGCAGCATATTAAAATATCATAAATTCGCATGTGTATGTGACTGTGTAATTGTATGTGTGTGTTTATGTATCTGAGTGTGTAGCAAGTGTATTAAATGTGCTGAATAGCCTCCCTTCATCACTCTTCTTTCTTATTTTCATATTTGTTTCTGCTGTTTCTATTTATTTATTTTTGTTTTTGCTATCAAGAAGTTTCTGTACATATAATATTGTTGTTTTTGAAGTCAAGTCAACAGTAATGCACAATTAGCTCTTAATACCTACATACTTGAAGGCGAGTCCATTGCGTTACTCACCATGAATGAACATAAATCGCTATACTGATCCATATTGGTGGTTGGTTGTTGGCTCATTGGTTCGTTAGTTGCCGCTAGTTAATGGGTGACGCAGAATGATGGTGCTGAGTAAAATTATATTCTCTGCAATAATCGACAAGTGTTTGTAAACAATGTAAAATATTTACTCGTATAGATTAAACGAATATTGTTTATTTTGTAAAATAGCGCCAATTGTTTCACTTCTATTCAATCTAGAATCAATTTTATATGTTTTCTATGTCTCCTCACGTCCTCTTATTTCGATGTTCTTTCTGTTTGACTCAATGCAATGAAAAAACTTTAAAGTCAATTATTGGAAAGATCAACTCAAATGAAAAATCGTAATAATTTCAACGCAGAAAGCTCATACGAAATCCCTTTCGTTTCTTTCAAATAAACAAGTGAGTGTCTTAGAGTACATGGAGTAGTGATCGGACTTTTTTCATACTATGTACATGGAAAAATTTTTTGTATAGGGATCGGGCCCGTGCAGTACAAGCAGAGACGTCGGACGTTGGTTATCTCAATGTCATCTCATGTGTACATAAACACGCGGTCGACGGCGAACAATCGAGTAATTTTCGTATTAGCGAGTGATTGACTTCAGAGGAATTTACTGTTATTGTTAGTCGTGTTGTTTTTGCGAGAAATTCCTTTAATGCAAATACATAAATAATAGAGAGAGAGAGAGAGAGAGAGAGAGATAGAGAGGGAGACTGCTGTTCGTGTTGTTTTGCACGAGTGGACTTTGTTTACTTGTACTTTTGTTGGCGCCGTTTCACTCTTCACCACTCTATGTGTTATGGCGTATCATTTCGATTTTATTCCTCAATAAAGAGAGTGAGAGACATAAGTTTTTATTTGGTGTGTGCATTAGAAAATAAAATAATTCGTCAAACAAAAGGTTGCCGATACAGAATTAAGCAGCCTTCGTTAAGAAGTTTCACTTCAAAACATTTTGTTTTCGTCAATATGGATTCAGTCATAAAGTTCTTGGTTCAGTTCATGACAGACCGCAGTTGTTGTATCCATCTATTGACTAAAATTTCTTTTGAACATTTTTTCAAGAAAGATATAAATAATAAGAAATAATAATTTAATGAACCCCAAACCATCCCAGTGAGCGAAAGCGATATTTTTATTGTTGAGATATTATTAAACTTGCCAAACGCATATTAAATTTTCCGATAGCCCGAAAATTCTTTTTATAAAACTTTGATCCCTTTGTGTGAAAGACTCCAACACTTCAGTTCAAAAGTGGATTGGATCTGAACGTATGGTTTGTTACCAGAATGTTCGTTTGGACTCTATGTACCATATGTACATATTGGGTCATATAAAAAGTATCCGCGGTTTTCCGTTACAAGATGATGTTAGTATTCTGGTACCCACAAATCTATCATGTGATTGATGCCTTCGCTATCTCCTGACAGCTTGCGTGTCGATCTTGCTCCTTAGTTTACTTTTAATGGCACAAAGTAAGTACTAGGCCCATGGAGAGCCTAGGCCGAGCTTTTCGCATTCACTCATGTTGTGCGTGTTATATTTGTACATGAATGGAAGGGACCTACAATTTAATGTCGAAGCCGAATGGCGAAGTGAAAAGGTTTTCATAGCAATTTTTATCTTGCTCCACCAGTTGCAAAATTTCATCGGCTTTTTCAGTGACTGACCGACCAAAGCGATGTGCATCTTTCATATCGAAATTTCCGGAATGAAATCGAGCAAACCACTCCTGGGTCCGGCGTTCACTTATAGCATCCTCACCGTAAACCGCACAAATTTTTCGGCATTTTGTTGCAACGGTTTTACCTTTTCTATAGTAATAAAGCATAAAGCATAGCATATTTCATCAGATATTTCACTCATTCTTAAATCAAATGTAACTTTTTACAGTAGTGGTGAATTACATAACTGTTTTCACAGAAAACGTAGCCTGAAATGTCACCTTTTAAATATGTGTTCGTTTGACATAATCGGACTACTTTTTATACCATATAACCCAATATGACGTTGTTCTACCTGGCGTATGAGTAACATCTTTTTTTAAGCCCATTCAATTACATATCATTTTTCGGATTCAAATTTAATATTTCTATTATTTTTTATTATATTTAATGTCTTCGATTAAATATTCCGAATGTATTTTCACCGTTTCTTAACCCAATTCGGCAGTGCTTATATATGCACGTTTTTATGTAAGAGTACATATGGATGTAGATAACACCGCACAACTTTCTCATTCGGTCCTTTTCGCCTACATTCTTACATTATGTACATACAATAATTGTATGTTTGCATTTTTCTCAGTCAATTAGGCTTGCCACAATTTCAGACGACACGTACTTTTCCTTTATTGCCTTCTAAAAAAAAAAATTCCTGTTTTAAGTGAAGACAGCAAATAAATAGAAATTCAGCTACAGTTTCAAATGCATTGAAATACATAAAAAAATTCAACTGCGAAATAAGTATTATATTCTGCTACTCGTGCTAGTCGTATTTGTACTTAGTATTTGAAAAGAAGGAAGTAATGTACTTTGACTGTACCGCCGCTACTGTTGCTCCTCTTGCTCCTGTTGCCTGTCGTAACAGCCACCCAACGTTCACAGTAGCGTTTGCTCATTCGTCGTCCAGTTATGCTTTAGCGAGAAAAATGTGTGAGTGGAATGGAATTTATGTATCCCTTTTCAAAAATCCAATAATGTCAACTGATATTTCTTATCCAACACTTTAATAGATTTTCTCATTGAGTTGGCGGGGTGGAGAGGGATATGAAGATTTTCAAGAAACTTTAATCTCCCCCATTGAATTATGGAAAATGTTAATATGTTAAAGTGACTGAGCTGTAAATAGAAGTATTTCTCATTTTGCTGATATAGATCGACTTATTTATACTTTAGGATAGGAAGATGAGGTTGAACGAATATGAGATTAAGCAATATCTAGAGGACACTACTACTACTTATGAGCAACACACATAGAGTGTCGCGTTAGCTTGGGAAGAAAAGAAGGAATCAGCTGAAAGGTGTAATCTCTAATGACTGAAATAATAAAACGGAATATATTTTTAGTTTATATTAAATTGTTTATATCAATGGTAATTTAATCCATTTGACTTTCCATCCTGCATTTGCTCAATCCAGATGAACGTTGTTTCATTGTGATGACCTGACGGTCCTAAGGTCTCTCGATGTACTTGTGGTGCTGAGGGCCTGGGTTTAGAATTTAACACTTCAGTTCTGAGCTATGGGTTTTGGGGCGAATGTTTGATGAGACACTTTATAGAACTTTGTTCTACGTGACGTATGAGTAACAACGATTAATATTTTTATATTTATTAGGTTTATCCGGTAAAATTTAGGATACACATTCTTTTTTGGGAAGAACTTCTGCTTTGATTTGTTATTCGTCGTTCTAGTTCCGTTTTGAATATATGAAATTTTTCGTCAGAAAGTGCCTACAAAAACGTCCCATATAGTTTTCAAGTTACAGCGAAGAAGCATAAAATTTGGAAATTCTGAATTTGACTAAATAAATCTCAAATGCAGCGTGCGTACATTGAAAAGAAAAGCAACATCAGTAATGAAAATACAATTTGCAATAGAAATATGTGAAAGGGCGCGTACAAAAGATGATGAATATGTTTGCTTTCATTATACTTCAATTTAATTAATTTATGCCCATCAATAACTTTATGTGTATATTTATATTGCAGATATACTTACAAAATAATCGCCATAGAATGAATACAACATCACCAAAGTCATCGTTAGCCAAGCTGGGTATACACACAGCAAAGAATAAATCGTTAAAGGTGATGATAGTCGGACAAAGTGGCGTTGGCAAAACTGGTCAGTTTGTGAATATATAGAATGCAACTAAATTAAGTAAATATAATATATACAATAGTTATTTATTCTACAACTATTCCAACATGATTAGCGATGGTCGTGCGTTTCATCACGCGTCGCTTCATTGGCGAATATGATCCAAATTTGGAAAAAATCTATACGTACAATACAATGCTGGATAATGATCTCATACAGTTTGATATTCTAGATGCAGCTGGACAACCGAATGTACATAAGTTGTTCCGTGTGAATTTCTTTTCTAATTTGAAACTAATGATTTATATATTATTGTCATTTGCACAGAAGGAGGATTGCGCTACCTTGGAATCGAATATTCGCTGGGCGGACGCGTTCATTTTAATGTATTCGGTAACGGACAAATGCAGTTTCGATGAATGCAATCGTCTCAAATTTCTTATTAATTATAACAAGAGGCGTCGAAAGTTGGGTTCGAATAGTAAGGTTAGTATTTAATTCTATTTGTTGACTCCAAGTTTCCCTCTCAAGGGAATCCAATTAATTTCAAGTGACTCCAAATGACTTGAAATGACTCCAATCCAAGTGACTTCAAGGGAATCCAATTGACTTCAAGTGACTCCAATTGATTTCAAGGGAGTCCAATTGACTTCAACTGACTCCAATTGACTTCAAGTGACTTCAAATGACTTCAAATGACTTCAAGGGAATCCAATTGACTTCAAGTGACTCTAATTAACTTCAAGTGACTCCAATTGACTTCAAGTGACTTCAAATGACTTCAAGTGACTTCAAATGACATCAATTGACTTCAAGTGACTCCAATTGACAAAATAGCCTTCAAATAGCTACAATTGACTTAAATAAACCAATAGACCCCAAGTGACTACAAATTACTCTAAGTGATTGCAAATAACTCAAAAACCCAAATTGACTCCAAGTGACAACAGTTCAATTCCAGTGTCTTCAAGTGACTTCAAAGCAGTTATGATTTTGAAGTCAAAAGATTTGCTATAGAGATCTGCATTCGAGAATGTATACGTAGGAGATTAAACGGCGCCCAAAATTACGTTCTCTCGGACCAACTCTCAGTTCCAAAAGTTATGAACTCAAAATTTTGTGAGAGTATTTTGAGCTTCTCTCAACTCTATCCAACAGGAATAAAGTTATATTGGCTTGGATCCGGGGCCATGAATGATTTGAGGGAAATGAAAGCTTAGCGAAAAGCGGGGCACTTAGATCCGTCATAGATCACGAATCTTTTTGTGGAGAGTTTTCCAATCATACCCGAACAATAATAAGGGATTGGTGAAACAAACGCATTCCAAGACTATTGGACTTGACTTAAACGCCTCCGACAGGCTAAAATATTTAATAGCACAATCTCCATTAATTCGAATGAAAATTCGAAACATTACAGGACACTGTCTTCTTGAGTATAACAAAAGCTGCACAAAAGATCGACTTTGGTCGCTGTGCGCTATTGCCTGTCTATTAATAATCAGTAGAAATATAAGTAAGAAGTTTTTGAGAGAATTAACCACCAGATTAAGTCGGAAATCGACCCCATACCTCCCGGATGAGAGTCTAGTGCGCTACCCACGAGACTATCGACGTCCTCTCTTTTTACTTAACCAATTCACCAATTCGTTTCGTATAGGATTGCATGTCCGACGTCCCAGTGATACTAGTTGGCAACAAAACCGACCAAAGTGGAGATCGTATGGTGACCATCGAGGAGGGACAGCGACGGTTTCGTGAATTATCCTGTGCATGTTTTCATGAGATTTCCGTTAGGGAAAGTGTTGATCAGGCGAGTTTCTAAATTTTGATGCCGCTCAAAAATAAAATAACTGACTCCAAATTTTGATACTCACAATTTTTATTAACCAACACAGGTGCAATCCGTGTTTCGTGATGTCTTTCGATTTTGGCGGGTGTTTAGTAAATTTCCAAAGCTTAAACGTTCCACAAGTGATGTACAGAACGCCTCCGATTTGGTAATGAGTCCAGATTCTGGGTGTTCATTTTATGACTCATCTTCATTGGGACACGAGACACGACGATCGTTCTTTATAATTGGTAAGAATTCAACTTTTTATTTCTCACTGAAGAATTTATGTATGGAATTTTTTTTTTTTTGTCTTTTTTTTGCAATTTAGGCAGTGCCTGCCTAGAAGAAAATGATCACACAGAATCTACCGATGAGATTGGCTCATCAAGTTTGAATAGTTCGCGCAGTGATATTGATCCACCATTCCGTAGTCGCGCTTCCACTGATGGCACCTTATTGTCAAGACCACGCAGATGGCGCTACCCGCCGCCTGGTTGCCTATTGCCGCACACGAATCGCGTTGAGCGACGCATGAGCATCTCAACGAGGGGCAGCAATGCGAGCTACTAATATCAAGCTGACCAACTGACTGACTGATATGAACACCTTCAAAAACGTACCTACATACATAAATATTTAATAATTGTATTTGTTTTCTAATTAAAATCTGAGATTAAATGTGTATTGCTGCCATATTGAAAAAGAAATAAGAAAACCGAAAGCCGAAAACCGAAAACCGAAAATCGAATGTATTAATATTTACATACCAAGGGTGTTGATTATAAAGTTGCACTTAAAATGGTTAAAGGGCATCTTTTGAAATGCAAGTACGTACTCGTACTCCTGTGCATTTTGATATACAATCATTCTGTTCATTTCATATACAATAGATATCACATACTTACGAGTAATGTTAAGGCATCGATTTGCTAATTTAATGGATCTTTTATTTTAGTATGTGGAGTAGCTTCATATTATGCATTACAAAAGTTTATCAGCTAAATTTCTAAGGAATTTCTTGTCCCAGCTGGAAAGGTCGTGGTACTATTTTCGAAGTTATCACCGTAAATTCTTAAAAAAATATTCTTGTTTACTCGAAATGTTCAAATGTTTTCAAGCAACCAATAGAACTGAAATGTTTTTGTTTCATTGATTTCATTCTGCATTGAATCTGAAATTATAAGGGTAGAGTAAAAGCATATGGCTTTAAAGGGTGTTAAAATTATTTTGCTGCCTTGATCTACTTAAGTATTGTGAAAGTTCGATGTAATTCGGTCTAAATAGAATATGTTTCATTTCTTGGTGTTATCAGCAGAATGTTCGATCTAATATTATTAATATTACTTATTATAATTAACTTTGAAATAAAATCATCGCGATTTCTTTCCAAAGCTCTTTTTCGTCCGCGGTTGGTGACACTTCGGTTGATTCGGAATTTGTTGGCTCTGGTTTAGGAATGGAAGAAGGTCATTGAGGTTCTGCTTGACGTTGCATTTCCAGTGGCTGTTGTTCGGTCTTTGGAGTGTGAGGTTGCCGTCCGGCTGACATTGTAGAACTTATTTAAACTTTCTGTTTAAATGTTTTTTTATTTATTATTATTACAAACAACAAAGAATTTTTATCAAATAATAATTTGTGAATCTTATTTGACGTTATTTTATTTTTGTAGATTGATTTCATGACATGATACTATTCATTTACAGGTATTTTCTAGATATGAACATTTCACTACAACCTATGATAGGTCTTGACCGCCTCTTCCTTCCATCGATCGATCAACCTCTGATCGGTTTTGACCGCCTCTTCCTTCCATCGATCGATCAACCTCTGATCGGTTTTGACCGCCTCTTCCTTCCATCGATCGATCAACCTCTCATCGGTTTTGACCGCCTCTTCCTTCCTTCCTTCCATCGATCGATCAACCTCTGATAGGTCTTGATTAATTGATTGATTAATCAAGATTGATCAATTGATTAACTTTATTGTTACAACAGTTGAATGCTTGCCATTTAATAGTTGTAACAACTTGTACCGTTGGGATTAAAGGTCATAGGTTGGCGCTGGCTAATCTATTCCTGCTGTTTCATTGTAAATCACAGTTAATACAACGAAGAAGAAATTCAGAAACTTGATCGTTTTATTCACACATGGTTAAATACGCAGCTAATGTAAACATTATTTTCGCAACGGTTTGGGTTTTGCACGATTGAGGATCTTGGATATATTTTATTTGAAGAAGAGAAAATCCATGCACTTAATCATTGAATGGTAATCCAGGAATACATTGTATCATTTTTCAGTGTTATTACTTAACTTTCATGAGTATTAATGCCAAGTAAGTAAATTTAGCTGCTCCACGCCATACTTATCTTTTCAACGATTTTCTTCTTCATCTGTCTGTTCTATCTCAGTTGGGTGCGTGTCTACAGCAATTGCAGGCTTCTTGGTGCTTGAAGAATGTTCTTTGGAATAGGGAATAAATGTTTTTTGAGATAAACGATGTTTTTTTTGGTGGGCGCTGTGGCGTAGTGGTAGTGCGTTGGACTGCTACGCAGAGTGTCCGGGATTCGAATCTCGGCACAGGCAAAATCAAAAAGTAAAAAAAAATAATTTTTCTACACGGCACCATCTTGCCTACGAAAAGCTTTTCACTTCGCCGTTCGGATTCGGCATTAAACTGTAGGTCCTTTCCATTCATGTACAAATGTAACACGCACAACATGAGTGGATGCGAAAGGTTCGGCCTAGGCCGTCCATGGGCTGTTGTGCCATTAAAAGTAAGTAAAAAAATATTTTTTTTTTAAAGTATTTTTTATGATTCTTTATCTGGTGGAATTTTTGTTTCTAGTTCATGGTGCATTGTTGCCCCTTCTTGTTGTTATTGAGGTTATGATGAGGAAGGTTGTTCTTGGACTGATATTGTGAATTTTTTTTTAATCTTTGCTCTGGACGTGTTTCCATTCCCTTCCATTCATATACAAATATAACACGCACGACATGAGTGCGTGAGCTGTTCTGCCATTAAAGGAAGACGAAGAATATGCTTAATTTCAATGATCGATTTCAGTTTATTTTCCTTATTTTTTTTAATTAAACAAAAAATAAAGTTTAATTTATGTTATTTATTGCAATTTGCTTTTAAAACAATCGCTGTTTCCTTGGATTCCTGTTAACTTGAGGTTTGTGCAATGGAATGTCGCCTGTCTTACCTGACACGAGCATAAAAAACTATTTTCATTTACAGCTAATTTTCAGATACGAGAGTATTTTACAAATTAACAGTCTTTGATTGAAGACTGTGCCAGTGTGGCTAGTAAAAAACTCAACAGATTCCAAACTAATCTTCATCAATTTTCAACAAATACTCTTCTGCACGTAGTGCCAGTTCACGAATATTACGCAAGCATCCAGCAGCCGCTAGCTGTAGCTCTTTATCTGTAGACCCAACACATTCCAATAGAAAAGGGACAACGCCACTCTGAAAAATAGGGCAATGGAGAATTCCGATTTGAGATGCAATAGTTGAAAATCTTATACCTGGTGCATAGTAATGCAATTCTGTGAATCCATTGACAGTTTCTCCAACGCCATTGCAGTTGTGCGGTGTACCATTGGATTTTCACTTGTCATATAACTAACGATAGGTGTCACTGTCCGGAGGCGACCCAATTCTTGAGTATTATTGCCAAAGGAAGCGCAGCTGGCAATTGCTTCGGCCAGGGTCTCGCGTAAAAGATCATCAGTGGTGCTGACTGGATACGAAAGCAAGTATATAGATTAACAAAGTTAAATTAAGTAAGTAATTGCACTCACCCAAATCTGCCAGCTTATAGATAACCTTCAGGTCCGTCAGTATGGCGAGATTCGTTGTATCCTTCGCGATGGTAGCAATAGCGGCACAAACCGCTGACAAAACTAATAAGTCTTTCGATTTTAGTAAACCAACCACCAATTCCATTGCGCCCACCAAGCTTCGGACTAATTCACCTGACTCACGTGCATTTCGAACACATGGACAAATAGCATAGGCCGCATATGCCTGCACACGTGGACTGGTATTCTTTAATAGAGACCAAGTCAGGCGAACAGCGTCTAAATCTTCAAGTATACGCATACTTTCCACATCCTCGGCACATTCCGTAATAGCTTTTGCCAAGTTCTCCAATAACGGAGCATGTGATGAATTGAGCAGACAGACCAAAGCCGGTAGACCTTCTGCCTTTCGTAATGCCTCACGATTATTCTGAAAACGAACACATTCTGCAATTGCGCCCACAACGTTTGTCAGAACATCATCCGATTCATCATTCAGCAGTGCTACCAAGTGATTTACAGTACGTAGATTATCTAGTTTTTTAACATTCGCCTCGGAGACAGCACACATCCAGAGAGCACCAGCAGCTCCTGCCAATAATGGTTTGTTATCGCGTACGTGTTTATCTTTGATAATCGATACCAAGGGCTCGAGTCCACCTGCACTACGCACCAGATTGCGTGTTGTCTGATCGAATGCACATTTATAGATGGCGGTGCTGCCTTCCTTCTTCAAATCGAGACTGGGCGAGTTTAAGTGGGTCACAATGTCGGCTATCATGCCCTCAGTTGTGATGGCCAATTGAAATTTGGGCTGATTGGTAATGAAATAAAGTGATTAATTGGGGCCCACTTCATTTTCGAGTATGTACATATGCAACTAATAAAGTTGTGTAAGCAGTTTCCTGCTTAGAAAAACTCCCAAATAATCAGATATTTAAGATTGGATTAAGATTTGACACTTGAGATCGTAATATGGTAGTTAATGAGAGATAATCTGTATTTGACAATTTGACAATTTGACTTATTCACCTGCGACGCACATTCCTGAATGGTGCCCATGATCGGTATAACAACATCGATGTGAACTGACTTCAGTAAACGAGCCATCAGTGGCACAATGCCGCTCTTACGCATTAGTTCCTTATTGTGCCTGGATACAGAGAGCGACCACAATGCACGTGCTCCTGCTCGCGCCATATTGAGGAACTCGATCTCTTCTACGGATAGTTCTTCGCGTGCTGTTTGCAGTATTCTAAATACAAAACTCAAGCTCAATAATATACCATCCACTTTACACTGATATCTCTCTACTTACTGCAACTTAATGTCCAACAGATCAACCAATTTCGGGATTCCTCCACACGTTCGTACATTTTTCCGAGCCATACGAACTTTGCTAACATTAGCTAATGTCTCAGCGGCCATCGTTTTCAGTTCCTTGAGTGACGAACTCAAGATCTCAATTATAAATGGTATACCACTCAAGTCTACGATGGTCTTTCGTATATCAATATTCTGCGAAATTTCAGCCAATACAGTTAAAGCACCCAAACGACACTTGGAGTCATTACATTCCAGTATATTGACCAACACTTCCAGACCGCCAATATCTTGTATCGCAATCTGATTGATTTGTGTGGTCAAATCATAGTCCGACAGACAGCACAATGAGACAATTGTAGCCGTTTGATTGCCAGCCTTTATGTACTTAATCAGTTTTTGTATATTATAATAGTCAGCTGGGATTTCTACAGTTCTGGCGATATCCTTCCAACGTTCTTCTTCATCTGCGGATGATTCGACATCAGTTGAGTCTGAATCTTCGGCAACGGGTGATTTTTTAGTGTTGGAAAAGTGTTCAGAGCAGCTACCCCCAGAATATTCTTTGGGTGCACGGCGCCGTTTTGATTTAACGCCTTTTTGTTGTGACTGTGTGGTAGTTGGAGCTGACATTGGAAAGTCTCCTTACTTATTTAAAAATACTCACACACAGGAAAAAAAACAAGCAAGACAACGGATTTGCATTTTTAATTTACATGAGTTTATTTTAGTTTAAGTTTTAGTTAAAACAAAAATAAAATCACAGCAAATGAATTTTTCAATATTCTTTAACTTTAACTTTATTGATATCACTTCGATTGCGATACATTGTTGCCTTGGAATTCTGTTGCATTGGGGTTGGTTTAGTGTGATGAGTTTCGGAATGTTTATTTACCTAGAGGAATTTGATGATACTCCTTTCATCAACCCCATGACAGTGAAACCTCCAAAAAGCGATACAAAAAATGTTGAAGTGTTGAGTGTGGGAAGTTGTTCTTGTAAAAGTTGCCATTATTGGCAACGCTAGTTACTTTTACAGTTAAACGTTAATAGGGCGCAATATTTTTAGTACACCTTGTTTTGTACTAATATAAAAATTATTGTCACTTTTCCACTATCAAGTGTAATTTGTTCTAAAAGTCGGACCGCTAAATTAATCAGCTTATTAAATCGTTAAAATGAGCTTCACAAATACGAAAAATTACAAATTATTTACCTATTTCAATTTTTGTTTGTTAAATTACACACTTTCACACATAGTAAGTGCACACATAATAATGCCATTTATTAAAATACAATAGTTGTGGAATATACAATCGCAAATTTAGATGCTGTCGTCTAGATCTAGAACTTGTCTTCATCAATTTTCAACAAATACTCTTCTGCGCGTAAAGCCAATTCGCGAATATTGCGCAAACAACCGGCAGCTGCCAGTTGTAGCTCTTTGTTTGTGGAACCAACACATTCCAGAAGGAAAGGCACAACACCACTCTTCGAATAGGGTAAGTGTGGCGGAGTTTAGATTTAAGTTTACTAAACAAAATATACAAGTACTAGAACATTTTATATGTACCTGGTGCATTGTTATGCAATTTTGTGGATTCATCGACAGTTTTTCCAATGCCATTGCAGTTGTGCGATGAACCCATGGATTATCACTTGTCATAAAATTAACAATAGGCGTCACTGTGCGCAAGCGTCCGAACTCTTCCGTATTGTTGCCAAAGGCAGCGCAGCTGGCAATTGCTTCGGCCAGAGTCTCGCGTAAAAGATCTTCAGTTGTGTTAACTAGAAAAGGAGGTTTCAGGTTTTAGGTATGCTGCTCCAGCATATCAAAAGTAAATTCACTCACCTAAATCAGAAAGCTTATAGATAACCTTTAGGTCGGTTAAAATAGCTAGATTTGTATTGTCCTTGGCAATTGTAGCGATAGCAGCACAAACAGCTGACAACACCAATACATCTTTCGACTTCAGTAGACCCACCACCAATTCCATTGCGCCCACCAAGCTGCGCACTAGCTCACCCGACTCACGCGCATTTCGGATACATGGACAAATTGCATAGGCCGCGTACGCCTGCACACGTGGACTGGTATTCTTTAATAGCGACCATGTCAAACGAATAGCATCCAAATCTTCAAGTATTCGCATACTATCAATATCCTCGGCACACTCCTTGATGGCTCTTGCCAAGTTCTCCAATAACGGAGCATGTGATGAATTGAGCAAACAGACCAATGCCGGCAGACCTTCTGCTTTTCGTAATGCCTCCCGATTATTCTGAAAACGTACACATTCCGCAATTGCACCCACAACATTCGTCAAAACTTCATCGGATTCATCATTCAGAAGTGCTACCAAATGATTCACTGTATTTAAGTTATCTAATTTTTTTACATTCGCCTCGGACACAGCACACATCCAGAGGGCACCAGCTGCACCAGCTAACAACGGCTTATCATCGCGCACATTTTTATCTCTGATGATCGACACCAAAGGTTCGAGTCCACCAGCACTTCGCACCAAATTGCGTGTTGTATCGTCGAATACACACTTATAGATGGCGGTGCTGCCTTCCTTCTTCAAATCGAGACTGGGCGAGTTTAAGTGGGTCACAATGTCGGCTATCATGCCCTCAGTTGTGATGGCCAATTGAAATTTGGGCTGATTGGTAATGAAATAAAGTGATTAATTGGGGTCCACTTCATTTTCGAGTATGAACATATGCAACTAATAAAGTTGTGTAAGCAGTTTCCTGCTTAGAAAAACTCCCAAATAATCAGATATTTAAGATTGGATTAAGATTTGACACTTGAGATCGTAATATGGTAGTTAATGAGAGGTAATCTGTATTTGACAATTTGACAATTTGACTTATTCACCTGCGACGCACATTCCTGAATGGTGCCCATGATCGGTATAACAACATCGATGTGAACTGACTTCAGTAAACGAGCCATCAGTGGCACAATGCCGCTCTTACGCATTAGTTCCTTATTGTGCCTGGATACAGAGAGCGACCACAATGCACGTGCTCCTGCTCGCGCCATATTGAGGAACTCGATCTCTTCTACGGATAGTTCTTCGCGTGCTGTTTGCAGTATTCTAAATACAAAACTCAAGCTCAATAATATACCATCCACTTCACACCGATATCTCTCTACTTACTGCAACTTAATGTCCAACAGATCAACCAATTTCGGGATTCCTCCACACGTTCGTACATATTTCCGAGCCAAACGCACTTTGCATACATTCGCCAATGTTTCGGCAGCCATTGTTCTCACTTCCTTCAGTGACGAATTCAATATATCAATAATAAATGGTATGCCACCCAAATCAACGATGGTCTTTCGTATATCGATATTAAGTGAAATTTGCGCTAGCACTGCTAAGGAGCCCAGACGGCACTTGGAGTTAAAACACTCAAGTATGTTGACCAACACTTCTAGACCGCCAATATCTTGTATTGCAAATTGATTGATTTGTGTGGTCAAGTCATAGTCTGTTAGGCAGCACAGCGAGACAATTGTAGCCGTTTGATTGCCAGCCTTTATGTACTTAACCAATTTCTGTATATTATAATAGTCAGCCGGTATTTCTACAGTTCTGGCGATATCCTTCCAGCGTTCTTCTTCGTCTGTTGACGATTCCACTTCGGTTGAGTCCGAATCAATAACAAGGTCGTTCTTTTTTTCGCTGAAAAAATGTTCGGGGCAGCTGCCGCACGATTGTTCTAATGCTTCTTGCTCGCGACGCTTTCTCAGTTCTTTTTGTGTTAAAATTGTTGCATCTGGATGCAGTGTCTTCGATTGGCGAACAAGTTTGGTGCTGTGAAGTGCACTATCAAGTGGCGGATTGTTAGATGTACGTTGAGTAACATCGCCTTCGTTTATATCGCCCGCGGACATTGAATAATTTTCAGAATATTTTGCATAAAATCACAATCAGGAAAGATGGAACAAAGACGAAGTGATTATGTGATATGTTTTTTATGATTTTTTATATCAGTTTTAATTTACGTTTAGTTTGTAAGTTTTTAGTTTTTTTAATATATTATTCTTGTTTGACGTTATCTACATATTTCATTTCATTTCATTTCATTTCAAATCAATGACACCTTGAAGTTGAATTGTGTTCAGGTTGTTTAATGTGCACTTGCTTGTGGAAACCGAAGTAAAGGAAAAACCAATCGCCACCACTCACTGAGTTTACTTGCAACATTGCCATTAGCAAGATTGTTATTGCTACTTAGTTGCATGACAATCTTAACCTAACTTAACACTCTTGCTGCTAGCATTTTGGGTCATAGGTTAACCGAATACGTTAATCGAATCTGCATATTTAAGTTAACGTTTGATTGGTGTACGACATCAGTGAAGCATTCTGCTTTGAACAGGTTATCGAACTAGTTGCATTTTATATTGTACATGCAATTTAGTAAAAGTTCAAATGTATTCGGACAATGACTTCAAAATTCAAGTGCTGTGGGTTCGTTTTTGTAGTATTATCGCCAATACTGTTACTTCAACAGCATCACGTAGCTTCAGTGGAACTTAGGTAGTAGTAAAAGGATTCAATATAAAGATTCAAATAATCTGCGATATAAATTTTTTTTTTAAGTAACTTCCTTCACTCCGATGATGATGATAATCTTCATAATCTCAATCTTTTGCTCGCCGAGCTTGTATTCGTCGCGTCTCCACAACGGTGTTTTGTCATTTTTACGGACGAAACATATCATTCATTGTATGATCATAATTTCTTTCGAATATCGTATCACTTGCGCACGTATTTCTATATTAAAATACAGAATACGGAAGATCTATTGGCTCCGAATTATCAAACTATTCGTGTCTTAAAGCAAATACGTGTAGTCGATTGTGATTTTCTTATCGTTACTCTTTTGAATGCTCTGCAAGTAAAACGCTTTCTGCGTTTTGCCGAGAAACATCGCATTTTGAATACAAAACAAAAGTTCGTTTTCCTTCATGACTCAAGAATTTTAGAACGTGATATGTTATACATATGGAGCAATATGATTTCGACTGTATTCCTAAAGTGCCACGAGGATAATCGGTTAGTATCGGGAATTACTAGGCGCGCTCGATTTGTCATTCTCCTACTTACTTGCTTACGATTAAAGTTAAGTGTACTTTAACCAAACAAAGTACTTCAATTCCTTAAGAAATTTGTGGTGTGGCATTAAAGCAGTGTCGGTCAATTTTGATTTTCCTATTCACATGTGAATAGGCTTACAACAATGGAATTCGGGAGAAGTATGAGAGCAGTTTTGTCAACGCAAATCATGTTAGTTGACTTGCAGCATTCATGCAAGCTAGATCTCAATACACAATTTTTTAAAACAACTAACACAAGCAGCGCTGTCGGTCTCTCAAATTCACACACAAGCTTGCATGTTTATGGATTGGTTTGCCTGCATTAAAGTCATTGCGCTTGTGTGTGAAGCAGAGAAAAACGAAGTTCTCTCACTTTCTGTGTATTTGCAAAAATTTTGTGCAGCGAAGTCTTATTTAATTTGCTCCGGCGAAATGAAAACAAAACAACAGCCGAAAGCGCACGATCGAAAGCCACACGATGTGTCGACGTCGCACAAGACGTTGCATTTTGTTGCCTATAGACGCGTGTTATGGGTATTGAAAATGTGACCTTTGCTGCTTAAAAGTATAGTTTATGGTAGTTAAAGTACATTTTATTTTTAACTATGATTATGCGCCCATTGTAAGTAGCTTGCTTATGCTCAATACTATACTTAATCGATCAATGCTAAATATAATGATTTATACAAATTAAATGCGTCTGTTTCGCTGCATGGCGATTGCCGAATCGAACACGTCTATTAAATAAGCGAAACCTCAATTTATAACATTTAATTTCGATATACATAGATACTCAATTTCTACTGTATCGTATCCTGACATTTTACAAGGCGTAGTGGTAACAAAAGTTTTGATGAATTGGAAAATTGGAAGACGCATTGCTAGCGGAAATCTATTTCCAGATAAAAGTTCAAATTTAAAAGGTAAGCGTCAATGGACTGGCGAGTTGAGGTGAGAAGAAAATTGGACGAGAACGATTGTGTGTAAGTCCCCACAACACCAAGTAAGTCACCGTAACACCAAGTAAGTCACCACAACTAAATTTCCTTTGAATATATAACATATTTGGACGTGATTTTTATCACGTCACGTATTCATTCAATTTTGAATTGTGTATCGGTTAGTAAAACTTTAATTATGTAGTTTATGAAAGTTATTTAGTACTTATGAAAGTAGTTTATATAAAGTTAGCAGAAAGACAGACAGATGAACAGTCATCGACTCACGACTGTAAATGCATCCAGATGCAACAATTTTACACCCTAATATCAGGCGTTACAAAAGAAAATCAATAAATCTCAATATCCTCAGTTGTAGGGTATAAAAAGTAATATCAAATGCGGTGAGAATAAAAGAGGATGAAATTAAAGTATGACTTGTTTACCCCTTTCCTTGCATCAGAAATGTTATGTTTTTAGTTGGTTCTGCGAAAATTGCAATTTGGAAGCTTACATTTGTATAAATTATATGCTGAGATTTTGGATCTCAGTTGGCCGCACAGTTATAAATGCGCCAAGTCAACTCTTCTTCAGCTAACATCAGGGATTTAGAAAAGTAGTTTATAGAAACTAAAAAATGGTTCAACTCTCATTCAATCTGTAGTTTAGTTAACTAAAATAGAAAATATTAGTGATATTAGCTGTGAAAGCAGCAGCCCACGTGGTATTACAACGGGTCAAACTGCCTAAGTATGTCGTTTTATACTTAACCTAACTTCTTGGATGGTGGCATTTATTTCAATAATGCTGTTGTATATATGAACTTGGTTAAAGTTGTATCAATTAAACGAGTACCTGTTCTTTAAATACCTAGGAATAGATCTTCCTGTTGTTACCTTCAGACATGTACCGATGGTTACACACGCTACCGATAACAAAACTTACGTTGGCGTTGAAGTGGAAATTCTGAATGCGCTTGGTGTGGCACTCAACTTTAAGCCAAAGTTCTATGAAACCGAAGACAGCGATATTGAACGTTGGGGTCGGGAGTTACCAAATGGAAGCTATACAGGCGTAATAGGGCAAATAGTAAGTTACTTACATAGGTACCATAAGTGAAACAACAGCAATTTCAGAATCTAAAGAGTGATAATCGGATAACTTTGAAAGACCACTACTTTGAAACTCTTCATCTGAATGAAAAACTTCAAACAGTAGGCTTTGCGTTGGAGAAATTCTGATGAAATACAATCACATGTTTTTTGACTTGTGAACTTTCAGTTGAGTCATGGCATCGGAAGTGGAAAGACGCGATTTAGTTGTTGAATTATTTCGAGAAAATCCGCAGTGGAGCCAGAAAACCATTGCAAATAAGGCGAAAGTTATACAAAACACTGTCTCGATGATTCTTAAAAAATTTAATACAGACTTAACAGTTGCTAGAAAATATGGTTCTGGAAGGAAATGCGGTTTCGTGTCTCTACCAAAGGCAAATAAAGTCGTTGCTCTCTTAGAGAAGAATCCAGCGTTGTCTAATAGAAAATTGGCGGAAAAAGCGAGTTGCAGTGAGTTTTTAGTTCGTAAAATTAAAAAAGATGCGGGCCTTAAAACATACAAAGTGCAGTCAGTACCCGACAGGAACGCTACTAAGAACTTAGTAGCCCAGAGCCGAGCTAAAAAGTTGAAGACAGATTTTTTCCAAAAATTCGATAGCTGTGTTATGGACGCTGTGGTGTAGTGGTAGTGCGTTGGACTGCTACGCAGAGTGTCCGGGGTTCGAATCTCGGCACAGGCAACATCATAAAAAAAAGTAGAAAAAATAATTTTTCTACACGGCACCACCTCTTGGCAGGCAATGGCAAACCTACAAGAGTAAAAATTGCTATGAAAAGCTTTTCACTTCGCCGTTCGGATTCGGCATTAAACTGTAGGTCCCTTCCATTCATGTACAAATTTAACACGCACAACATGAGTGAATGCGAAAAGCTCGGCCTAGGCCCTCCATGGGTTGTTGTGCCATTAAAAGTAAGTAAAGTGTTATGGACGATGAAACATACATGTTGTCTAAATTATCTCAATTGCCTGGTCAAGAGTTTTACACCGCAAAGGAACAAGGACGAGTTGAGGAAACATTTATGACAAAACAAAAGTCCAAGTTCCCGAAGAAGTTTCTGGTATGGCGAGCGATTTGTAGTTGTGGGCTAAGGAGTAAAAGTTTCGTAACAAGTGGCACTGTTAACGCCGAAATTTATGTGAAGGAGTGCCTTCAGAAGAGATTGCTGCCCTTCATTAGAAAGAACAATGTATCTACTTTCTTTTGGCCTGATCTAGCCTCCTGCCACTACAGCAAAGTAACACTTAAATGGTTCGAAGACCAAAACATCAAATTGGTATCAAAAATCGCCAACCCACCAAATTGCCCAGAACTTCGGCCTATCGAGAGATATTGGGCTCTAGTGAAAAGAACATTAAATGCAACATACAAAGAAGCTAAATCCATAGAAGATTTTAGAAATAAGTGGAATGCTGCCGCCAAGAGAGTCTCAGAAATAACAGTAAAGGTGCTAATGGCAGGCATACTGGAAAAGCTGTCCGAATTCTGCAAAAAACAACAAACAAATTAGTTTTAATGACAATTTTATCAGAAACTGTTTACATTTTTTTTTATTTGCATAAAGGATTTAAATGCTAGGACAATTTAAAGTTATCCGATTTTTTCGATCTCACTCCTTATCATAACACTTAAAACATTCGTTATTTGTAATTGTAGCGATGAATTCTTAAATGTCACGACGGATTCTGACGCTCAATAGTATCAGACAATAGTAAATGACAATTTAAAATGTTACGAATACTTTTTATATTATAAATATAATTTTTAGCAAAATCGTTCAGCGAAAATTGCAATTGGAAACTTACATTTGTATAAATTATATGCTGAGATTTTGGATCTCAGTTGGCCGCACAGTTACGAATGTTTGACATTCTTGACACAGGAATCATCCAAAGATGACTCGTGGAGAACGTTAATACAACCATTTAGGTAGTTAAATACTAAGTGCTGGTGGCGAATATTACGAATAAAATGTCTTGATTTGCAGTGGTGGCATGTGGGCAGCTGTGCTTTTATCGTTGCTATTTATGGGCATTGTCTTCTATGTGATGTCCTTTATACATGCGCTCTTGCTGCGACAAGAACTGGCTGCCACATATGGCTTCTTCTTGTTATTTCGCCGACAGCGCCGGCGAAAGCGTATACAATCTGCAGCGGTTGATATTAATCCGAGCTGCTTTCGTGATGTACGCTTTCGAGCATATTTACACCGCTTACGCATTCCGCCACATCGAGATCTCGATCTCTTCGATAATTTCGGTAATTGTATTCTACTCACGTACAGTATGCTGATGTTTGTGGCACTGCCGCGTATGCCACGCAACTGGCCGCTGCGTGTACTCACCGGATTTTTCTGGCTCTACGCCATACTGCTGGCGGTCACGTATCGTGCTAGTTTGACAGCGATTCTGGCTAATCCAGCAGCAAGGTGAATACAGTAATGGCCGGTTAATTAAACCACGTCTAATTGCGTTTCCCGTTTAATTGCATCAGAAATGTTATGTTTTTAGTTCAAAATGTAGCCAAATTATTGGGTTAATTTTATTGCCCGCTTTATTGAACCATATTTTGTATATTTTCATTGATGCAATTAAGCTGGGATTAATTGTAATTGCACTTTGACATTCGATATTTACTATTTAAATGAATTTCTCCATCACACAGAATCACCATTGATACTTTGAAGGATTTGGTTCAAAGTCGCATAACTGCCGCTGCTTGGGTGAATGAGAACAAGAAATTCTTCGATGAATCTTTCGATGAAGTGGCTCAAGAAGTCGGTTTCAAAATGGAAATCATTGCTGATATCGAGGGAGTGGTACATATGTATGTTCTCCTTCTAGTTCCTACTTTAATGTTCAATTTCCCCTTCAACATTTCTATTTAGACCGAACGCATTGCCAAAGGACATTACGCTTACTATGATAATGAATTTTTTCTGCGACACTTACGCCTCAAAGGCACAAGGCGCCGTGAAGAGAATGAGGAAAATGAAGTGGTTCTGCATATAATGCGTGAATGTGTAATTAATATGCCCGTGGCGTTGGGTTTGGAAAAGAACTCTCCACTTAAACCACTCATCGATAAATATATACAGCGTCTAAGTGAAGGAGGTAATAATACTGACTCGGACCTAGTTTACTAAACAAACTTGTATATGATGAAGTTTGGTAAAAAAAAAAAATGTTTTTTTCTAGGTCTGCTCTCCAAGTGGCTAAGAGATGCCACCAGCGATTTGTCCGCAGAAGAGCAGACACCGCAAGAAGCTCTCATGGATCTACACAAAATGTGGAGTTCTTTTGTAGCACTCGCTGTGGGTTATTTTTTCGGTATATGCGCTATAGCCGCAGAGAAACTCCACTTCAAATATGTCGTGCGCAAGCATCCGCTATACGATGAATACAATCCGAATCTTTACTATAATTTTAAGCGAAAATTCCCTGATCTGTGAGTTATACCATTGGTGCATTGCAATACGATATTGAAGCTAGTGGCGGTTATTTTAATTAATTTATCGTTTGAGCAATTCAAATTTGTTTCAAAATTATCTTCAATGAGTCAAAACTAAATTTTGTATCCGTAACTGTTACGACAGCAGGTTATGGAATACTGGAGACTGTATTGAACTTATTGTTGAATGAAGGAATATACCAAAACACTTGTCTTTTCGTAATTTATTTCAGATTATACATACATAGAATTGTACACAAAAGAATTGTACTTCAAAATAATGAACAACACAACACGAAATGAAATAGGCAGAAGACTTAAATCATACATTAATCAGTATTTAAATTAAGATTAAGTACTTGCTAATGCCTGTAGCTTTGAAGTTTTAAATCACAATTTAAAAATATAAATAAAAGAAAGAAAACAGTAAAAATACATAATGAAAACACACTTCAAGTGCTTAAAAAAAGTTTAGAATGTATGTAACAATAAAACATTTTTGGAATGTTGCACAATGTCGATATTTATCTCTTACATCAATAACTTTTATTTTTTCAAAGCACACCTATACATACATACATATAGTAAAATGCGCGTGTAGAGAGAGTAGTATGTAAATAATACAAAGTAATGTAAATACATAAAGTATGAGGAACGTATTACATATGTGAATATGCAAGCAGAAGGAACGTATTTAAATATACTATTTTTATCACACACATTATTTTTACATTATTTACGCTTTAATCCTTCTGCCAAGTTTAGTTATGGCATATTTATTATTTGGACCATGACTACTATTATGATGCTTATTACTTTTAGATGCTGCGCCATTTGAACGTAAGATTCCATTCGGTTTTGTGCGTGTCTCGAAGAGAACATCTGAATCAGTTTCCGAATCGCTTAAGGATGTTGCGCGGCAAACTGCAGACAGACGAATGGTAAAAACAAAATTATTTCTATAATATCTAGAACTTACATTGTGGTGTTTCTTCGTCCTGGGTTCCAATTAACGAATACTTTTGCATTTTTGGCCTTGAGCGAGTTGGTTGTTTCTTGTTCGTTTGCCGGCAGGCGCATGCAATGCTCCAGCATATGCTCGATAATATTAATAAGCTTACAATTACACCAACGAACACATATAAGATTGACCAATCTGCGTAGCAATGTAAAGAGAGAAACATTTTTCATTAGGAAGTGATTTCGTTTAGCAATAACAGCGAGTGCTTGCAACTAACCGCAATTAGCATCGTCCAAGTCCCAGTAGTATGCAATCGATGGCATCCAGAACGCTTCACACATACAGGCGCGCGTTACCTCATTGCAGTCGCCATGTCCGGAGCACTTATTTTGGCATACTGTAGTGCGTATATCGGCAAATACTGTGCCCAGCAGCGAAGCATCACGCTGGAGTTTATCCTTGAGCAACTGCTCAATGGTGAGACCATCCACAGGCTTACTTTCACCATCTGCACTTACAGACTTGAAGGTGGGGAAATTAATTGTATTATGTGAAATTCATGCTGTGCACCATTTCATATTCGAATACTAACTAACCTCAACATAGAATACCAAAATTGTTGCTTCTGTTCTCCGTGCATCGTATTTCAATTCGCGTACATGTATTTTCAATGTATCACCCAGCAGTAAACTTATCTTTTGCACAATGGAATTTAACTCAGAATGCGTCAGCACTGATGCGCCCATAGGCAGCGTCAGCTGCACCAAATGCATTAGCAATGGATCTGGATGTACAATTACGCTAACGGTGTCGGTGCTGGTTAAGCCTTGTTCATCGTTCACAGTCAACTTGAACACATAACGGCCGTTCACCAAATTTGTTAGCTGTAATCATACGAGTAAAAACAAACAGTGTGAGCTTCTGCTCAGTGTTTTTTTTCTCACTTTTGGCAGTATCAAACTTACAATCAACACTGGCTCCTTATCTGTATTACCCACAATTAAACCGGCAGCCAAACTAGTATCGTCACGTGTCCATGTATATTTTGCGATTGCCAAATCATCCGATGATTTTGTGCCATTCAAATAGAGCGCTGATGCTGGTAGAGTAACACTTTGATCGCCGCCCGCATTCGCAACTGGTGCTGCATTCTTTTCTACAATTATAATTTAGCGTTTTGAGTAGAGTACGGTAATCTGAATGGCAATAAATATGAATTCACCTTGCACCACTTTAACCCATGTGCCATTGCTGGCAGTATTATTATTTTCATCGATTACAGTAAGTTGAAACTCATATAAGCCCAAAGTCAATGAAGTGGCATTTGTTATCTGTAAATGTAAATAATAACAATTAGCAACGATCTAGTAATCGCTTTCATAAACAATCATGCCAATATTTTCAGATATCACTAAGTAGACTGCGATTTTGGGGGAAAGTATAAACCTTCAAAACTGATGATAGAAAATTATATTAACAAATATTTTCCGGGATTAGTAACGGCTCTGAGATATAAGAAGCCCAGCTTAATCATTAAACCTGAGCTTGTGGTTAAATTAAACTGACGGAATAATTTAGCTAACACATTCATATATCCTTTCTTCATTTAATAGAAGAACAGCTCATCGATGGTCTAGTCCGAGCGACAAACTTTAGCCACGGCGACCATAACACATACATACTATATATACATAGTAAGTTCATAAGAATTACCGATTCATTTGCTTTGGCTAACACTGCCGAATTTGGACCATAGATTTCCTTCCATTGATAGCTTCGAATACGTATATCATCCGTTGAACTTGAACCATTCAGCATTACCCAATTACGAGGGAGATTTATAGTCTGGAAAAGCATTTAATAAACAGTTTTGACTATAAAAGTGTTTAGCCCAAGTGTTCGATTGCATACTAACCATATTTGCGCCTGCTATAGCAATTGGAGGAGAATTCGTTGGTGGTTTAACAAAAACATGCACCTTTGCCGTACTGAACTGACCGCTACCATCGGTTACTTTCAAAACAAATGTATAAATGCCTTCCTCTAAGTTTGACAGCTAATGAAATTATTTT
The DNA here is from genome assembly GCA_958295655.1 of Palloptera scutellata. NCBI lineage: Eukaryota > Metazoa > Arthropoda > Insecta > Diptera > Pallopteridae > Palloptera > Palloptera scutellata. Next base: position 16,384,121 of record OY282452.1, read on the forward strand.
AATTAGTATAACTATCGACCACATCACTTATTCATTAACCTGAGCATATGGAGTTCTTGTATTTTGCATATCCACGGCTTTTGTTTCATCGCTTGCATCTTTTGTCCATTCCCAAGCCACAATTTCATGATCATCTGTGCTTGCTGTGCCATTTAGAGTGACATTATTATTTGGCAAATATAAAATAACAGCATCACCTGTGGGGGATAAACGATCAGGATTAAGTTAAAGACATTATGTATAGCGTACTCACCCGCATTCGCCACTGGTGGATAATCAGTGCCCTTGAGCACAGTGATGTTGGCTGTCGTAGAATTGGTTACATTATCCGAATCACAAACTGTTAATTTGAAAGTGTAATTTCCCGGTGCCTTCAAATCAGTTAGTTGTAGTGTGTTCACCTCTGGCAGCTTCGGCTGATAACCAATCGGACCAGAGACCACTTCCCAGTGCCAGCTGATAATTTTATCATCGTCAGTGCTTGTGCTGCCATCCAAAATAGCGTTTGTTGTGGGTTGGCGGATTGTTTGCTCTCTGGGCTTGATTATAACTTGTGGCACGCGATTAATGCGTTTCTCTGGCAACACGGTAACATTAGCCATAGCTTCGCCAAAGGTACCATTGTCACCAGTTACCGACACCTTAAACGTATATAGCCCTTCCGAAAGATTTGATAGCTTCACTTTAGATTCGCTCTGATCGGATATGGTGCCATTCATCGGGCCCGTTGGTTGTGTTATAAGAGTCCAGAGGTATTTGTACTTTGTGTCACTAGACAGCTCGTCGGGCACGGTAAATGCAGCTAGAGTTACTTCCTTTTCAGGGAGACGCACCTCCTTCGAAACAACTGAAACCACAAGTTTTTTATTTATTTCGGTTTTCGTTGCAGTTTCAGGTATATGCTGTTGCTCCTCTGCTTCTTCCTTTTTCTGTTCAGTAGCAGGCAGCGCTTCCGAAGCAGCGCCCAGCAAAGAAAAACCCTGTGGAACGCCATTGCCACCACTGTCATCCAGTAGCGAATAATCCGCCTCTTGTGGAAGGACACAATCCCGCAGTTGGTTTCGCACATAGCCTCTCATACATTTACATATACCTGTGGATGAATGCAACTGTACTGGAACGCATTCTTCTTTCATTGGGCAACCGCCAGCCAATTCTTGCATATCCAAATTACAAGTGATGTACTTGGCAGGCGTGGGCGCATCTGGCGACATGTTAGCAGTATAGAAAGCAATATCCTCCGGTGTTAGGCTATCATCATCGTCGGCGGATACAGCTGGCATTAGCAATTGTTTCATGCGCTTCTCAGCTAAAGGAAAATCATCATCTTCATATGTTGATGATTGCTAGAAAAATATAAGACAACATTGGTTAACTGATTTGGAACGAAATAGATCCAGCTAATGAATCCAAACCTGATTTCTTGGTAGATAGTGAAATTTGTGCGTTTTTTTCCAGAAACTCAAAGGATTATTATCGCCTGCAGTTAGCTCGTCTATGGGCAGCAATCCCGCACCACTCTTTGCTGTCTTCAGCACGTCCAGCCATGTAACATTTTCATCCGCGGTACCCAGCTGACGCACCGGATTCACCAGTATCATTTGCAATCGGTCTTTTACCTGCGCACGTTCTTTAGGCAGGCACGCCTCATTGCTAACGCAACGTACGTGGTAACATTTGCGTTTAAATACAAACACGACATTGCATGAGTTATTTCGTGCCTTTTCACAGCACGCATCCAAGCACGAGCGCAAGTCAAATTCCGCTCCCATATCGGTTACGTCCATTGAAGCGTACTCTTCAAAGATACCAGCTTTGGCTTCATCACGTGGTGTTGCACTCTCGAAAACATAACGCAACATATTTGGGCACATTACAAGCAAATTGTTGCTCTCTGCATTACGCGTGTTCAATGCCATTTGTTCGGGTTCCTCTCCACTTGTTGAGAGCACTTTTTGCGTTGTGTTGCTAACACTGGCACCGATGGCCAATGCTGCAACCACAAAGGTCAAAATGAGTTGCAAAAACCAATGCAAATTACTACTTGAATGCAACATATTGGTCGGTGGTTTCGTTGCCAATTGCTGACAGTCCTATTATCAGGTGCGCGCTGCTGACAATGACAATGAGTAATGTATGCGATTGCAATTATGTGCGTAATTACTTTTCTTCGCTAATTCAATTTCGATTTTCCATTTTCTTTTTATGTTTTTTGTTGAAAGTCCTGTAGCACTTTGTGGATTAAATGTTGCTCTTCAATTATGTTCCTCGCGAGGATAAAAACAATCACAAATAAACCAATTGCCTTTTACCGGATTATAAAAATTTCATGCGAAGAATTTTGAATAAAGCTCAGCGAGCAGAACAGACAATTGACACAAAAACAACCACCATCGCAACTGTCAAGTGCATCAGCTGTATGTGGATGGTGGGTAAAACGTTAAATTTGTGGACTTCGTGTTTGATGGCCGATGGTTGGGAACTTTGCTGAAACAAAGAAATTCAGCTGCTTTCGTTAAATTTAATTCTTCGTGTGGTTTATGTCAAAAATAAAATATCAACTACAATTTTTTTATAATTTCTCAAAAGTCAAGATACTGCATTATGGTATTTAATAATTATTTACAGTCTCGAACTTCATTACATTCACTAACTAGGACCATTACGTTGGCGCGGTGTTGAGACTTTCAACCGCTTCTTGACAGCGTCACCCATACCAGATAAGTTATTGAGGAGTAGTCACTTGAATTGTCCTAATTGAGAGTGTTGTTCATCACTGTGCTCAATGTAGATTGCAACCAGGGATAACTAAGTGATTGTATTTTAAATATGAATCCCTAAAACCGGGCCACATTTGTCAATAACTGAGTGGGCCATATTGTACCATACTTAGGTTAATTTAGACCTATTCCTGGTTATAAAGAAATCTTTCTTGATCGGGAAATGACCCAGCAGCAGATGGCACAAATATTTGTGATAGAGGGTACTCTCTAGATCGCTGGTTGGGAAGAAGGTATAAGGTTTTTATTAAACATTGGTTAAGTGATACCCATTGCCCCATTAAAACCGATGTGCAATAAAGTGAGATGATTTAAATGATGTTGAGCATCCTGTAACTTTACTAATGATGATAGCTTGGCTTGACTTCAGCTACGAGGTGGATTAATAAGCTAAGCTGTTCCTGCTGGATTCCTTCCAAAAAAAAAAGACAACATTAACGATTGAAACCTTAACTCACATCACGTTTTGAGAAATTGTTTAACGTTTTGGAGAGTTAGCATCGTGGGCACCATAACGTAGATGTTGAAATAAACTGCATGTATGAAAGTAAGTGTCGCTTTTTCTGATTCTGGTGATTAATAACTTCTCGACATACATCCATTCCTATTGACTATCCCAATCCAGTCACCCTGTAGTTGGACTGTAGGACCATAATTTCTAAAACTTCATTATAATATAAAAGATATCAACAATTGTTAGCAACAGCAATGCAAAGATACTAAAAAGTAAATGGCTCGCTCCTCCGTTCTCTGCACAATTTTATATTCAACAAAAACTTTGCCAATGAAGTTCGATAGCCTAAAACTTTTCACACGCACAAATTATGAATTATTTCACTAATTAGGCATTTTGGAAAGTTGCAGAAATTGAATTGAATTGAATTGAATTGAAGCTATTGAAGCGCCTCCTGTAGCCACTAATTTCAATGTGCTGCCAAATCGTCGTAAAGAAGAAAATTTTCTTCGAGAAATGTTCATAAAAAAAAATTGTAGTAATAATAAAGTTATTAAAATTAAAATGAGAACAATTGCAAACACTAAACTCGAGTTAACTTGCATAGAAGAGGGCGATGAGTGTGGGTTGGGGTGGAAGTTTGAAAAAATTACGCATACACACACACACACACACACACACACACACACGAACATACGCAGCTCGAAGTGCCGTTGCCAGCCGGAATCGATGCAGCAACGAAAATGACTCGGAAGCAAAAGGATATACCCGTAAAAGTGTTTAGTATGCGAAACGATTGTCGACGTCAGTAAATTAGCCAAAATTATGATTTGAGACAAATACTTTTGCTGTAGTCCGTGGGAGTTTCATTTTGATATCGGTACAGAATCTACTTGAAGGGAGAGAGTGATGATGATGGTGTGGGTTTAAATGTGTGTGTATGTGTGTGTATGTGTGTTACAAAATAAAAGGTCATGAGCTTAAAAGTTTTTGCTTTACTTTGATTTCTCCTCTTTACATTTTGATTTTTATTGTTTTATTGAGGCAAAAATTCTTGGTCTGGTGATTCTTAATTATTTCTACAGTTGCTAGCGATTGTTTTCTCTCTGACTTATAATTGTTGTTTTTTCTCTCTCTTTTTTTTCATCTGGTTTTATGTATTTATAGGCGTGCAACAGCTGAAGATGATGGTTTCTGAAAAATAATTTTTACTTATAAGTTAAATACTATATCATGCCCTCCTTTTGTCTGCTGTAGTTATGTGGCAATTTGGCAGTGGAAGATTGTAAAGATGGAAGATTGTTTTCTAAAACATTTGTGTGCTGTTGAAATTATTTCATATGGTTCGCAAATAATTCTAAAAGTTCTGGAAAATCCACGATTGCAATATTTATGGCTTGTTTGTAAAAGTAAGGCTTAAAAGTGTGGCACGATGATAAACAGATAAAGGATCTTAAGTACTCCATTTCTATTTTTGATCCATTTTATTCGTTTCAATTCTTCCAATTGCTTGATAAAATATTATTGACCATGTGATCTTGATATGTTCTGGGTATCAGAAAAATGTTAAATTTGTATTTTCTTTGCCATTTTGTGGTAAAATTAACTTCTTGCAAGAGTGGTTAAGAGTGCTTGAAATTTAGTTTGTCGAATAATTAGAGAGCAATTAAAGATCTATCGTATAACTTTAATCGATTTCAACCGGCGTCATGAGAACATTAATTGAAGGATTGACAATAAAATGATGTATGTATTGGTATCTTATAGGCGTCTTGCTTGATCTTTGCAAAAGTGACAAAAGTTACATTTATTTAATAAGATTACGCTAACGGTAACAATCTGAAGAACGACACGAGAAGCGTACACTCACTTCATCCTGGAAAATAACACTCCACTTACAGATTAAAGTAATTAAATCTGATAAATCTGATAAATCTGTTGTGTTTTCTTTAACGGAGCTATTAATCAATAACCATCGATATTTTTTATATTGAATGTTAAATGTTCACTTGGCCAGCAATAAGTAAATCATATTTCATAGACCCTTGCTTCCATTACTCTCATTTTGCAGGCCTGTGTAATTTTAGCAAAGTTTTTCTCCACACACTAAATAACTGATGGTAGGATATTGAAATGAAGTTGACACGAAGGTGGTAACACTAATACTTAGATTTAATTGATAGTCGAAATAGACACGAAGATTGATTAAAGTTTCTGTAAGTAAAGGACTCGTGCAACCCTTTTACACACATTGGCACATACAAAGTGTAGAGAGGGGGTATGTAAACACACATACATTAGAAAATATCAACAGTTTACTTTTTCAAAAACATACAGGGTGCGACATCTATTATGTCTTTATTGGAATATTGAATAACTTAAAAAAAAATATCCGAAACCGTCAGTGTAGCACACTAATGTGTGCGACGTGCTTCTCCATGCCTTTGAATGAATGGCTGTGCGTCGGGCTTGGAACCCACCACGTTATAATATTCCCCCAATGAACCCTCAGGACGTACCGGCTTGCTGAAACCAGTAACCTTCCAGACCTTTTTCATACATTTGTAGGCAGATATAATGAGTCAACATCCACCGATATTGATTCCCATCGACTGTTTCGCCTTCACTGAAGAAAAATGGCCCAATTATGGTTTTGGCACAAACGCCGGCTCAAACAGTCACTTTTTGGTCATGCAATAGTGTTTCCTGGATCTCGTGTGGATTCTCCGTTCCCCAAATGTGACAATTTTGCTTCTTAATGGTGCCAGAGAGTGTGAAATGGGCCTCGTCGGTCCTCAAAATTTCCTTCCAAACATCAAGTTCGGTGTCAACCATTCGAGTGACTGTTTGGCCGTATTCCAAGCGACGTGGGCGGTCTGTCATATTTTTTGAGCCAATTGCACTTTATACGGAAACAAATGCAAATCAAAATGCTTCACAAGGTGATTCTTTACTTTACTTTTACTTTTAATGGCACAACAGCCCATGGAGGGCCTAGGCCGAACTTTTCGCATCCACTCATGTTGTGCGTGTTATATTTGTACATGAATGGAAGGGACCTACAGTTTAATGCCGAATCCGAACGGCGAAGTGAAAAGCTTTTCATAGCAATTTTTACTCTTGTAGGTTTGCCATTGCCTGCCAAGAGGTGGTGCCGTATAGAAAAATTATTTTTTCTACTTTTCTTTTTTTTTTTGATTTTGCCTGTGCCGAGATTCGAACCCCGGACACTCGGCGTAGCAGTCCAACGCACTACCACTACACCACAGCGACCACAAGGTGATTCCACTGACGCCAAAATGCAGAGCGCGATGCCGATACGACACATGTGGGTTCTCGGCAACACTCTCTCTTACCGCTTCAACCAGTTCATTGGAACTTCTTGGGCGTTGATGAGCGGCTTGTCGATGATCTCCCACTGGCCCGGGCTCAACAAAATTCGACACCAAACGACGAATAGTGTTGTCAGACGTTGCTTGTTGGCCACGATATTTTCAACGTTATGCTGAACGACTATTTTCAATGTACAGCGTCACTTTGTCGGCGCGTTGTTTTGGGTGTAAAACGATTCGTGGTTAAAATTGTACGTTTCTAAAATATTTTTACTCAAGTCAATCGGTTGATAAATGTTAAAATTATTCAATGTTTACATATCGACATAAAAGATGGCGCACCCTGTACATACACACATACCTACATAAATATGGACATATCTGACGTATCTGCCTGTGACGACGATGATGGCAATCACGGCAAAAAGTTAGCAAGTGAAGAAAAATTAATGAAACCTTGCCATAAAATAACTTTGAAATCTTCCCCAAAAAGAAGAAAAAAAAAGAAAACAATTTTTTCCAGAAGCTTTAGTATTCAACGAAATTCACACTCGCAAACAGACACATAAACATACTCACATATAACACATACATACGTGCATACGTGTTTGAACGCCGAGTTGTTTCCCATGGGCGGAAATGCAATAAAGTGAATGCCAAAAATAAATTGATTACTGTCACGGAAATAACAGCGCGCTGAAACTTTATCCAACAATCAACAATCCAAATCGAACTGTTTTGGCAATACGATGAATACGAGAACGAGAACGAGCACGGGCACAACTGATAGATCACGTGACGCTGAATTGAGGGAAATCGTCTTGGCTGCATTTAAGCGGATTTGGCATGTTGTACGAGTATGTGCACATACTCATGCATTCAAGCAAATATGGAATAGGGACATTGAAACAGCAAAAGGATATTGAAAATTTGAGCTGAGCGTTCAATTTGCGGAAATAAATATAATTTCCGGAAAACTTCAATGTCTGTGCGATAATAAAAAAGAAGCAGAAGAAGCAGAACTAAAAACTACCATAATGCCAAGGTATATTTATGCAGAAGATACGCAAAGAATAAAGTTATAATTTTCTTTGGTTAAGTGCATAGTACGTGTATCTCTCCATGTACACACGCACACATGCACTATTCACATATTACATAACCTTTTAACACGCTCCCACTGCCCCTGGCAAAATCAAGTGCTTCGTCTTCTCGCTTCGCAACTATTAAAGATCTCTATCGACGTATGTATGTGAAATGGCATTTTGTTACTGCAGCCATTTACGAATACAAAAAGTAAACAATAAATAAAATCATTTTAAATTTTAACTTGACTTTTGTAAAGTATCGGGCGAAGAAAGGATTATTTCCTAAAAAGTGTGAAATTGTTAAAATAAATGTGCGAATTTCTAGCACATTTTCAATGAAATGAAGTTAAGAAAAAGATCTTATCAGGCATTAAACACACACACTCACACACACACACGCACTCACACTCACATTCGCACACATGCAGCAATCTCACACATGCACGACCTAAGAAGTATAAATAAAAAAGGAGTGACTTTCTTATCTCATTGCGAGTATGCATTGCACACGTTTCACGAATTTTAAATGTTTGTATTTTAAAGTGAATGGGAATTGAAATTGATACGAGCTGCAATCAGATTCGAATGGATATGGTTACGTATGATAATATACCAGTAAGTGTACGCTATTAACGCTAATGCCTGACCGTTGACTTTTATTGAATTCAAGAACTTTAAAATAAATACACAGGAAGTATGAATGTGGCAGTTTGCAAGTATCCTGCTAAATTTCATTTCCAACTAAAACATAATAATGTAAATGATTTTCCTTCAGCATATCTATTTCAATATCATCAGTATATGGTACGTATGAGGATCGACCCCGATTTTTGTGAGATATTTATTCATATGGTAAGTAAAATCATCATTACAACACAAATGGGTTCAGTTTACTTAATATACTGCAGACCACAGTAATCGAGAAAGAAAAAGCTGAAACATTTCGAATCTAATTGGTAAGCCTAAGCAGAACCCTAGTGTATAAGAAGTACTTGATCTCTTCAGGTGATGTTGTGCTTTACGTTACACACAAGAAAAAGAAAACAAGTCCACGAAACTGTAAAAACTGTAAAAGTAACATTTTTTTGTTTACAATACTCAGCCAACAGCAAAATTGACATAAGAAAGTGTAATTTTAACATTACTGAATTCAACTAGAAAAATGTAAAATTGATGTGAAAATAATGTAATTTTAATATTGAAAATGTAAAATAAATAGGTACATACATTGTACTATTAATACTATTAATATTTAAAACTTTAAAAAGATAAGACAATATGTACAAGCATATTAATGAAAATTTGATATGACAATAATGTTAAATAAAACAGAATAAACAAATTTGTTGATGGTTTTTATAGATATAATTTTCTTTCTTTCTTTTAATGGCACAATAGCCTACGGAGGTCCTAGACTGAGCTTTTCGCATCCACTCATGTTGTGCGTGTTATATTTATAGAGTTTTATGCCGAATCCGTACGACGAAGTGAAAAGCTTTTCATGGGCAATTTATACTCTTCTAGGTTTGATATCGCCTGCCAAGAGGTGGTGCCTTTTGTTTTTCTACTTTTTTATTTTCCCTATGCCGAGATTTGAACACCGGATACTCTGCATAACAGGCCAATGCACTACCAACTACTTACTTACTTAGCTGCCACTACAACCGATGATCGTTCTTGGCCGCCTGTGAGGATTACTTGGTGAATATTTTAACATGGTGGGTTCCAAGCCCGAAGCAAAACCATTCATTCAAGGCTACAGAGAAGCCCGCCGCACACTTTGGTTAGCTCACTGACGGATGTTGGATCGCTATCCAGGGGATGCCACGAGAAGGCTGTGTATCGAATTGAAACATGGAAGCGCAAGGATCGAACATGGACGCACCTTTGTGGTCACTGTAGCGTAGCGGTAGTGCGTTGGACTGTTACGCAGAGGGTCAAAAAAAAAAGCAACAACAACAAAATTTATACACGGCACCACCTCTTGGCAAGCAATGGCAAACCTGTAAGGATAAAAATTGCCTATGAAAAAGCTTCACTTCACTACGCCGTTCGGATTCGGCATAAACATAACATGCACAACATGAGTGGATGTGAAAAGCATTCATCAGCCTTTGGCGCTGCATGCGGTCATAGTCGACACTGATAAACTGAAGTTCATTGTGGTAAAGGTACAACACTTGCCACAATGGCTGCCTATCTCTTTATCGTTGTCCTGTGTGATTGCATTCCATCTCTCATTCTCCCTCCTTCTTCCTCCCACTTATCAATCTTCCTTCCATTCAACACAATGCTCTGCATTGATAAGGGTACACGCTGTGTGTTGAATGTATCAATAAAAAAAAAACACCTGCGACTGTCGCGAACTGTACCTTGCGTCCTACGCCCCTTAATGAAATTTCTTCAGTAAGTTTTGCAATTTGCAAGCTGCATAAGTTTTTTAAACTTCCGTGAAATCAGTTGCTCAGACTCATTGTGACTCTGTGGAGGCGCTCACATTAATAAAACTAAAATTTTCAAATTCATCTGCATCGCGAAAAACGGATTCAAAGTTTTTGATTTTACTTTGAAAATTACATTAAAAAATAAACAAAAAAAGTCTCCTATATGGCGATCCACTCTAACGATGTGTTTAGATCGCCCGGTGTAAACGGCCACACCGGCTGTTTCGCTATAAAATGTTCAGGAGGTGAAAATGGTTACATACTCCGAACGAATGAAAAAATTTTCTTTCGGGATGATCGGACTGAGTTCGATCTTTTTTTTTTTTTGGTGACTCCATGGTTGCTGTTGTTCTGTAATTGTGAAAATGAAGTAAAAAGTTAAAAATAACATATGCATCATATGCTTATTTTCTGTGCATTTTACTAAAAGATTTAAAGCGAACATTATAATTTGCTATTTACACCGGGCGAGCGAACAAGATGCCATCTGATGTTTGTTCGCAGTCTATGTTCGGCCTGTGTAAATGGTTGAGCGAATGAAGATTTATTAGCTACAATTTCTACGCGATAGAATCTTCATTCATTCGGGCGGTTTAGACACCGTAATATTCAATCGTTTTATTTAAAGACGTATATTAATGTTCAGAATGGACATAAATTTAAATCTGCAACATAAAATCATAATTCGAACTTATGCTTTTAAGAGAATCTAAAACAATAATGACATAATTAAAAGTAACAATATGTTGCGCATGATGATAATCAGAAATTACATCTCCCGCTACGGTGTTTGCAATATCGCTCTCTCTCTCTCTCTCTGTCTCTCTCTCTTTGGCGCACATATACACAAACAACATATGTAGTATTTTCTACATCACTTGGTAAGTTTTTCAGTTTTATTACATTACACACAGGATTTCTCTAAATTGAATCTTCACACGAATTGAATTTTCTGCTGTGATTCTGCAGGCGTCGACAGTCATTAAATTATCACACATTTAACATCAAAACAATTTTGAAAGTGGCATAACTCACTTCCAGTGTAAGGGAAGGAAGAACAAGTATAATAATAATCTCCCCAAATTTCTGTGTATTCCACCCCAATGTGAAAAAGCAGCTAGAGCCGAGCCGATGTCGTTGCTGCCGCATTACAAGTCGAAAACATGGTTATTACATCAGGATACGACAACAAGAACAAGATGCTGCAACATATGTGGGAGCGAAGGAACAGAGGTCGTACAGTCATGATGATGATGATGATGATATTGCTGTTGCTGCTTATTCTGTTGTTTTTGTTGTTGTTGTTGTTATTGTTGTAGTGGTTCTTCTGTTGTTGATGATGATGATGATTATGATGACAGCGTGACGACAAACCGCCTGCCCGTCCACAATCGTCGGTCTTTATAAGTATGCTGCAGCATCCCCACCCATCCTACTATATAATTTTCCATTACGTCTAATTTAGTTTTTGTTTTACCATAATTTACTCAAAGGGACATCAAACACATCGACAACAGCAGCAATTGAAATAGCATCAACTACATACATACAAACATACGTGCGATGATGTTGACAACGACAACGACGACGACGACGACGGCAACGATGAAAACGACAATGTGCGAAATATGATGACTTGCGTTTTGAAGATGTGAAGCAGCAAGTGACGATAAATCATAATCGAAACATCAATTCCAGCACTTGACCCCTGCTGACGTCGTAACTGTGTGTATAACTATGTAGTAGTAGTAGCAGTCGTGGTCGTAATAGCTTTATGGCTTCGTCACCCATCCACCGATTCAACCCCACCCCATCCATCCATCCCTTCATATGAGGAAGGACGTATGTGGACGTTGGTATGAGCATTCACTACTCACCCAGCTATCCATTCCATTCGACCAATCAACCGACAACGTTCGTACTTGTGGCCAAGGAGTGTTTTTGAGGCATTATTACATCATCAAGAAAGTGGATCCAATTGCTTTTATTGGCTTAATCGTCGCATTGTGCAATCGTTTCTTCTTTTCTTCTTCGACGAATGCAATATGAACGAATTTTAGGCTTGTTGGGAATTGAACTGGAAAATGTACAGAAATATGATATTAAAGGAAATCCTTACTTGGTCATTTTCGTTTATTAAATAAATGGTTGAATAAATACATACTCGTACATAACGGGTGGATCATTTATAATTTGGAATGTGATTTTGGTGTAAATAAGAAGCGAATAACTTTTTGTGTTCAATGTGGTTTTAATTATGGTACATATTCTGAAGTACAGTGGTTTCGGTTAATTATGGAACAATATTTCATTCAAATGACTTTCTCGGCAGACCTTGCAGCAGCCCAACCCAAATTTGCAGTTCCTTTTCGACTGTATGGAGTTGTTCTTGATATATCGCTGGACCAAGTTCATCGTTATGAGCCTCAATCGCTGCTGGATGGTTAGCGTAACACTTTTCTTTAACAACTCCCCACGACTCCAACGGGAGTCAAATCGCAACTGCGTGGTGGCCAATGCATATCACCAAAACGGTTAATAGCGCGATTTTCGAACTTCCCACGCAAAAGATCAACTGTTGCACGGCTTGTGTGAGACGGCACGTCTTCCTGTTAGAACCAAATGTTGTCTAAGTCCATATATTCTAAACTAGGCCACAAATAATCTGTTATCATTGTGACATTGTGAGGCAGCACACACCGGCCACTGTAATTCATCTTCTTTCTTCTGAGCAAGAACAGCAATTTTTTGCGTAGGAGTACGAAAACGTTTTGTTTTATACAATAAAGATCCAGTTTCAAAAATTGATCTACAAATTGCGTGGAAGTCACTTCTCTTATATCGAATTTTGAAAGTAATTTTCTTACACTTTCGGTAGAAGATTTACCATTTTGCAAGTAAGTTCTTAGTTTTTCCCAAGCATTGTTCAAGTGTATAACGGATCCATTTCGTTAACCGCAAATATAGAACTAATTTTAAAATTGCCACATTCAAAATAATCAGTGGTTCAAATTCCAAATGTTAGATGGACCACCCTTTATATAGTGAATGAATGAATTGATACATGGTTCGATGGAAACAATCAGGCGACATTTACTTATGAAGTATTAATTTGAGAACACGCAAACTTCTAAACTTATCTTCTCATTTGATAAATATATTGTTTTTCTTTTTGAGAAGACAAAAAAAATACAAAAAAAATAAGAACCCGGTTAGCAGGAAAAAAACATGATTTTGATTGAACCATTTAATGATCAATTAATGAAAAAGCGAATGAAGAATATAAGTTACATAACTTCAAGATTATGTCTTTAACAAACCCTATAACGTGCTCTAATGGTATGCAGGGAAAATCAAGTGTACTGCGCAGGAAGTACGAGCATACAATGATGGTAAGGCCAATCATAACATATGAAGAAGTAGCTTGGACAAGAAGAACTCAATTTAAAAAAGGCTAAAGGCTAACAGCTAAATTAGGAAAGGTTCAAAGGTTATAGTGGCTCTGTACAATAGGAGCAATTCAAACAAGTCCGACAACTGCGTTGGAGGTATTATTGGAGCTCAGTCCATTACACATTGAAATATAGGGTGGTTCCAAGGCAGCAGTCGTAACAGCAATAAGAGATAAAACGTTTGCAGGGCTTTAAAAAACGAGACAACTCGGCAAAAGACAACTCGATTTTGGATTGTCTCAAAGGACAAAATGATTAAACTCTAAAACTTTGAGAAATCGGAAGGGTTTACAATATTATTACATATTCAAGGAACACACGATTAAGAGGACACTGCGGGCTCAGAGAAAACATTTCTAAAATATAGACATTGAGGGTAACTCAGTACGTAGGTTCTGCAACGAGGGAAATCAGGAATCATTAGAACATATTGTAATTCACTAAAGAATGAAATGTTTGGCAAGTACTCAATTAGCAGCCCTGGATCCAGGAGAAGTACTCAAATTCTTAAAAGAGACAAGATTGGAAGAATTAGTCTAGGCAGATTAGACTAGACAAGACAATAAAATGGGCAATAGATCTTACAGGTCGCGTTACGTTAAACAAAAACCTGTCTGACAAAACGATTGTACCTTATAGAATTAATGTCCAAGCTGAAATTGTTAAAATTCAAAATGTTAAGTTATGCACTAGTTATTGGTATACTAACCACGTGATTCGTTTTGACAGTCAAAAATATATGTCTCGTAAAAATCGTAGGACAGGAACTTCTTCTTTTTCTTCGTTTAATGGCACAAAAATGCATGGAGGGCCAAGCCCGAGGTTTTGGCATCCACTCATGTTGCCCTTTTTATATTTTTGGTACATGAATGGAAAGGACCTACAGTTTTATGCCGAATTCGAACGGCGAAGTGAAAAGCTTTTATTTTTTCTTCTTTCTGATTTTGTCTGTGCCGAGATTCGAACCCCGGATACTCTGCGTAACAGTCCAACTCACACTACCACTACCGGAACAGGAAAGGAGTTAGTGAATCCAAGGAGAAAGCGATTTGGAAATATATATCTCTTGCTCCCCTTTGACTGCGGAATACAAAAAAAATCAGGGACTCATTAGAATTTAAAAAGTAACTTAACTTTAATTTACGAACAGCATAAAATTCCTACGGAATAGCAAGAAACTGCGTATCAGCAGACTGTATACAATGGAGAAATGGTCATCTACCATATGTATGTATCTGGATTATATATGGTATATTGAATAATTATTGACAGGTTTAGTTTAGTAAATAAATATCAGAATTCTAAATGTTTATACTATATGTAGAGATATTTGTAAATGTATACAATGTTTATAATTATTTTTATTGTCTTATATTCTTTAACTACTTAGCATCTATTTTTTCCTGTATTATTTAAACAAATTATATAAACTAGTTGAACAAAGTTTACGATTTTCAACTAGTTTAATATTTCTTTTATCTCTCGGAAACAACAACAAAAACCGGTGTATGCTAAATATTGAGAGCCACAGATTAAAATCGTAACGCTACATTCGGCAATATTCGGTCACATTAATATGCCGCTAATTAATGTTCAAAATATACATTGATTAATTAATTGTAATTATATTATTGTTCTCTTTTAAATGTCATGACAGCCCATGCGCGCCTTGACTGGGCTTTTCACATCAATTCATCTGCGAGTTATATTTGAAAAGGACCTGCAGTTTTATGAAACATAAAGAAAAACAAAATTTACATTGTACTCAAAGGAGTGTTTACGCTGTAGAAAGATGCAATTAGTACTGCTTGCGATGGAGTTCCTTGGAAAAATATCTGAATCATCTTTTTTCAACTAAGAGAAATTATCGTTCTAACTCATTCAGAAGAACTATCCATACCAGTTCAAATTGAAATGAATTTTATCATTCAATAAAGAACCAAAAGTTTTATAATATTAAAATGTTAAAGATTTTTTACAGGTAGCCAACATATGCTGACACTTTTCGTTGTTATTACATGAAGTACATACATAATATGTATATACTCGTACATAGTTAACACCAGATCTGATACATATTATATGTATATTGTATACTTATGATTAACACAAGTCCGAGTATCTCCAACAAACGATTATAATTTGTATTTAAATTGAAGTGTGCTGTGTGCAAAAATCGATTATTTAAATAATACATTTAATAAAATCAATATAACAATAAAATTAGCATATGCTCACAGAAAGAAGAGTTGCTGGGTTTCTTTCTTTATCAAGAAACACAAACTAGCGCAAAACACAATGTATGGAAAAAATAAATAAATTTTTGCAAAATAAAAATATTTAATTAATTTATGTCTATTGCTAACGTGTGTGCGAAACATATACTTTCATTCAAATACAGTAGAAGTCCAATAAACCGATAATCAATATTGATTAACTGCACATTTTTAGACTGGTGTGGGGTACTCGTATATCACTCGTATATCAAAAATTTGGGTTCTGGAATAAAAATTAAGGAAAATTAATGACAGATTCAAAATGTTGGAATACCAGAAAACTGCAAAGTTCTATGTGTGTACATACTACTCAGAATAGGTAGTTAGATAGAAATACGCCCGTCGTGTGGCACGGCGGGTAAGTGTATCCGTTGTGATTTGCTGAATAAATATGCTGGCTGCCACATAACCACAGGGATTACACGGTTTCGATAACAGATTTTTAAAATGTGTTTGGAGCAATGTTTTTGACGGAAGTGTAACGGATCGGCCAAGACCGATCATCGGTTGTAGCGCCAGCTAAGTAAGTAAGTAAGTAACGGAAATATTAAAAATAAATTTGATTTAAATTTTTATTATTATTTTTTTTTATTGATACTTTCAACACACAGGGTGTACCCCTATGAATGCAAAGCATTGTGTTGAATGGAAGGAAGATTGATTAGTGGGAGAAAGAAGGAGGGAGAATCAGAGAGGGAATGCAATCACACAGGACACCGATAAAGAGATAGACAGCCATTGTGGCAAGTGTTATGCCTTTACCACAACGAACTTCAGTTTTTCAGTGTCGACTATCACCGCATGTTGCGCCAAAGGTCAAGTTTTTCGCATCCACTCAAGTTGTGCGTGTTATATTTGTACATGAATGGAAGGGACCTACAGTTTTATGCCGAATCCGAACGGCATAGTGAAGTGAAAAGCTTTTCATAAGCAATTATTATTAACTCTTGTAGTTTTGCCATTGGCTTCCAAGAGGGGGTGCCGTGTATAAATTTTGATGTAATTTTTTTTTTTTTTCCTGTGCTGAGATTTGAACCCCTGGCACCCTGCGTAACCGTCCAATGCACTACCGCTACGCTACAGCGACCACAAAAAACTAGTCAAAACTAGTAAAAAAGCTTTATTTTAATTTTTTAAATACCTATTAATTTCAAAGTTTATTGCTGATTAATTTATTTCTTTAAGAGTAGCGTGCTTTTCGCTATATATTCTTTTTATACCGGAAGTCACAATCAAAGTAAAGTTGGTTGGTTGTACTCTCTTTACTCTTTCTCAAACATTTCCTTTATGGTTGCATTTATCCGCTTACAGGCGATTAATTTTTAACTTAAGTTTTCGTGCTAAAAATACTCGATTACGAAATTTCATGCTTAGAATCAATCTCTCTCCGAATTAACACATTATCAGAAACTATTTTGGGTGTGAAATGACATGAAGAACTCGCCCGAATTCTAACTTTCATTTCATTTTACAACAATTATCGAATACGAGTAAAAAAATTGTTTAAATATTTTTATAGGCTCTCCTCGACTAACGACGAAAATTAAATATACATAAGAAAGGAAAATAATGTTTGTGAATACCTGACAACCACTATAGCCGTTATACAATAACGTCATTTGAGGTTATGGTTTCGCCTGGTGAAATGTAATGTGAAAAAAATGGCTACATTATGTACATACATGAGTATATATATATGATTTATACAAACATATATGGTACATATTTACTTACATACATACTTACAAATGCTTGCTCATATTGTAAATACACGCAACTAAATGTGACATCAATAACAGCAACTAACAATGAAATATGTGCGGCGCGCTTTTGCAAAATAATAATTTAATTTGCCAAAATGGCAATAAATAAATAGCAATACCAAAGGCAAAAAAATGTTATACCCTGCAAGGAGGTGAACCATTTACACAAATTGCGTGCCAGAAAATAACTTTGGCAAAATTTACAAATTCCCAAACTCCATGGATTTCTCATGGATTTTTTGCTTTCGTTGGCAAATAAATGGCACGTGACATGTTGGTTTTTTTTATTTTTAGTTTTGTGGTTGCACACACACACATGATAAATAAATGGCCATATGTAGAAATGTATTTATTAAAAATTATTAAACTCCCACCATTCACCCCCTCGCCTTTCCCCTGCTGCTACTTAACCGCTAACGTTTGTGAACATGTGATTCGTTCGAAGGCGCACATCACGTTGTCAGAGAATGAACGGAAGCGTTCATTGCTGTCAACACTGCCGACTACTTCTGCTATATTCAGCAATTTTGTTGCTACTGTGTGTGTACGAGTATGTGGCCTTGACGACAAAATCATCGATCGTTCGATCGATCGATTCGAATCGGATCGGATCGAGTTCAAATCTGGTCTTGAATGCAAATAAGAAGCAGTTGTTGTTTTCGGTTATAGTTATTTATAATATTGTTTTTTGTTGTTTCCAGTTTATTTCGGTAGATATTATAAAAAATATATGAAGAAAAGAAAGAAAAAGAAGGTGAAACACATATCGACAAAAAATTAAAACTGAACTGATGCTAGGTAATGGGCAAGATCTAAAGAAAGTGTGATTATGTACGAATGTAAGTAATATGAATATGAGTGTGTTTGTATTCTAACAGCCTCGTGTGGTTTCAATGGCATGTGCCTCTCTCTCGTCGCCGGTGTGTGTGTGTGTGTGTGTGTGCCTGCGTGCAATTGTTTACTTGCAAAGGAAAGTGCAACTTTTTAACAAAAGTGCATGTTATTGAACTGATCGCGTTGTTGATTGATCATGTTACTGTATTTCCATTTGTCAGCGACCACAGCAGGTGTAGCAGCTGCCGCTGATGGTCTCGCGCCCATCATGAAGCCCAACGCATCTCTAGAACTCGGAGATTGCGCATATTTATTGATGGCCATGTTACGCATGGGACTGACATCCTTAGCGACGGTAGCTTTATGTGCGGAACGATGCTGAACCATTTTGACTGATTTGCTGTTTAATATTCTTTCTTCGATACTTTAAATGAACGTGTGTGTATTAGAGTGCGGAATATGGAGCGGTCTGAGAGTGTTGATTTATAAGATGCTTATAAAGTTATGGCAGAGTTTTACAGAAGCTTATGGAAAAACTCAGGGCACGTTTTGTAGGTGCGTTAGCACTGAGAATTCTAGACGGTTAGCGCAGTTACTGGTGCGTGAACCTTTTTTGGATCCAAGATGCTTGGAAAGACTGCAAAATGAAAAGGAATAAAGGCAGGTGTTATTCCATTGTATCAAATTAATTGCACTGAAAATTTTAAGTATAAGTATTTACCTTAGATTAGCTAATAACTTCGCTTTGGTGTCTGCGCGGTTATTCATTGACACATGAGATGTTCACTCTTTCGTTTGAATTTAGTTTTGGTTTATTCACAATTCAATTTCTATGATATCCAAAATGATTTTTCTATAGACTTTTAAGTAGAGCGGAGCGAGCAAATATCTTTATTTTGCTTTGTGAGCGTTTTAGTTTTGGTTTTCTGTTTGTATTGATACTTCGATGATACTCCAATGAATGTCGAATTTTTTCCATGAGCATAGGCGTTTTATCTGATTCGGCTGCTGGCATGTGTCTTGAGCGTGTTTTTGTCGCCAACAACAACAATACAGAATTGATACTATTATTAAACTAGTTTATTATTATGAACGATAGACTTTTCTGTATTTTGTTTTTGGAATAAATTTCACATTTGGAATTAAGTGAAAAAAATAATTTGATATTAAATTTGTTTTGAATCTGTATTAGTATCTTGTTTACATCACTGAATTCATTTAAATAAATGTAAGCAAATTAATAAAAATTGGGGTTTTTGTTTTAGAGTAAGAAGATTCTTCTTAATAATCATGTTTTGTTAAAATGAATTCTTCGATTCACTAAGAGAAATAGTGATTTCTGTTAGAAATTTAAAGCAAACTAGCCTGTTTTTGTCGCTGTGACGTAGTGGTAGTGCGTTGGACCCCTAGGCAGAGTGTCCGGGGTTCGAATCTCAGCACAGGCAAAATCAAAAAGTATAAAAAATAACTTTTCTACACGGCACGAATGGCAAACCTACAAGAGTAAAAACTGCCTATGAAAAGCTTTTCACTTCGCCGTTCGAATTCGGCGTAAAACTGTAGCTCCCTTCCATTCATGTACAAATATAACACGCTCAATATAAGCGGTTGCGAAAAGCTCGGAGTAGGCTCTCCATGGGCTGTTGTGCCATTAAAAGAAAGAAAGAAAGCTTGTTTTTATAGACGTACTACATTCACCGACTCTATCGAAATTGAATTTAATTTCATTGCTAAAGGACGGCCAGTGTAAGTGAGTAGATTTATTAAGATTTAATTGGATCAAAGATATTTGGTGCATAGACGGTTCAACAAAAACTACTAGAGAAATTATTCATCTACAGTCCAGCACCCTTTTGATTTACAATACGTATGAACATAGTTTATATACCAATGTATGTTGCAAGAACATACGCTCAGTGCCAGATCGATAACAAATATGAATTTAATGCGAGATGTTTGGTATAACCGGCTGATAATAAAATAATATGGTACTTAAACTATTCACAGAAGTGCTAGAATCGAGAATCAACCAGCTCGTTTTAGAAGACAACAAAAATCAACAATAACTATAAATATTAAAGTATCAAGCAATTGCATAACAACAATAATGAAATTGATAATTAAAAAAAAATTTGGTTTTTATGATGAAAAAAATCATGCTGTAAACCTTGAAATAATACACGATTGACAACAATTCACCGGTTGTTGACTGAATTTCTCCCTCAACTTGGAGTAGCATTTTTTTAAATTAGATATTATTTGCTCACTACAACACTTACATATATCCTAATTATTAGCAAGTCTTGGGTCAAAAACAAAATATGTAGAGAAGCACCAGCTCTGGATCTGATTAGGTTAGGTTGCGAAGGCACATGCGGGTAACTAAATATCCGCTCTTCCACTCGAAAACACCCTCGCTGGAGTGGATCTGATAAAGGATTAAAGGTATTTTTAAGTTAATTAAAATGTAAATCTTTGTGTTTTGTTCTTTTACATTTTTCCGTTTCTTTCTAAAAGAAATAAAAGTAAGGTCCAAATAAAAGGGGCTTACAATTTTATGCCAATTATCAGGTGAAATGCCAACAAAAAAAAGAATCATTTCATAGATTTTACTCTACAATCTTTTGCAATTAATCGAGTTACAAATTTAAGTTTTTAACCTGTTTGAGAATGGATCACTACGATACAGTAGTGATCCATGTACCTTGAACTAAAATTTCAGTAATTATGTGCAAATATTCGTGGCTGTAAGGCTGTGGTTATATTCAAATTTCACTCGGCGAACACCATGCACTTGATGTTGCCCGAACACGAAAAAAGAGCTTTTACTCACTCTCAGAACGAACACGATATGCTGGGTGAAATGTACACCGAGCACGCCGGGTATTCAGGGTGTCACTGAGTTATTCTACGAAAAAAGAGCAAAATTGTATGTAAAATTGAAGGAAAACATGCAAACCTGTACATCATTATTTTCATATGCAGAAAAGCGAAGTTGCGATGTTTTTTAGTTTTTAAAAGTAAATATTAAATATATTATATATAAAACTATTGAAGAAAAATCATATTATTTTCATAATTTTTCAATTATATTATTAATTGCACTCCATACTGATAAAATCGTTTAAAGTTTTTTTGTATACCATTTAGTGTTGCCGTGGCGAACAATATAGTATTAAACAAAAAAAGCTTAATTTCGACAAAAAGCAACTCTGTAACGAACTCCAATGTAACCACTACACCCAGGACGAGAGTAAAATCTGATGTGTTCGTCGAACAGCGAACACCAGTATAACCAGCACCTAACTGGTCAAGTCAATTTATCAAAAGAAATTCCGTTTTCTTTCACATTTGTTTCGTTTACTTCTCATTTGTACACTTGTCCACCGTTTCCATGTCAATGGTATGTATTTTAAAAGCGTAAAAATTTTGTTTTCATGAATTTGTTTGTTGACAACAACTTTTGAAAAAAGTCTTACTTTTTTTCTATCTTCAGAGGAATTCGACATTTTTTGTTGTTCTCCCTTTTACAGAGTTGCCTTCATTTAATTCAAAACGAACACACATATGTACATATGTAATACACACAGAGGTACATTTGATATTGTTTACACATTAAATACTTATTCTTTCAAATATGAACTCGATACAAAATTAAACAAGATTAAACTAATTTCATTTCTATGGCAGCCCCCCTTTCATTCTCCCTCCTTCTTTCTCTCACTTATCTATTTTTCTTCCATTCAACACAATGCTCTGCATTCATAGGGGTACACCCTGTGTGTTGAATGTATCAATAAAAACAAAAATAAAAAAAATTACGATCGGAGAAATGGATGGGAGTCGGTCTTACATTTTACCACCTTGTGTGCGGAGCGTACCCATTTCATAAGAAAACTATTTTTGCATGGAAGCAGCGCCCTTAAGGGTTGTAGAAGTGGGGTAAGTACTTAAGTTCGGCGAAAATATTGGAGAGTGAAAAATAATTGATGTTGGTCTTACATTTTAACCCTCTAGCAGCGACTATTCGCCTGCGGTCGCATGACTGCTCGATTTGCATAAAAATGTCAACATTTTATACGATCAAAATGTTGTAGAGTGAAAAATATTGCGGGTCAGTCTTACATTTTGCTCCCTTAGTCTCCCCGAGGGGGAGTCTATTTCATAAAACAAAGTAAATTTTGTATGGGGGCCCATTCAAGGGTTGGGGATGGAGGGTAAGAATTTTGAGGAAAATTGTTGGCTATTAAAAATGTATGTCTATCTTACCTGATCAACTGTGGAGTAATTTGTAGATTTTTTTAAATTTTTCTACACGATGACAGGCCACACCCCTCCCCCCCCCCCCCCCCCCCACCCCCAATCACATCCCTCTAATTTTTGTAGCACACACATTTTTTCATCAAACCTCGATTCCTACGTATCTAAATCGAAAAGTCGGGCACTATTCCAGATCTAGTGCATAAATATGATTTTCAGAATCTGCATGAAATTGTAGTTTTGAAGAACAATTATTGTAGGTATGAAACGAAAAATTTTTGATAAAAGAATTGGTATAGCGTCCACATACTACAGTTTAATCTCAGTCTAATCATAATGTAAATATGTTGGTAAATTTCCTTCCATACTATTTGACCCACCCTAATACATATTATACCTACATACATATTTATGTATCATATGTTGCAACAAGTTAATCAAGCTTAACTAATCAAGTTAGTCAAGCGGAAAGCAAAATTTTTTACACAAATCAAAAGTTCTTTCGAAAACCAGTTGGTCTTTATAAATGCCATCGAAAGAAGATCTGCGACATTGCTACTTGCCAAAATGCACGTGCGCCTGTATAACAGATTCATTCAACCAGCTGCTTGCCTTTTCGGGTTAAAACAAAAAAAGTATCGATATGATTTTTTGAAATGTGTGTGCTCCAGACACTAAAGAATTTAAAATGTTTGTTATTTCTTCGTCTAGTGACCTCACCTGACCGTACCGAGTACTTACGTTTAAATTTCTAGGTGAATTAAGTATTTGATAGTGGAAGCAAATTTCTAAGAAAGCAACAAGGTGGAAGTACTAAGTAGGACTTAGCTTTGGAAATGTACAACAATAACAAATGAAAATTAATTCAATAACCAAATTAATTTAGAAAATTGAAATTCAAGGTGAAGCGAATGAACTCAGAACTCAAATATTCTGGCCACGACATCGTCAATGAGACAAACTCCAGAGTCAGACAGGCGAATCGGGGTTTAGTCAAATAAAGCAAGCATCTTAAGGCTTAATCGACATTAAACTTTGCTCATCTAGAGCGACGAGTAGCTGGCGTGACAGTTTTAAATCTGACCGATGGACGGACGAACGTGCAAGCAGACAAACAAGCAGTCAGACAGCAAAAGAGAGAAAAACAACAAATTGGCTGATGCAATACAACTTGTACTTTTCATCATGTATTAATTAAATATGGGCCTTCTTTTTTTTTATTATGCGAGACTAGCGGCGACGATTTTTTCATGAAAGCGGGACTATTTCGAGAAATTTGATTGAATAATAAAGTGCGAATTTTCAAGATAATAAATTTATAATTATTTAATAGAATAGACTAATTTTTTAGATTATTCAGGGTTATATCTTTAAAGTGTATGGGTGAGATCCCTCGATCCATTGATTTGAAAGAGATATGTTATGTATGTTATACATTTCTGAGGCCGGTAAATATTGTGCAAATGCCCGCCGATTTTTATGGATTTCCCATACCACTCGACGCTGTCATCCACATCATGAAATGAAGCCGGTTATTTGATTTGCTTAAAGACAACTATGCTTACAGTTTTTTGTTTTTGTGTTGTCGTTGTTGAGTGCTTGCTTGTTTGCTTGCTTCCTTTGCTTGCTGGCTTGATATAGTACTTCCCCTCTTTGAGAGTCCCGTCAGTCTGAAGCGTATTTGATGTTTTCTTGGAACCAGTTCGAGTTAGTTGGCAGTGCAGGCTGATTTGCATTCCCTCGTCATTTGCTGTTACTAACTGTTTCTACTCTCAATAATTTGTTCACTTTAAGTTGTTGCGACCTGTTGTTGTTGATCCGCCGATCGTTGGTTTGATCGCTTAAGATCGCATTGCAAACGCTGCAGTTCGTTCGTCTCACTTCGTTAGAATTCCGCGAACTACTAATTTGAGTGAGGCAGTATTTAAACACGTTGCACCGCCTGAGAGAGCGTTAGTAAGAGTTCGAAATTCTTCTTAGAAAGTTAACAAGTTAGCAAGCGCTACGTGCATTTCCAATTTAAAAATGGCAGGCGCGCAACTTTAATCAGGCATTTCAAATATTTGAAACAAACAAAAATTCTTAAATTTGGCTACTATACTCTTACGTTAAACACACATACACACTCTGAAATATATATATATACACACACGCACGCAAGCCTTTTTGGATACCTACTGCAATAGCTTTTTGGATTACTACTCATCGATTAATTCTCAACGAATGACCGAGTGCAACTAGATTGGTGTCAATGCTTAGTCCCTCGATTACGGATACAAAACAAAAGATTCTCAAATGTTTGCGGTGAGTTTCGCCTACCTAGCCACCTCGCGATTACTTTTCTTACTTAAAAACTTTCCAATAAATCCTTGTAGATTGTCTAAAAATCTCTCATCTAGCAAAGGATCACGTACTGGAAATTCCGCTAATAATCTGGAACTTAAAGTTCTGACGTACATACAATACGTGCCGTGAATTCTGCTAATTTGAATAGCCGCAATTGACTACATACAATATTCGAAGCAAGAAGTTTTTATCATCTAAATCGATCAATCATCCATCAAAATGGTTTATACTGAACGTAGCGAAAAATGCATATCGCCCGTGGACCATTCCAGCTCCAACAGCGGCAGCAGCAGCAACCACGGCAAAACAGTTGCCTCAAACAGCGCCACCACCGCCAAGCATGTGCATTCCAGCAGCAGCAACAACAGTCGTGGTAGTAGCAGCAACAGCAACAACTGTTGGAGCAGCAAAGCCAGCAATGAAGACAAGTGGAAATACAATCACATGGCTACAGAAAATCGCAACAAATTCAACAGTTTGCACTTTTGTTAAATGCGCAATTTTATTCTGTTACAACGATAACGACAACGACAACTTCATTTGCATTTAATTACTTAGTATTACAACGAATTCTTAAATATTCCTTTCCATTTGCCTTCGCATTGATACGTACATACTTACTTACCATAGTACAAGTCTATCATCAACTTGTTATTGCATTATCTACAATATCAATCTGTCGCGTCTTTGTATACTTAATTTATGTACTTAGTTGCTTATTACTTATTTTGTTATGTAGAATTAGTAACATTCCTCACCTAAAGCGAGTTCATTGTTATTTGCATATGCAATTGGCTTACCAAGTGCCATAAAATAATTGGAAAATATTTAAAAATCAGTGAGAAATTAATTGAAGGGGAAAACATAAAATGAATTTATACTTATAAATAAACACATACATAACTAATATTAGAATCAAGTTGACAATCCAACCTAAAATATTGCGCATTTTCTTTGCAACTAATTCCAAATAGATCTTAAACCAGTGCAGCACGATTGGAAATTTGAATATTTTGTTTTTAAATTTAAATAACTATTAAGTAGTTATTGCAATTGTTGAAATTATTGATCAATAATAAACACTTGATTTCAAAAATTTAAATCACAAGACAAAGATTATGAATATTCCCCCCTCCCCCCCCAAAAAAAAAAATCTTTAACCTCTAACATTTCAGACTTTCGTCCAAAAATTACTAACGATTTATGTAACATATTTCGTCTTCGTGAACGAAAGTTGTAGTTTTTTGCCCGCACAGTTGATACTTGAAATGTTCATACAAATGCCGCAGGTTTCGTCGACGAACACAAAACAGAAGCAAACAGGAAATTTCGCTGACGAGCACAAGGCAGAAATATGAAGGAATTTCCTTTGGCGAACTAAAGAAAGAGAGGTCAGTGCTTGTCATGTGTTCCACTTTGTCAATGTTGTCATTGTAAAAGGGGATAAACAGAAAATAGGAAAATAAAATTAAAATGAATTTAAAACAATATTATAAAGGGTGTGTTTTTTTAGAAGTGTGTTTTTTTAGAAGTGTGGTTTTCAATCTGGCAATACTTTTTTCAGAGTTGGTCGTTTTGACAGCTGTCACTTGATTTATGCTCAGTTTGGTTTGACATTTCAAAATGAATAGACTTACTCCTGCACAACGTTTGCAAATTGTGCAAATTTATTACCAAAAAGAAGATGGCCTCCGATCCCGATTTTCACAAGAAAATTTTGTTAAGCGATGAAGCTCACTTTTGGTTGAATGGGTTCGTTAATAAGCAAAATTGTCGCATTTGGAGTGATCATAATCGACAAGCCATTGTTGAGACGCCGTTACATAGTCAAAAAGTCACTGTTTGGTGTGCTGGTGTGCTCTATGGGCAGAGGGAATCATTGGTCCATATTTCTTCAAAGATGAAGCCGGTCATAATGTTACAGTCAATGGGGAACGCTATAGAGTCATAATTGATGACTTTTTCGTGCCTGAATTGGAGGATGTTGATGTGGACGACCTTTGGTTCCAACAAGACGGCGCTACATGCCATATAGCCAACGAAACAATCACAATCAATTTATTGAAGGAAACTTTTAGTGAGCGCATTATCTCCCGTCGTGGGCCTGATGCGTGGCCTCCAAGATCCTGCGATTTAATACCGCTGGACTATTTTTTGTGGGGTTATGTGAAGTCGCTTGTCTACGAAGATAAGCCCAAAACGATTGAAGCCTTGGAATAGAATATTTAGCGCTTTATTACTGACATACGGCCCCAATTGCTGCAAAAAGTGGTCGAAAATTGGGCCTCTCGACTGGAATTTATTCGAACCAGCCGCGGCGGCCACTTGCCCGAAATCGATTTTAAAACATAATGGCAAATCCTTATCTGTATAATAAGATTAAATTCTTGGCCATAACATTAAATTATATGCGTTTTATTTCTTCTTGAAAACCACACTTCCAACAAAAAAAAAACACCCTGTATTTACAAATGCATAATCAGGCAATCAAATAATGTTTTTTTTGGTTCATATAAATCTCATTAGCAATAGTGTTTTGTGGCGTACACATTCGGCTATACTCGTAAACGTAGTCGTGTGTATGCGGGGAAAAGCATATTCGTCGAGGAAATTTTGTCGTGTATAGTACATATTTTTATTCGTTCCGTGCATTATTCTTGATAACTGTTTTGGAGTGAGAAATACTATAACCAAAGTTTCCGTACCGAGACTATTCCCGAAGGTTACATAGTTGAGATTAATTGTGCTAAATATTCATTCACAGTTTGCAGAAGAGTAACGAAGGACAATTACACTTCATCAATAATATCCAAAATTAATACAAACTCGGCAGAATCATCGGGATGAACACACACTTTATCCCAAAAATCTGGTCATTCCCGTTTCAGAATTATCTTTGAACGTGAATCACAGCTGCTTGTATTGGTCATAATCCAAGAACTTAGCTACCCTTAACTTAGCTATCCCTTGTCGTTTTTAGAGTATCAGGATCAATAAGACTAAAACGCTTCAACATTTTGACGTTATATGTATCTTTGGTGGTCGCTGTTGCGTAGTGGTAATGCGTTGGACTGCTACACAGAGTGTCCGGGGTTCGAATCTCGGCACAGGCAAAATCAAAAAAAAAAGGTAGAAAAAATAATTTTTCTACACGGCACCACCTCTTGGAAGGCAAGGCAAACCTACAAGAGTAAATATTGCTATGAAAAGCTTTTCACTTCGCCGTTCGGATTCGGTATTAAACTATTGGTCCCTTCCATTCATGTACAAATATAACACGCACAATATGAGTGGATGCGAAAAGCTCGGCCTAGGCCCTCCATGGGCTGTTGTGCCATTAAAAGTAAGTAAAGTAAATGTATCTTTAAATGGAAATTTTTGGTATATTTGAACAGGAAGTATGATGAGAAATTGCCTGCACCGAGCACTAACTGAATTAGATAGCGGTTACACGAGTGGTGGAGGGTAGACAGAAAAGATTGGACTTATCGTAAAGGCTACAGTTGTGTTTATTTACTTTTGTCATCTCGGCGAATTTCAAAAATTCATCATCAGTTACCTCTACATAATCTTCCTTTAGGTATAAAACAACGATGGTTCTGAAAGGTAAATTTTGGGTTCTGCTGATTGGAAATTTAGCTTGATGGCAATCGGTAAAGTATAGTTCAAAAAACGGAGAAAGGAGGATTATCGACTCTGCTGGCATTTCAGAATACGCAAATTGTTTTCGGACTGCAATGCAACTTCAATACAATTTCAGTAGAAATTGAGAAAGCTACCGATATAGCACAATTTTGTTTCAGTTATAATTCAGCTATAACTAACAAATCCGCAAATTGAGAAAATAATAGATCTATTACTTGTTACTTTTATTGTATAAAATGCGTATTTGTTTTTCACTATGCTGAAAATCCTTACTTCTACTGATAAATCCGTATGTTTGGCAGCACCGAATGCTCACTATAACATTATGTCATCAGAATTTAAGAGATTTCAAATTTTGAGAGCCATAACAGTTATGTTAAAAATACATACTGATTTTTTCTCACTTGAAATTGAGATAAAATACGAGTTTTTAAGAAAAGCATCTGGCAGCACTGGTAAGCATTAAAGCATTACACTTAGGACCGGTTCAAAAACTACTCGTAATTTTGTAATGAGTCGCATATCTCACAAGGAGAAAGTTTTACATTTTATAGATTCCTGGTCACAAAGGAGGATAACGTACAAAAGACATATTTACTTACTTTACTTTACTTTTAATGGCACAACAACCCATGGAGGGCCTAGGCCGAGCTTTTCGCATCCACTCATGTTGTACATGAATGGAAGGGATCTACAGTTTAATGCCGAATCCGAACGGCAATGTGAAAAGCTTTTCATAGCAATTTTTACTCTTGTATGTTTGCTATTGCCTGCCAAGAGGTGGTGCTGCGTAGAAAATTTTTTTTTTCTACTTTTTGATTTTGCCTGTGCCGAGATTCGAACCCCGGACACTCTGTGTAGCAGTCCAACGCACTACCACTACACCACACAGCGACCGACATAGACATTTTTAAACCTCTTTAATCACACGGCTGAAGGTAGACTATTATAAAATATAAGAATAGCTTTTCTCTATGCCATTAAAATGTTAAAGTATAGTATAAATTCCCTCAATCCCATCACTAATGGATTATTTGCCGCCATAACAATTAGATAGCGATTGCAACAGAATCAGCGATACACTACGATTGATGATTGCAGTTTATATATAGACGAGATAGTACATACTACTCTATTAACACTTCATTAACGCACTTGCCGCATGTTCGATACGCTCATTTAAGACGTTATCCGTAATCGCACTGAATGCGGGAGACCATCTTCTCACACGGCAAGGCATGAGGGAAGGAAGGAAGGAAGGCAACTTTTAACCGCAGTGTCAAGTGAAACTTATTAAAGAATGTTTTTCTTTTTTTGCCCTGCTCTTACTGTTGTTGTCAAATTGTGCAATGATGATTCCGTTGTTGTCCCTTTCAATCAACAAACCTCAGCGCGTGCCTTCGGGGCACACACAAGCTGCTGGCTGTCGGGCGGCTCGATTGAAGAAGAGAAAAGGAAAACAAGTGTATCAGTAGTATCCATTAGAATCACATTTATGGGCTTTACTCCGTTCCGCAACAGTGGCAAAACATTTTCACATCATCGCAAATTGTGAAATTTTCTTTTCTTTCATTGTTGCTTTGCAGTTTTTCAAACTTCTCTCAAAATTGATTATGGATGAGCGGACAAGGAGTGGGAAAAGTGTAGGCAAGGCCAGGGCAGGCGGTCGAACTGACAGACACGTGTCGGCTTGAAGCGTGGCATTAAATAAAAATATAATATTTTTAAAATCTATTTCGAGCACTGAATTTAAAAGTTTATTTCCAAACAGAACCAAAGAAAAAAATGCATATACATATGTACTATGTATGTCTGCTGAGGCTGCGAAAGAGGATGTTGCTGCGCTCCTGACGCCGTTGCTGTTGCTGATGATGATGTTGTCGCTGTTAATGGTCGACATGTTGCTCTTATTACATTCAATTTATCACAGACAATCGCAAATGCTTTCAACTTTTGCAAATCTGCCAGCCATCACTCGTCGTGTGGTTGTACACCCAAATAAAAAAAAAAATTCAAAAAGAACTGTGCAAATTTCCACCAAAGGGTGTCGAAGATTAATTTTAAATGTCAACTCGAAATGATTACAGTAATAATCCCATTCCGATTTTCCGATTTTGAACTAAAATCAAGTGTCATATTTAACTTTAATTTCTAACAATTTTAAATTTAGATACTCGTATCTAGGATACTTATATACTTATTTACTAAAATCATAAAATCATGTTGAAACAAATTTCTTTAATTCGCCAAAAAAAAAAAGAAACGCGATGACTTTATTCACATAAATTTCACATTTTTCTATCATCTCCATGGGTGGCAGTTCTTCTCTTGCAATCGTTTTTGTCTTAAATATAAATTCAGCATCATTACTCCTTCAAGTTGTTCGTTCCATCGTTCAAGAGTTCAAAACTCAAATGTCGCTCGTCGTTCGTTGCCTTGGGTGCGATTGTAATTAAATACGCCACAGGTGTCCTTTGAAGTTGTTACAAATCTGTCACTTGCAAGGATTCCTTTGTCGGATGCTACACTTTAAGCACTCACAATGCTGAAAAAGAGTGTGGAAAAAATCACAGCAAAAGTTGTACAGAAATCATTCAAAAAATAATAATACATACATAAAAGAATAAGCAATTAACTCATCATTATCATTTAGACTGACATTATAATTATGTGATGAAGAAGCCTTAGGTTTTACATTTTTATATTCATGCACTTAATTGAATTCTGTTGTTTCTGGTGTTCAGGGAGTAGTACAAAAAAAAAATCATCATCTATGTAGAATAGTAGTTTAGGTATTAGATACTCAATAACCACTTTAACTAGCTGGAGATAGAAGATACGATCTATTTTACTTACTTACTTACTTACTTTTAATGGCACAACAGCCCATGGAGGGCCTAGGCCGAGCTTTTCGCATCCACTCATGTTGTGCGTGTTATATTTGTACATGAATGGAAGGGACCTACAGTTCAATGCCGAATCCGAACGGCGAAGTGAAAAGATTTTCGTAGCAATTTTTACTCTTGTAGGTTTGCCATTGCCTGCCAAGGGGTGGTGCCGTGTAGAAAATTTATTTTTTCTACTTTTTGATTTTGCCTGTGCCGAAATTCGAACCCCGAACACTCTGTGTAGCAGTCCAACGCACTACCACTACGCCACAGCGACCACAATCCAAAAAAATCCTCCAAAAAATATGGAGTACTTGCCAGTGTGAACCACTTGATCACTTGATCCCCAATGTCAGTGTTGTCGATAAACGTAGCTCAAATTATTCCCTTCCTCATAAGGTTGAAGAAGTCAGACGTTGGAGAACCATCTAACGCGGAGAAGTTCGTCTTAATTTTCTCTCTGCAGATTTGGTGAACTCTGGTAAAATTGACAAGTATAGTACATAAATCGAGATATTGTGACGTATCTATGAGTGATATGTGATCTTGCTGTTTTGCGATCTGTTTTCGAGTTTTGTCTTAAGACTTGACATAGTACGGATATCTGATCAATGCCTTGGGCCTTCCATACCTAAGCTTAGCGACAAGGTTCGGTGCTTGTTTTCATAGATTAACTTCCATACGAGTACATTTCCACTTGCGCATATTGATTTGCCTTGCCAAATATTGTGCTATGCGAGTAGATCATGGGGGATAGATCATGCCGTGGATCATTTCAAACTATCTGACAAATTTTTGATTCTTTCCACATGTCAAGAATGTAAATATTTTAGCGAATATAATATTGAGTTGATATGCTCCGGACAAACAGATTGGTTCAGAATAAGCAATATACACTCTGCTTGAAATTGCCAAGCCATATGATACTGCAGTGCAGTTGGCTTTAATTTTTAGGTCCTTTAAAGGCTATTTTCTTCAATGAAGAAGCTACATCAATAGTGTTCGGCATATTCATCGGGAAGTTAGAGGTTTTGCCTTCACTCCTTTGGACCTGCTAGTGCTTAAGATATCGGCCACAAAATTTCTCGTTTTGTCTTCGCCACTAATTGATCGAACAGAGAAGATTTTCGAAATGAACTCACATTTAATGTAGCCATCTGAAAACTCCCAACACATTTAATATGTAATTTAACTTAGAAGAGATATTGATCTACGATCTAACTAATTTATATTTATTTATTTTTTCTACTCACGTTATTGTTCTCAGATTTTTATCATTGTAACAGTGACATTCTATATGAAACATTTGTCATTTAAAAATACAAAAAACATATGCCGTTCCTTCTCTCTCTCTCTCTCTCTCTCTCTCTCTCTCTTTCTTTATTTCTTTCTGATTCTTTCCCTGTAAATTTGAAGGTAGAAATTGTTGTATCAATTGTGTTTGTGCCAATTGTTTTGAAGCAGGAGTAACACAGCAACCCTCATTATAATCTCTGATAACATTTCCGCAGCAGTCAAGACAATGTGAATCTGTGTGTTCTGACATGACATCTACACACAACAGACACTGGGAGACACACACTTGCAACATTCAAAATTATTATGAATAATTTTCAAGCTTTTCGAACTGCCGCGGTGGCACAGTAGCACGGGGTAACTCAGTCACTCAGTCACATGTACGAGTAACAGATTGCAATGATTGTTGCAGTACCCGTAGTGCTCGCTCGCGCCTTTCTTACTTTCCTACTTTACCTCCTTATTTGCGGATTATCAGTTAGAAATATACTTGAAGGTGGTAGGCACATCAAAAGGTTAATGTCACATTTCACCTATGTATGAGTATGTGTGTGAAGTCGTTGTCGCTGTAGATCAGGACTTCGCTTTTTTTGTTTGTTGCTTTGCTGATAACTTCCGACAGATGTTTGTTGCAAAAACAGGAGTAAACTGGTAGCGCCCTCTGAAATTCGTAGACGAGAATTGATGTTAGTTTTTAGAATGTGAATTACGCGAACGTGTTTCAATTGCGCGACGCGACGGATGACTTCTGCAAAAAAGAAAACGAAAATTTGAGGGTCGTCATGGAATGGGGGGAGTGACAACGTGTCGACATCTTTGCAGATGACAGTACACAATGGGTACATAACGCAATAAAAGTGAATATAAATGAATATACGAGTATACGAGTATATATACTTATTAGGGAAGACAGAAGGTTTTACACATGTATCTGCACATTGTATGGTACAAATGATATTGGATTACGAATATGAGTGCTTAACTAACTTGAGTGTATTGCCATTGTTATGCATGGGCATGCGAAATGTGTTAGCGCCGCACAATTAAAGCAACAGAAATTTCTATTTAACTAGATAAATAATGTTAATAACAGATAAATATGTATTATACTTATGAAATGCGAATAACGACATACCATATGTAGTATGTACTTATATTCAGAAAGTTTAAAACGAGATCAAGATAGTGAAAATGTTGTTCTGATGTTTTTAACGCACACAGAGCTGGGCGTAATGGTAGCCCTAAGTTGATGAGACTGGTGATCTGAGGCTGAAGATATGGAGATTAATGGAAACAGGGTTCAACGCCACTTAAACTACTGTAGACAACTAAGTATTAAAAACAATTTCTTAGCATATTATCCGGTTTTTATTTATTATTTTATAATTCCGATAGGTTGTGAACTTTTTACTTTCTCTGAACCATAATAAATTTTCATAGGCAGCTCAAAGATATAATGGACTTCTAAAGTCGTCTTTTTTGAGAAAATTTGAGATTTAGTAAGGACAGGTTAGAGGAAAATGCTCAGAAAAACTGAGAGTTCACGCGTGGTTAAGATTGGTCCATTGTAAATTGCCTATACTTTATAGTATCCCATACATCCACGAAAAAGAAATACTTTTTCCTTCCGAAATCACTTAGTACTCTTGATGAACCTCACATGGTCTGTTGGCTGAATATTCGCCAGGTCCTCAATTTCTCCAAACAGTTCAGATCAGAAGATTAGGGCAATCACAGAGAAGGTCGTGGATGGTTTCAGATTATTTTTTATTACCGCCGCTCTACAGTAGTTAGGTGCTAAGCCTCCAATCCTCGCCGCCATGGTGCCAATGGCACAAAAGTATGAAATGGCACTCCAGTAAGAGTTCAAACTTGTTTTCTTTCTCTAAAGGCAAAGGAAGTTCGAGTTTTTTTCTTATCAAGAATGGGCAAAGGCTTCAACAGAATCTGTTGATTCGTTATTTCACTTTCTGTTCCAGACTACTATTTTTACTATTCCTATGCGTATGTTTAACGATGCTGGATCATTTCCAGCTTTCCTTCTCGCTGGTTCATTAACTTTGTTGGGTTTCCGGACATATTGAAGGGAACGACAGAGTTTTACTTGATGGATATTGCTTATTTTATGAACCGCATTGTTACAGTTTAACTTTCGATCTTATTATGATATTATCCAGTGTTTTAATAGCCGCTTAGCTGTTAACAACGATATTAGTCCGTGAGGGCTTGAGGTTCCATGTGTTAATACCTTGCACAGCTTTATCAATAGCGACGATCTCTGCTTGGAAAATACCATAGTAATTAGGGAGTTTGTAAGGCTCCATGATTTTTACTGCATCGCAGAAGAGCCCAGAGCAGGGTCTTCATCCGTTTTAAACCCATCAGTGTAAAAGTGAATTCCGTCGCTGTTCAAAACCACATTATCTATCCATTCCTTTCTGCTGGATATGACGGATGAGAAAAATTTATTTCCATTATCACTGGAGGAGCGATATTGTCTACAGTTCTCTTAGTTTCTATGTATTATGTAATACTCGTTTAGGATAGACACGTGTCCGATGGTGTTATGCTTTCATAACTGCGATTCTGTTAATCTGATGGATGTTTTGGCTGCAGTACACTTAGGGTATAAATGAAGAATCATTTCCTACCCTGCTTGATGTTGTTCCAAGCTCTTGTGACTCCTAACATGTTAATATTTGAACTTTGACAAGTTGACTGAGATAGCTGATTTTGTTCACTGCATTTTACCATACTAAAGAACCATAGATAAGTTCGCGACGTATGACTATCGTATATATCCAAGCAATGAGCTATGGTGTGTACGTCTATCATTTACCAAAGGTATTTTGGCATGCATAAAATGCGTCTAATGCTTTGCTTTTGCATTCTTCAATGTTCCTCTTCTAGCTGAGCTTGTTATCGATTATAATTCCCTGACTATAATTACTTCATTTGAAAGTTTCAACGTGGAGACGTCCAGTTTCGGGAGTTTGAAGTGTGGTGCTTTAAATTTTTCTTTGTGAACAGAACCAGTTCGGTTTTGGAGGGATTGACTACTAAGCCGTTTGGTTTCACCTACTTAGAAACATTTTTAAGTGTAGAGGCCGAGCATGAGGTTGCTGATTGTCGTCAAAAATGTTCCACCTGCCATAATAACAACGTCAGCTGCAAACTCAATTGCATTCACTCTTTTTTGCTTGAATACCGCAAGGATTTGATTGACGGCGAGTAATCAAAGCAGTGGTGCAATGACCCCTCCGAGTGGTACTCCTCTTGTGAACAGTTTCCATGTCGGATTCGTTTCTATTTGAGCTTTAATTACGCTGCTAGTTAGTATTCTATCGATACACAAAATTAAAACTTCTTCTACTTTTGATCCGCCAGTCTATAATCTTTGTAGTGGAGGTTCCTTTCAATAGAGATTTGGTAAGGCTCAAAGTAAATATTTAACAGGAGTTCTACCCAGGCTATAGATGTGAATAAGTAAATACTTTCCCACTTCGGTATTTAAACACAATTTGAATAATAAACAAAGAAAAAATTAACTGAAAGTCATATGAAAATTAGTTTGTCATTCAGTGAGTTAAATAATTATTTATGCATGTATGCAGGACGTAATATGTAAATTGAAGTTATAAATACGACTACTCTAAAATCATATAGATTAAATGGATCTCGAAGGATTTAATAAGTAATTGCAATAACAACTAAGTA
Organism: Palloptera scutellata; assembly: GCA_958295655.1. Lineage (NCBI taxonomy): Eukaryota > Metazoa > Arthropoda > Insecta > Diptera > Pallopteridae > Palloptera > Palloptera scutellata. The sequence continues at coordinate 16,420,696 of OY282452.1, forward strand.
TAAAATTTTAATTAAAATATTAAAGAATATTACTTTGAGATGACATGACATGACATGAGAATCAATAAATATGAAATTTACATCTTCAAAGGGTCATAATCATAAAAAGGATAATATGTAATAAGCATTTGCATATTTGAAAAGTATCAACTACGAGTGTCAATTATTATTATCCAATTTTGTAATTCAAACTCATTAAATATGCGCGCAGTCCACAAAAGAGAAAAAAACAAACCAAATTTGTGGATTCAAAAATTGATCCGCCATTTTTACGAGTCGATGAATGTAACGACGAGATTTTTCTGTCTGCGACATGATCGACAGCTGTCAAATAAGACATTTCTATTGTTGGGCAATAAAAATGTTGCGGGAAAAATGCGCAGTGACGCGATGCGGCAATTTTGGTAAACGCTTTTTATGTAAAAATCATACTCTTGCAATTGTGGTCGATTGTGTACAAGTAGAGTAAATATTACAACGAATCAGCGTTTTCGCGCTTCATTTTCTCCCTACACCTAGTGCAATTGCTTCCGTCAATAACTTGGCTGCTGTTGTTGTTGTTGTTGCCTTGTTGCCGTAACCCGGCTGTGTTGTGTCAAATAAGATTTGCATTCGATTTACATCATTTTGGGGTCATCATAATATAATAACAATATCATTGTTGCATGAAAATGATCCACTTGAAATGTTTTTGTTTTTCGCTTTTGTTGTTGTTAAAGTGGGCTGGATTCATACACGTTTTAAAGTACGTACATACATACATATTTGGGTTGTGTTATTTTTTATTTGCATTTATATCGCTTTAATGTTTCGCTAAAAATACGGTTAAAAAATATTGAGAAAATAATAAAATAAATGCAATTGAGTGTGTACTCATTCCGGCGACTTCCCTTAACTCCCGCGAGTGTTAGACTTTTGCGATTTTGCCACTGCTAATGATATACTAAACGAAATATTATGTTAAGGGTTGTGCTATACGCACACAATTACACTCTCTCAATATGCTTGTTCTTAAATTGTTCGGAAGAATGCGACCGTGTGTGAGTGGAGGTCGTTTGCAGAGTCTTTTTGTTTTTGTCTGCAACGGCGAGTATGGTTGCGTTGGGTTGGGTTTGATTTGGTTTTTGTTGCTTAATATTTACGCGTGGTTTTGTTTGCTGCGGTTGTTTGTGCAATTACAATTACGAATGCATTATCCTCATAATATCGTTAAAATATATGGTATACACTCACATACACACACATACTATGTACGTATGTACACACAATGTGTAGGTACATATTCATAACGCAATATTAATTGTGAACAAATGAAATGCTCATTCCACCTATGTATGGTATTTATGTATAGATGGCATCGTTTAAGGGAGGATGCCATCATAAACCACCGTTTTGTGCAAATGTAGTACGTTGTAGAACGTAAAGTATTCTCTATGTATGGTAAAAGCATCATCACAATCATCATCGACAGCAACGTCCTCGAAATCTTCTGAAATTGTTGAACTCCCTGCCTGAATGCCTGAACCGGATGTTCATTAAAATTGTGCAAATGCATGCTCCGCTCTGCTCCGTAGTATGCATGTCGTCATACCTTTTAACCCTGATGTCATTCACATTTACAATCTTCCCTATCAAATTAACTATGTACTTATGTAAAAAATAAGTATATATTACTTTCAATGTGCTGCTAAATATAACATTTGTATAATGTATTGACTCGACTTTAAAATGAAAATACCTATAATGTTGACCTATTAACAAAACATTTGCAGTTACTTAGTTCCATTCAGTTAGTTAGCTATTCTTCGAAGAGTATGAGGTTCGTTACTTGGGTCAGACATTACTCAAAACTAGGAGAAAGTCTAGGTAGTTTTCAAAGCCTACCTATACTACCTCTCGTCTGATTACAGATCTCCATGAGGTAGAATTAAGTCTAATCTTCGAAATACATTTACTGGATATGGTCTATGAACTGAGGTTGTTGCATGTCCATTTTGCCATGTGATGGAGTTCGAAAATCAGAACACATGAGGGGGAGAAACAGAATATAACAAATAATGGTATCTTGGCTGGCAATGTGGCAAACGGAAAATTACCTAAGAGAAGTTTATCGTTCCCAAAATTTTAGTTTTCAGATTACAATTAATACAATAAAGTCGGCATCGCTTAAATGTTTTGCAATGCTAAGAACGTTTCGGGTGTTCACCAATTGATAGATATGTTTATGGTTCCCAAGGGAGGGACTGTTCAATTTCTTCAGAACTAACTTTGTAGACGCAACAACCTTCTTCTTGACACCAGAATATTTTAGGATTAGATGAGATTGTTGCCTTATCAGATGTTGGCCTATAACTATAAACGGTAAGTAATTTCTCTTACAGTCTTCTGTAAAATTGTAGCCAATATTAATACGCACAATTTCTTGGAACATATGGTAACATGCCGAGAAAGCACATCTAGAGGGTATTTTATTTTCTAGAGTCGAATTAAGTGCACATTCCATCAGTTTTTAGTCTACAGCTACTAATCGTTAAAGTTGTAGCTAATATCATTACGCACAACTTTCTTAATCTAATCTTCTTAACCAAACCCTCTAGAGGTGTTTTCTCGGCATGTTAAAGACAAAGAAGTTTCATTTACAGGGTCTTTTACTGTCTAGAGTAGAATTAAGTGCACATTCTAGCAAAGTTGTAGCTAATATCATTACGCACAACTTTCTTAACATAATCTGCTTAACCAGTCCCTCTAAAGGTGTTTTCTCGCCTGATATATGATATATAAGTATGGTACATATTTAATTTAAAAAGAAATTCCTTACGCACCTAATATAAATGCCTTATGAAGGCTGAAATCGGGTGCACTATGTACAGGATTGCCCAACATTTGACCAATACGGACTGAGTATAGGCACACTTTATATAGCATTTCCAAACTAAACCTAAGCGGGCTGAATAGAGCTGTCCTATGTAGGGGTTTTCCAGGCATAAGCCTTCGCAGATTGATTAAGGAGATTTCCTGGAATCGGAATCGGCACATATGGCAGCCCGTTAAATATTTGATTGCCAAGCTTGAACCTACGTAGGCTTAATATAAGTTATTTTCCAAACATGTAAGTTAAAATGGATTTTAATTTTTCTTTTTTTTTCTTTTCCGTTATCATTTCGGGTTTAAGTAAGCTGATAATTGAAGGATCCAAATGTTTTGAAAATAGACTTCAGAATTAATGCACGATTGTATACACTCTTAATTTTTCAGTCGTAATCATTTTTTAGAAAATGATTTATGACTTTATTTAAATCTATAAAACCTTAGTTTAAAATTCTGCATTGTTCCATAACGCACGCAAGTCATAAGGATAGATATAGGCCCAAACTATAATGTCCGCCTTGGCCCCAGTTAGGAAGTCAACATTGGCTCTACATTGCAAAGCGTGAGATTTCCATGTTGAGCCAAGTCTGGTGTCAAGTGTTGGTCCCGGATTAAACTTAGGAGAATCTATAAAGTCCTTGTATTCATTTCTACACGGGTAAGAGAATGACTGACACTAAATGAGTACTAAATTCGACTCTATACCTACACTAAAATCCTTATAATCCATTGGACATTCCAAAAAGCTGTGAATAATGATATTAGTTACTGAAGGCTATCAAAAGAAATTCCATACCGTTTTCAGGCTAATAAATCGTTACCGAAATTTAGAGAATGGTATTTTTAAGCTAAGTTTAGGTAAATATTTATATTAGCTTTAGATTTTCTATTCCTTTGGCATAGAGTAATTTCATATTGCTCGCTAGAGGTTTTCGATTAATGTTTGTGACATACTTGGAAACTGTCACTTGGTTTCCAAGTGGCAATAATGAAGTGAAATAGATTCCGAAGTACTCGTTTCTCACAAGTAGTCGATACTTCACATTACTATTTACACTGTGCAAGTTTAAAATCTGGACAAAGGTTTTAATGGCTGATCTAATCTAATTTCAGGCCCAACCGTTTTTTTTTTAAAGCATTTTAAAATTGTTTTCATCTCCAATATTTTTTCAGTCAATTTGCTCAAATTAAACTTATTTTTATACCATTACCTCGAACACTCGAACCAATCTGACAAGACGGTTGGCACGATTTAATTCCTTGGACCTAAACCAAATAAGTCCTGCGGTCAAAACCTTTGTCGTAAAATTTTTTTTTAAATTTATGTTATATTATTCTTTAAACGCAAAAAAATTTAAATGGCGAGTATCCACAGACAGAATTCAAACTAATATTTTCTTTAACATTTTTAAATGAATATGGGTCACGTGTTCTTGGTGTTTCTAAACAAAAAATTCTTTAACATTTCAGAAATCTTAAATATTGGCTTTGCTACTGTCACAAACAACTGCAGCAACAAACAATAGTAGCAACAGTGTTCAAATGGATAACTTAAAAGTCATTTTAATTTTAAATATACAAAAAATAAGAAAAACCTAAATAGAAATTGCCATAGTTAACCTTATGGAAGAAATCCCATTGCCACAAATGCGTAAATACATAAATACACACACATACACACACACACACACACACACACACACACACACACACATCTTCCACTCACCACTGCCCATCATCACACGTAACACACAAACGCCCCCAAAGTCCAAATGTTGGTGTTGCCGTCACTGCTACTACTGTTGATGATGTTTTTTGCTGATGTCATTGCCTTGTGGTTTCTTCAATAAATCAACAACAAAGCAAAAAAAAAATAATATGTATATATAAGAAAAAAAAAACAAATTATATGAATTTCAAAAGAAAATAACAATGTTAGTAACAATGTTGAAATGCAGCAACAACAATAACGCACATTTGATTGAAATTTAAATTGTACTCTGAAAAGGAAATAAGGAAGCTACACATTCTTCCACTTCAATGGGACATTCACTTCATATGGTTTCCTTTTCATTTTTGTGGGCGGCGCGATGTTGTGTTCTGAAACAATGTAGCAAAAAGTCAGCGACATTTCTCAACATTTCATTAAGAACAATAACCAACAAAAACATTCATCTTCTTTGAGCACTTCCCTTACATTCGGATACCTAAAGACATATCTCCCCTTTCCCCTTGCTGCCCCTGCAGAATCGTTTCCATTGCTACTTCCAAAAGTGAGAAATGAACTAATTGCCTAGACGTCGACTGTAATTGTGTTTTCCTTTTGCGAGTACTTGTTCTTAGATTTTGGGGAACTGTGAGTGAGGGGGGCTACATGGTTGGGGTCACACGTTTCAGCAATCTCATAAATAATAGTAAAATTTCATTAAGACAAATTATTGTCTATCAATATGTTGCCATGTGACTTCAAGTCAGCAGAGAACGAGAAGAGAGAGAGAGAGAGAGAGAGAGAGAGAGAGAGAGCTTATTTGAGGGTAATAGTGTCAGTGATTTTGTTTCGGTATGGTAGAAGGGGGCAGAGAAGGGGTACGCAGTACACAAATTGCTTTTGTAGGAAGCTGTAAACAATTGAAACAAGTGTGCCGGCGCCACTGCCAGTTCCACTACCACCACCAACAAAAACAACCTAAAGGTGTTTTACCGACAACAGCATATCTTGGGAAGTTTTATTTATGAGCATAGTGCACAGTGTAGCTAGTAACACATATTTTATTTAAAATTATATTTAAAAAGCCGTGATATAATTTTCCAAAGGTTCCATATGTCTTCTACCTATTTATATGAAATTTCATCGTTAAAAGAAATTCTAAAAAATATGTAGAGAATTTTTGAGGATGTACAAGTTTTAGGCCTGATCCGAGAAAATTAGTTGGGAAAGTGTGCAAAAAAGCATAAGTACTCATAAGTTACATACTTGGCAATAAGTAATCTCTGGGGTGAAAAACTATTAAGTAAAAGATTATTTTAGAAGTTATTAAAAGTTCAAGTCAGGAAAATGTGTAAAATTTGCATTTTTGTTCCATCATTCATCTTCTTTGAGCACTTCCCTTACATTCTAATACATTACCTACTTACTTTTTTACTTTTAATGGCACAACAGCCCATGGAGGGCCTAGGCCGAGCTTTTCGCATCCACTCATGTTGTGCGTGTTATATTTGTACATGAATGGAATCCGAACGGTGAAGTGAAAACCTTAACATAGCAATTTTTACTCTTGTAGGTTTGCCATTGCCTGCTAAGAGGTTATGCCGTGTTTTTTTTTCTGATTTTGCCTGTGCCGAGAATTGAACCTCGGACACTCTGATAAGCAGTCCAATGCATTAACACTACGCCACAGCGACCACATTCTAATACATTAAGGTCTAATATGTACATGTACATAAAGACCCTTTCTCCTTGCCATCGTTTCCATTGCTATTACCTAACTTTTTTACAAAAGTTTATATAGGTGTAGTCTCGGAAAAATATATGGGGACCTGCGAGGTTATAATTTCTACATAAAGTTTGTCCTTTTGTCTAGAAGAATTTCACATTTCACGCAAACGCAAAACGCAAAACGCAAAATAATTATTTTTTTTACTATTTTTTGTTGATGTTCAAAATTTCATTCCGAAAAATCATGTCTGTTCACTTGTTTACCTTCGAGCAAAGTGTGATTTAAAAATTTTAAGTTTTGTAAATACAGAACTAAAGCAGGCATACTTATGTTGAAATATTTAACAGTGATTACTTTGTGTACAGCTTTTAAATGTATTTTTCCCGAATTTTCAAGGTTGATGAACGAAAAATCATTCAAAATGGGTTAAGGACAATACGAGTACCTATGAAATTATCTGTTCATAGAGCAACATGAGCTCAATTACGTAAAACCTTGTTTGGAATTAAATGGCGCAGAGTAGTCTGTCTAAATGTCCACTGCACCGGTGCTATTTATTGGATATTTCTGAGGATGGCATCCTGATACCTAAACGTGTTGTTAAAAGCTGTTTTCTAATTGTCTAATTGGGAAAAAGGTATTTCTCTTGTATCTTTTCCAGGATTTGGTGGGCGCTTGCAGATTTGATGAAGATTTGCATTGGCTTTGTACTTTTTGCATTTACTGTGGCCTTCGCTTACTGTCTGACTCCATCTGAGGATTGCCAATCTGATACTTTACAGATCAGATTGCATGAAAGGATTTTCTACAGCATATTAACGATATAGAATATTACATTTGCATCAATTGTAGTGGTACTGAGAGCTACCAGCTATTGTCACTAAATGAACGAGCTCACCTAATTGTTTCAATAGTACCATACTTTATTTCTTGAAAGTAAATGTTCGATTAGTCACACTGTGCGCAGTGAGTGGCAAGATTTCTTTGGTAAGTTGTGATTGTTTCAAACAAAAATCCTATTGTCTTGTACCACCAGAATATTTGGAAAGCGTTGGTCGCATGCAAAAATTAACAACAACAAAAAATAGTAAGCCAAACAAGTACAGAGCAGAGTGTGGCATGTAGCAGCATAGGAAAGGATGTTAATTTATTCTTCCGCAAGCGTGTGGAATGTAAATGCTTACATTTAAACCGCACCTAAGGCGCGCATGTGTCTTGCCGGGATTGTTATTGTTTTATTTAATTTTTTTTGTTTGTTTTGATTTGTTTGTGTAACAATTGATGTCGTTGTTGTTATTGTTGGTGCTACTGCTACTGTTGTTGTCGCACATAATTACATAAATTTTTAAACAAGTGGCACTCATTTCATTGCACAATACACCGAATATGCTTGTACCCCTACACACACACACATACATATGCACATACATACATAAATTTGTGTTTACTTGATGCTGCCTGATGTAATTTAATTAAATATGCTCGAAGCGAATCGCTACAGTCACCAATGCCGACGCCGTTACTGCCACCACCAAACGCTGCTGGCATGGCTAAGCCACATTGCTGCAATCGAGCAATATTGTTACAATGCTGTTGTTGCTGTTGCTGTTGTTGTTGTTGTTGGCTGCTGCTAAAGACGTATGTGGATTCGTTTGCCGGCGGCAACGTTATGCGAATATTGGCTGAATTGAGTGTGTAGAGGTGAATGTGGGAGGAAGGAGAGGCAGAGTAAGGGAAGCGTAGTGCAAAGTACTCCTGATTGACCTAATTACCTGACGTTTATAAATACATATGTATGTTACCAAGTACTCGCATGTTAATAACTATGTTCATATGTGTGCTCGTTTATTTTGCTTTTTATGATCTTGCTACCATAGCAAAAAATACTTTTCATATAATAACAAGTTTTCATTGCAAAATTAATCACTAGCTAGCTAGCAGCAGCTGCTAAGGATGAGCATCATCTCAACAGGAAGTACATTGGTAGCGGACGCTCTCCACATATCTTCTTCATTGAGTGGCTTCTCCGTCATCTTCTTCTGCCCCTTAAATGTTATGACCTTTAAATGCTTCAAAACAAAAGCAACAAAAAAAAAAAAACAAACAATTTGTGAATAACACAATCGCTTTACTTGTTCAGCAGTTCAAATCAGCAGTTGGTCAAAATCTTATTGTAATTAGATCTGGAATTGTATGCACAAACAAAATAAATAAAGAGTGAAAGAAAAGCATAAAGTGTTCGCGATTTTTGCGGATCTTAATACAATTGAAAAGAATAAACAAACAAGCAAACATCCTGCTCCAGGATAATGCGAGACAAAGCAATGACAACAAGAAGGGGTCATCACAAATATTATCTCCAGTAGACTTCCGCTTCATGTTTTTCGTATTTATTTTTGGTACCACAACTTTTAACAATATCTGAAATACACTGGATTTTACTGAAGAATTCTTTTACTCTAGACATGGCATAGCTTTTAAAGAGTATAAAGAAAATGAATTTATGTAGGGTTTTTTATAAGCTTTTATGTACTTTTTATATATTATATATTAATAAAAACGAAAAAAAATTTAAAAAAAAAATAAAAAAAACTGTTAAGTTACTATAAAAAAAACATCGACAACTATCGATTTATATCGATAGGTCGTGCACATCGGTAAGTATCGATAGTTTCTCAGGTTACCTATGTTATTAATGACGTTACAATGGCTTCAATGTTAGAGTCAAGCATATGAGCCGACGTCGACATCTCTGTTCAGTTCTATGGGAGAGGAAATTACCGAAGTCCGATATTTGTCCACTTACTTACTTTACTTTTATTGGCACAACAGCTCATGGAGGGCCTAGGCCGAGCTTTTTCGCATCCACTCACGTTGTGCGTGTTATATTTATACATGAATGGAAGGGACCTACAGTTCAATGCCGAATCCGAACGGCGAAGTGAAAAGCTTTTCATAGCAGTTTTTACTCTTGTAGGTTTGCCATTGCCTGCCAAGAGGTGGTGCCGTGTAGAATAATTATTTTTTCTACTTTTTGATTTTGCCTGTGCCGAGATTCGAACCCCGGACACTCTGCGTAGCAGTCCAACGCACTACCACTACACCACAGCGATGTTTGTCCACAGTTTTGGAAAAAATTTCGGCAAGTATTGATCTTTTTTTTTCTACCGATTTAACCCAGTTGTAATAAAAATCTGAAGGTGTCGTAAAAGTAATCAAAAAATGTCGACATTGACTGGCCACACAGATCTCCAGATTTGAGCGGTCCGGAGTTCTTTTTGTGGGGTTATTTGAAACGCAAAGTGTACGCCAGCAAGCCTCAGACCGAGATGCTCGAAAAGGTAATGAAAAACGAAGCCATAAATTTGATTTTTGAATTTTGTCAATACCGGCGGACACTTGATTGATGTTGTATTCAAAAACTAGTCCAAATAAACTGTAAAGGTCCAAATTAAATAAAAATACCTCATATATGGTAATCGGTTTTTATGTTTTTAAGTTATTCAATAACAACACATAACAACATAAAAGATGGCGTACCCTGTAGATATCTCGATTTGGTCTCTGAACTATAATCCTTAGACCGATAATCGAAAAGCGTCTTCATACTTCTTTAAGCTTTGCAGTTGCTCGCAGGAAATAGAATCTAACAAACGAGTTTAAACGACATTTAAATAAATCGAATGAACACAAATTATATATAGGGGAGGCCGGGGTAATTCTGGACACGTTTAGAATATTTTACCATAAAGTTCTTTATTTTAACTGTATTCTGAAACCGATTGTACCATTAAAAAGAGTAAGTACGACCGAAAAAACACACAAGAAAGTGTCGATCGATCTAGATCGATTTGAAGTCAGACCTCTGTGACGGGGTAATCATAGACACAAAAGAATTATTTTGGGAAATTTTTTATTTTGTTATTTTTAAACATTTTTAGTCAGAATATTCAGAATCACAGTTCAAACAAGTGAAATAACTGTTTCGTGGCATAATGACAACAAAATGATTAAAAATCGAAAAACCAACTTAGTTTTCATCGAACGCGAGTTTTATGCCGAATCAGAAGGGCAAAGTGAAAAGCTTTTCCTAGGCAATTTTTACTCTTGTAGGTTTGCCATTGCCTTGCCAAGAGGTGGTGCCGTATAGAAAAATTTTTTTTCTACCTTATTTTTTTTTTTTAATTTTTCCTGTGACGTGATTTGCAACCAGCGTACTACCAACTACTCCACTGCGACTATGATATAGCTATCGGTAAGAGCAAATGTATTTATGTATTAATTTTCTTTCCGAACTTGCATAAAATCTGCTCAAAAACAGAGTGATTGCCATCGTCATCGCATCACATGCCACATTAGTCCGAACAAATTGAATGAGAAATGAAAATGTACATATTTACATATTCATGTATGAATGTATGTACATATGTATGTGTGTATGTAACATATGCGCACACACTCCGAGAAGAATATGATTAGATGATGAGAAATCTTCATTCACATCTTCTGCCTTACCAGACCAACTTTTTCCAACCAACTTCATCAATTTAGAAAATGTGGGCGTTGCAAAGCAATTCGATTGTGTAGTAATTTCATATTTTCAAAAGGAAAAATTGAAATACATTTACGAGTACAATCACATGAAACACTGAAGTACCATAATAATTTCCACTTCCTCCACCAATGAACTTATACATATACTTACTATACATATATGCAGAACTCAAACGGGCATAGGCTCAAAGAGGCAGACTGTGTGTTTGTGTCTGGACCGAACATTTTTATTTGAGATACCATAAATCATAATTTTCCACACCGTTTAATGCGCGTAATAGCAGCCGCAACACGAACGAACCAACGAACACAAGTAATATAGTGAGAAAGTTAGCGAGCACAGATTGAATTTTAGTGGCGATTATGATATTATTATGCTCCGGTTGTGTTGTTCTTGTTCAAATTGTTGTTGTTGTGGTAGCCGTTTCTATTACTGCCTACAATTCGTTTCGTTTAAAGGATAATACTACATATAGCAAAACGAATGCAAGCATGTTGTTAACACACATTTATAGGTAGTATTTGGTGTACTTATAAATGTGCAACGTAGTGTCTAGATTAAGACACTGCTGCTTCCTTGCTGGCAATCACTGATTACGAAGCTTCCGTTGCGGAAGTTGTAAGTAAAAGTTGTTTGCCCGGCCAGTGTGGGTATCTTCTACAGATCTATGTACTACATACTGCAGTTACATACGTACTCGTACACTTACCATGTCCTAATTATATAATGGTTTCCTTTCGGTTCCTCAAATACATAGTATATCATTTACTATTTTAATTTTCGTATCATTTGCTTTTGCTGTTCACTCATTCATGTTCGTTCGTTCAATTTACGTCTGCTTCTGAGTATAAACCTCTTTATGTACTTCTGTATATATTTCCAAAAATACCATATAGTTAATATTAACCGACACTTTACTATGCTTCATGCTGCATATGTGATTTAATGAATTGGCGTGAAAGTATTTAATTTGAATGTATAATTATGGCAAATGGTGTTTTCGATTTTGGAAAGTCAATTAGCACTAAGAAAAATCTATGTTAACAATGTATGAATTTATTAGCTACCTAAGAATTAAGGTTTGCTAGTAGATAAATCGATTACATTATTATTCTTTCTTTTAATGGTACAACAGCCCGTGAAGGGCCTAGGCCGAGCTTTTTTCGCATCCACTCATGTTGTGCGTATTATATTTGTAGAGTTTTATGCCTTATCCGAATGGAGAAGTGAAAAGCTTTTTAAAGGCAATTTCTACCATTGTAGGTTCGGCATTGCCTGCCAAGAGATGGTGCCGTGTAGAAAAATAGTTTTTTCTACATTTTGATTTTGCCTGTATCGAGATTTGAACCCCGGTAGTGCGTAGTCACCAATTATACATAACTTTAAATACATTCTGTCAAAAAAGTATATTCATTTCCATAGCCCGTTTAAAGGTATTGTAAAAATTATTTTTGTCGCTAAGTTGGCACCACTGCTATGCTATGCTGCTATGCTATATGAAGTTTGAGCGCGACCTGTCATTTAGCTTATTTAGAGTGCTTGATTTTGTCAGTTGTGTCTCTCGTGTGTTTTGCGATTTTTACAATGTATAAAAATATCGAACAAAAAAATTGCTTAAAATTTTGTATTGCAAATGGAATTTTCGTGTGTCGAATCGCTGAAAAAGTTGAAGAAGGCTTAAAGTGAATCGACTTTATCAAAAACACGAGCATATGAGTGGAACAGTGCATAAAAGAGCGCTCGCGATGTGGTGGAAGATTTGCTCGCTCTGGTCGGTGATGTTGACTGTTTTCTTTGATTATCGTCGTGTTGTGCACTCGTAATTCTTGCCCGAAGGTCAGACGGTAAATAAATAATATTATCTGGGAGTTATGCAGCATTTGAGAAAGCAAATTCGTCGAAAAAGGACAAGTTTGTGGAAAGAAAACTCATGGATTTTGCACCACGACAACGAATTTCGGGTTAAAAAACTCAACAAAAATCATCGTACACCCACTGTATTCACCTGATGTAGCTCCGGCTGACTTTTTTCTCTTTCCAAAACTCAAATTACTACTTCGAAGCACCGTTTCGATCGTTTCGGTCGACAGAAGACATAGAAGAGAATTCGTGGCGATACAATAAATTTGAATGAATAATAAATATTTTGTGTTTTATTGACCAATTCCCGGTACTTTTTTAACCAGGGAGCGGATTATGAGCAATTCTCATTTTTTCTGCTAAATCATACATGATGACCGATAAAATATTTATGCGTTTTAAGCCCCTCTGATTCCAAATATATAAATTTTTTTTGCCTTTCAGCATTCTCTATCAAGTTTGAATCATATGCGAATCAGCGCCCTCTATCAATCGAGTTTGAATCATACTCGTGGATACATGTGGATGCATATGTGCTGCCATTCATTTATTTGGATATACATATACATACATACATTCTCATTTTTTTCATACTTGACTGATAGAGGGCGCTGCTCTTCATTTGCGTGACAATTTCCGTTTTGCCATGATCATCTCGTAAATATAAAAAGGATTCTAAAGAAATAAAATTCAAAAATTAAGTATCCGATGTTGCATTATTGTTCTATTATAATATTCATAACAAAAAGCGAGTTCCGGCTTCATTTCAATGAAAATTGGATCCGATGATGCGATAAGCGTTCAATGCCTCATTCTGTTCTCATTTTTCTTGCCTCAACACATATGCAACACTTTAGATTATCAACAAACTCATTAATTCCGTCGCTGAACTACAGCCTTTAACAGTTTTGTGGCTATAATCCATGAATCAGGTATTGGACGGACAATGGTGGGACTTAGCTGCAACCAAGGACAAGGTGAATAAATTTGGATATTTTACCAACCTTTCGTTTTGTGTGGCGATATTCTTTTTAGTACATAGACACTCTTTCTTGTATTTTTACTTTAAAGTTTGGTGAACTATCGAATTGCTTCAGGCTAAGGTTTATTTACTTTCAATAGACTTTCACCCGGGAGCTTGCGGTTTAGATTCTTACTCTGGTGGTTAATTCTCATAAACTTCTTACATGCCTACCGATATGAAGTGAATGAGAATTATAAAAAAGTGTACAAGTACACCTCATGGTAGGCAATGACAAAACCATCAAGTGATAACAAATTACCACCCGCGCCGTTCGCAACCGGCTTTAAGCTGTATGCACTTCTAACCATGTGGTTGTTTATGGGGCCGTTCTAGCCTAAGTGTGTCCCTGGACAGATACCAAAACAACAACAAAAACAACAAGAGAAAGGTTCGTTTAAGGGTAACTTTCTTGGGTAAAAATCCATAAAAGAAACTTTAAACTATAGGTTAAATATGCCCCCAATATCAGAAATAGCTGAGCACATAAAAATCACACGTTACAAATCGCCTAGAATTCTAAAAAACACTGAAACTCATCTGCTAGTTCATTTATCTCTATGGTTATACTGAAATATCACTCTGAAGTGAAACCGAGCGTATTTTCAAGGATTAAACGAGAGTTGGTTGGAGTTGGTTGAAGTTTTTTATCGAGCATATCTCAATCGCCAACAATTAAAATCCGATAGATAAGAAATCAAGGTTTTTCAAATTAATATCACTCCGAAAGAATGAACTATGGTGAAGATGTTTCAAATGTTGGGCCATTGATAACTTCAGCCTTCATTTTATAATTATCATCGCATGCAGGTATGTACTTCGTTGTAATTGTATCCAAAGTGTCCAATGGCATAACTGCCTACTACTCACTCACTCACTCAATCAACCACTCACACTCACACTCACCCACTCAACTTGTGCCTAATCTAAAATTTATTGCTCGACCGGCTATTTCATTTGCATATTTATGAATAATGAAGGATAACCAACCATCTAACAATTCAACGCTTGGAGCTTCACAGAGCTAAATGCGAGGGTGGAAAAGTCACCCAAAGAATATTCAAAGTGAATGTGTAATCGCGGCTGAAAGGAAGGTGGTGCTTACAAGTGTTAGTTAGTGTGTGTGTGGCTGTGTGTGAGTAAATGATGAGGTTGTTTTATGCATTGTATGTTGTATGAAGAATGTATGTATGTATGTAATTTTACTAACGGGGGAAGGAAGATTGGGCGCAATATGATGAAAACTGTAAAAAGCGCAATGCTCAAAGAAATATAATATTATACAATATAAACGACAATATTGTAGGCTTTTGCATGTCCTTTTTGCTGCTGCTGCTGCTCCTGCTGCTGCTCCTGCTGCTATTTGATTTTTCTATTTATATTCTTTATATATCGTGCGCATGCCGTCACCGCAACCTCTCCGCCGCCGAGACACCGCTTCCGCCACCACTGTTAAAAGACAAGCACAGACATTGGTCACGAAACGGAAATGCTGATAAGAAGGACTCAATGTTTTATTTCGTTCTCGTGCTTAATGTCTTTTTGTCGTGTTTAATGTCTTTGAGCTTAGCATGTTGTCCATCAAATTGTGCATACAAAAAAACAACAACAAAAAACCAAAAACAAAAAAATAAAAATAAAAGAAATAAATAAGTAACTACAAGAGTAGGCAGAAAGTATTAAACCAGAACAGAAATAATTTAGATTCACCTACATACACAGGCAAAGCTTCATATGTAGTGTATGTATGTATGTACATATGTATTCATTTCGCTTGTGGTTTGTATGTGCTAAGTATATCTGATATGCGAACTCACATTGATGTAGATTTATTAAATTTTCCATTTGGTGGAATATAGGTGCTGAGTTACAAATGCAATTGCTTTTTATTTCGAATGGCATTGGGCAGGTTCGGTTTCGTTTGGCATTGATTTCAAAAAGTGATTATTTGAAGATCACTGCACTGAGGAAGTAAGTAGATGGGTATATCGCAATGCGATTGATGTCGACTATGTAATGAGGTGCGGCTGCGGCAAGGCGTTGATCGCTTTAACTCGGCCAAGGAACTCCTGTGACTTTCCGAGATAAGCGGTATAAAACCTTATCCAATTCAGTAGTCGTTGTTCAGAATTGTTTTAGCTACAAGAACTGCACAAAAGATCAACTATGGTCGCAGTGCGCTATAATCTGTTTTATAATAATGGTCAATATTTCCTAAGGTATGCGTTACAATCCAGTAACTTGGCTAGCCAAGAAATCATAAATATCTAATTACGGTTCAAAGGTTAGCTTGTATATGCATTAACCTAGTTAAACAAATTTAAAATGATAAGAATCTTTTAAATGAATATTGGATACAAGATAAATCAGTTAAAAAATCTAAGTTATCTAAGAAAAAAAAAAAGACAAAGGTAAGAAACTCGTCTTTTAAACTATTTGATTCTTTTTTAAATCTATATCCAACCAGGGAAGACTGGGAGTTGGGTTCGGTAACAGGTAATGCTGAGGTTACCATCTGTACAAATGACTCAAAGACGGAGAACGAATCTGAAGCTGGTTCCTACACAAAAGACCACCTGCAGCTAAGGCAGTCATAGTATCTTCCTGCAGACGGTTCCAGAGTTTTTCAGGCATAGATTTTTGCTATTGGGAAAGTAGCTAGACTTCTACGATTCGGTCTTCGAATATAACTATCATTATTGAAAGCTAGGCTGGAGTGAAAGCAATATAATCCAAAATAGTTAAATCAGAGATTGTAAAACTCACGCTCTGCTGTGTTCCTGAACACACACATCTTTAGTGAAGAGAACGAAATAGCAGCTAAAATGGCCAGAAGGGGATCTGAAACGGACATAAGCGAGGTGGATGGCTCTACACACCATCGCGGTGTTAATGATGACGTAAGGTTTAAACTAGATGGCTGCGTAGTATCATGGACCTTATGGCCAAAGTTAGACAGAAAGCAGAAAAATTTCCTAATTGGACATTGCGCTATTTCATCAAATCTTATTGTATTGTATTCCGACCAGCAGTCTGTGCGGAAGCTTTCACGATATAGAAGAGGTAGAAACCATTCTTCACTTTCTATGTCAAGGCTAGAGACAAACAAACTCCAATGCTTGTGGTCGCGCTAATTCACAAGTCTAACAGAGATAACGAAAGTGCAACTATCGGACCTCCTTACCTTCACACTGCAACTCATAATGTTAAATTGCACAGTAGAACTAGCTGAATAAACAAGCTATTATTTTGTACTTCGTGAAATTTGACACAAGGGTAGTAGTTTCATAATTGAAAAAAATTCTTGTAAATTTTCTAGAAGGAAAATTAAAACTGCGTATAGAGATGTGCCTCCTTCGGAGTGGAACTGCGGATATAAGTATAAATATTTGCACACACCTTTCAAACCTAACCTAAACTTTTGATTCTTCTAATCCCTCTATTCCGCTTCTTATATAATGATACAACAGTCCATGGTTCGTCTAGGCAGAGCTGCTAGCATCCATTCATTCATTCATATTTATACTTGAATGGAAGGGGCCTACAGTATAAATCCGAATCCGAAATCCGAAAATGACCAATTGAAAAGCTTTACAAAGAAAATTTCTCTTGTGGAAGTTTGTAATTAATATTGCCAAGAGGTAGTTCCCCGATTAGATAAAATTGTATTATTTTTATTTAAAATTTTTAACTATGGTATGCCGAGATTAGAATTTCGGCACCCAGCGTAAACTCCCAGAACACAAACAACTACGTCAAAGAAGTGTTTTACCACTTTAATCTGTCTGCAGACTAAGGACCTCGCTCAGTTGATCATGGAAGAAAACACTTTTTAAAATTTGTCTATTTGATTTTCAGATCTGTTTTAATGTTTACCGATCATAATATTTGATCTAAGTAAATTAAAAGAAATTTTCCATAATATATATATAATTTTTAGTTTAAACTGGTATGTTCAAGTATTTTTACATCTTTACCATGTAAGTACTTCGGTTTACATTGCTATGATGGGCCAACATTATAAAATTGCCAATTAAAATGTTACAGTAACTTAACGTTGATGACTTTTACAATATCATCCAACCAATACTTAACAAAATGGTAGCTACATTCATACAAGAAGCTCAGCCATCGACTCCACACCAACCGACCGCCTTCTTACCACAATATCAAAGCACAGAAAAAGTATTCCATTTTGAACATTATGTGCTTTTAGGTTGTATGTGTTTTTTTTTTTACTTTCCAAAGAATAACCACAGAGTCAACTGAAGCGCAAAATTCACATCTCAAGTATTTTTATTCGCAAATATGTGTAGGTACAAGTACACTGAGGGGAATAAAGCGTAGCTGAATTTACTCTAGTTTTCGTTACTTAAATTTTAATTATTTTCTTTTTCACAAATTAATTTAATTAATTTTCTTCTAAACCTCAATAGTATACTTGAGAGTCATAATTCACAAATAGCTAATGTTAATTCGATTCATCAGAATATTTTTGTAAATCAATGCATTAAGTTTATTACGAAACATAAACTATTTAATTTTAAATGGGATGCCTAGATACACCAGTGATTTCGAGCAAGTACTGCGCCACTGTTCTACGTGATTTGAGGTGGAAAAGTTAATACAAATATGTTGCATACTTTTAGGCAAACCTAAAGCGATTACTTTTATTGATCATGAATGCATACATACTTTCTTTGGAAGTCGATTAAATTGAATTAAAAATTTCTTAAAAATAAAACGGGCTAGGCTTAGGAATTATTTCAAAACAATCTATTCAAATACTTGTATTTTCCGCTCAGTGTATGTACTATATTTAGGTAGCTGGATAGGTTGGAGAAGTTTGATAAAGTATGAGTAAAATTCACATTTACTTTGTCAATGTAGTTCTCTCCTCTCTTTTTCTGCTGCAGATTTTATTTTATTATTGTTAATTTTTTTTTTTTTTTTTTGTTGTAAATTTCCAAACGAAAGAAGATGTGAAGAAATGCTTGAGTTATACGACATACTTACTTCCGGTTTTTCTACAATATGTCAACCGAATGTAAACGGCCATTTTGTATTAATATTCTGCAATATCATTGTACAAATTTCCCTTTCTTTATGTATTTCACAATTTCTTTATTTCGGCATTAAGCAGCATTAAGTAGCTGCATGCATGAGCAATTTGGAAATTAACTAATTTTGAATTGTAAGTGAAATAAAAAAGTTGAAGTTCTACCTTGCAATTATTTGGAGCTAAGTACGAGTGACTACCAAGAGCAAAGCCAGACAGACAGGCAGACAATTAGCCAGAGAGTTTAACTGTTCAGAGTATTTCTTTTCTTCACTTTACATAAATTTGTCGATTTCTTTCAACTTAGGAACCTTCAACTTCAACTCCATCCATTCTTACTTCAAAGACTTTCCTCTTTACAAAAAATATTTGTTTTTTCCCATAATGGGTTTGTTTTTTGGTTTTTTGGTTTTATGTACATATGTACATATATTTCAAAAACTAATTAAATGCGGTCATCCAAGGAATTCAATACAAAATTAAATGGATGTCTGCAATGTGCAATGATTAGCCACGACGAATTTTCGAATCAGCTCTTAATGTAACGCAACGAATCTTTGGGAATTTGAGGAGTTGAGTGTGAAATTCGAGTGTGCACAAGCCAAGTAAAGAGACATAAAATTGTAAATAATTTCAGATGATCAGCGGAAAACTTCTAACCATCGAAAGACATAAACTCGTAAGTGTTTATAAAATACTTGAACAGAAGAAAGAAAGAAAAAAAGAAAGAAAGAAAAAAAGAAAGAAAGAAAAAAAGAAAGAAAGAAAAAAAGAAAGAAAGAAAGAAAGAAAGACAGCAACAGTGACATTTTTATAGGATACTCCCATGTAATTTCTTCAATTGTTTTCTTTCTTCAACTTAATTTCAATCAATCACAAACTATTCCATCTCGTTGGAATATGAAAATGTATTCTAACAAGTGTTTTCCTTTTTTTTTTTTTTGTTATGAAGTTTATTTTCACGCAGCGTCTATAAATACTTAAATATTCTCAAACACTTTAGTAAGAATTTATTGCCCTTTTTCAGTTTCAGTTTTTATTTTCAATTCATGTTATTCCAACCACTAATTATTTACATAGTTTGAGTGGCTTTGGTTTGGCGGCTGTGATGACTGCTCTGTTGTTGTTGTTGTTGCTGTTGTTGTTGTTGTTGTTGTTGTTGTTGTTGTTGTTGGTATTGGTGGTAGTGTCGTTGGCGATGGTGATACTGCATACATACCATACTTTCACTTGTAAGTACTCGAATTATTGGCTAAGCTGCCATCAATTCGTCGTCTCATTCTTCATTCATAAAGTGCATACATACTTGACTACTTGACCCCCCGTCGTTATTGTTGTTTTTTGTTAACTTTGTTTATGATTTTATTCATACTCGTATATGATTTCGTATGTTTCTGCCATGCATATATCAGACGAGGGGGTGGAGAGGGGGTGTACGTAATACAAATCGCTTCTTTTGTATATGCATTAAGTAAATTTATGTTAATAGAAAATATATTATACATAATGGGCATGTATGTAATACTTTTAATTTATAATATTTAGGCAATTATCATATCAATATGGTACATTGTACGAGGAGTGTTAGTATGCATGATAGGTGTGGCAGGAGGGCATTGTACTTGTCAGGTACTATCTTTCAGTGCGCCAACCTTTTCCGATAGATTAATTCCATAATGTATTTTTTCTTCTCAATTGGCGCAGAAGAAGTCAAAGATAGTTAAGTTGGAAGAAAAGATTATGGAGACAGCTTTTTAGATGCAGAGTCAAATCGTTAACCCTGGAAAAGACACAACCATTAACGGTTAAAGTACTTATTATCCATTTCAGGGATGTTTCAAAGGAAAAACGACCGCATTTGCCAGCAATAATTGTAAGCAATTATAAGGACCTAGATTTGCCTCTAACAATTAGGATATATCTGAAACCAGCGACTTTTTTAAAAGACTGAAGAAATCGTCTTAATGGAAAGGAGCAAAATAGTGGGAAAACGTAAGTGTAGTGATCTCAAAAAAAGTTTGGAATTCCATAAAGCAGACAATATTTATGGTACGAAACTTTGAATTTCAACTGATTCCTTGATCAGAGCAGGGATAATTTGTGTAGAATATTTAGCGAAAAAGAGCAAATACATATATGTAGATATAAGGTGTGTTGAGGACTTGAGGACCCGATGTAGCTCTTTTTTAAATACTTTAAGCGATTGGCCAATTTATTATAAGGCCTCACTCGGCCTCGGGGAAGAGGGAGGCGAGGGATTCCCTATGGACCCATGCTTTTGATTTGCCCCAATCAAAATTATAGAAATTCTTTAAAAATAACTTCCCTTTTGAAATTTGCATATTTCCATGTACTTTTTAAACGTTTAGTCATTTTGTAGTCTCAGAAAAATATATGGGTGGTTAATATTTCTGCATCAAGTTTGTCATTTTATCTAAATTAATTTTCAATTTCAATTAAAAAATAAGTAATTAAATTTACTAATTTGTATTTATTTTCCAAACAAACTTCCAAAGAGCATCTCTGTTTACCTGGCCTTTATGCCAGATGAAACCTAATAATTTTATATTATTTAAATGTAATTTGAAAGTCAGAACATGTAAAAATATTAAATAGTGTTTACTTTTCAATAAAAATTAAAAATATATTTTTTGACGAATTTTCAAAATTACTCTTCGATGTCCGACATTGGGTTAAAATGTATAAAGCCTAAGATTAGTTAACCGGGGGTCCACATTTGCAAATAATAGGCCCATTAATTGAACATGTTTTTTTGCCTCCGGTGACCCACGGGAATGGGGTGCACGATAATGCATTGCGATCTATAAGATCTATAGTGTTTCCATAAATCCAGTCAGCGACAGTAGTTTCAGTAGTGATCATACTTCTATGGAGTTTGGATTAATTTCTGGTATTTGATGGTGACCCACATTTCCTTTACGAATATGCATAAGTGCGGGACACTGTCCCACTGTGTGCTGCGCAGACTGCTTATCTTCCTTGCAAAACCTACACGAATCATTGGACTTAATTCCCAGTTTTGTTAGATGATACTTAAACCAGTTATAATGATGCCTTGTTAGTATTCCTGTAAAGTACTTTCGAATGTTCTAACCCCGGTATGATTTCCCAGTATAGTTCCCTTTGCCAAGGTTCCTTTTTCCATTCCCCAGAATGGCTCAAA
This sequence comes from Palloptera scutellata, assembly GCA_958295655.1. NCBI lineage: Eukaryota > Metazoa > Arthropoda > Insecta > Diptera > Pallopteridae > Palloptera > Palloptera scutellata. The sequence goes on from OY282452.1 coordinate 16,442,680, forward strand.
ACATATGAAAGTATTTAATGCTAGTTTATCAGCAATTTAACTTTCTTTATGCCACGGAACATATAGGATCCAAACCCGTTATATAAGCCGATTGTATTTAGTTTATCGAGACACTCTGCCACTAGTTTTGAGATTTTATGGTGAGTTTTGACCACTTTGATAGCCGCAGTTAGGATCGTTGTTCTGGTTTGAGGTAATTGAGACTTACCATGTTTACACATGACTCAAAAGTATTTTATTCTTGGCTCTGTTAAGCCTTCGTCCGTTAGTGAACCATCTGAGTAACATGTTATCATATGTTGGTCCATCTTATGTTTCAGAATTAACTTTCTGTTTCTTTTTGTTACAAAGTTAGTTTTTGATTCGTTTTACAAAACTGAACTTTGGCACCGTGCTGTGGCTCGGTAAAGCAATTTCGGAATATTGTCTCTCAAGAATATCGAACGTCTTTCAATTAAAAAATAACCTTGCCCCAGACATATTTAGGAATTAGGAATGACGGAACGTGAATGTGAAGAGATTCTAATGTTCTAATAAGACTTGCATACGACAATTTCTGCAGCTTATTCAGCGCAGCGATGTTGTTTTGCTTTCGCCGTCCAGACCACTGATCTATGAGTAATCACAGGACTTACAACCATTGTATACATACCATATATCCATCGCAGTATTTTCGGATTGCAGGCCCAACTTTTTCCTGCGATCGATCTACAAATCATAAAGGATTTAATCATTTTCTTTGTTTGTTTATATCCTTTTGGAATCCTGTTTCTTTCCCCATTTCAACTATTGGTCTTGAGATGCTTTAATTTGTATTTTCTGGTAAGGATAGCCCTGCCTTGCTATGCACACTCCTCAGTGATATCAAATAAATAAAGACCTCGTTAGTCTAGTAGGTAGTACACCAGACTTTGAACCGGGAAGTTGCGGGTTCGTTACGCGTCTTGGTCTGGTCTTGCCGCTACCGGGGCAAATTACAATGGTCTAACGGACTATGAAAGGTCTATGGCCCTCCTGCCCACATCCAAATCTAAAATTTAACATGCATTAAGACTAACAACCAGATCACAAAAATTAAGCACTATTCTGCTAAACAGATCGAGAGGCCGATCTTTTTGAGAGTACCTTTCGCTTAAAACTTTCGTAGTGGAAAGCAAACGAAATCATTTGCATCGAATGCATTCATTCACCCACCGCCTGTCCGTCCAGTGGCTGTGCAAAGTGCATGTTTATGTCTATGCAGTCGAACGTGTCTGTTTTTATTCCGACTGTGTCGATAAACTGAACGAAATGCGATACTTTGTTATCGTCGAAAGTAAATTGTCTGATTTTGCAGACGATTGCAAATTGCAACAGATACAGATACAGAATATTGATGAAAGTCACGTTTGAGATGTAAATTAAGTGAGTATTTTAAGAAGTAAAAAGCAACAAGAATCGCAGATAATCTCTTTGCTAATTACGTAAATTGAAATTGAGAAATCTGCTTCGCAATTCACAATTCAGTGTGATTTTATGGCAAATGATATTTAGAGCGAACCGAACACTTGGGCACAAATACATTTGTAGATTGAATGCGTGGAATTGATCATCAGCAAGGCAGAAGCTTGACGCTCGCAGTTAATGTGTGTATGCAGTAGTATGTAGAAGCGGCAGAGGCAGCAGGGTAGCAACGGCAGCAGCGTAGCAATTAAAAATGTGAAAATCTGTATTAACATGCGATATTCCATGTTGCTATCACGTTGCTACCACGTTGCTTGCTCCGAAAACGCAAACCTAAAGAACCGAAATTAAATTCATATGCAAATGAAGCAGTTTACTACCCACTTGACGCACCGTACCGCCGCTCACCACACTCCTTCCTCTGGTATCGTATTGCTGTAGCAATTCAAAAGGAATTAAGGACACCGTTACTCACATACATACCATATATATGTACAAACACACTCATATACCCGAATCATGGTCGTCGAGGATATTAACAGCTTTGGAGCGTGACAGTTCAGAAGAAATATTCAAATGGACATACGTCCTCCTCGTCATTGTCGTTTCTCTCTCCTTCTTGCTCTGCTGTTGTCGTGCAATCAGCGAAAAGACCAACTCTAACGGTAGGTAACCGCAATACATATACCAACATCCGGTGGCCGGGTGGCGGCTGGGCGGCCAGTTATTATTGCTGCTAGTGGAGGCAGTGAAAATTCTGATTGTTACTAACTATTTCCATATTTATTTCGTCCTTCTCTCCTTCTCCGTCTACTTGAACAATCATTCTCAAAATTATGTTCTTATCTCGTTTCCTGTCGTGATATAATTTTCTATCATAACACATTGCCTTCTGACTGACTATGAAGATTTCCTACATAATTTGCTCAAAGAGAAATGTTTGTAACATGAACATAGAAACCTTAAGCCTATAACTTTCAACAGTTCAGTAGTGACGTTCAGTGAGTTCGTCATTAGAATTAATGGGGTGCTAGTATTTTGGGACAGACTTTGGACAGATTGTCTAGGAAAGGTATATCGAATGTGTTCAGCATGGTCTTGACCATAATCACCAGTGACAGAGGAAATGAGATAGTGTGTTCCATTGTTCAGTTTGGCTGCGTCAGCAGGGTGTAGGTACCTACCCCCTTGTTTTGGAGTTGTTTCCTTGGTTGCAACGCAGGTGTAAAGGGGTTTTCATCTGCATTATATCTGCAAGGATTAATAAGGGTGATTTTCCTAGAGGAACTTCCTAAGGTTGATTTTTAATCGGAATCCTTGCTCATTCATTCAACACTTTACTAACATTTTTCGTTGAGTTTATTTCAATACACACACACACACACACACACACACACACACACACACACACACACACACACACACACACACACACACACACACACTTGACTTCGACTTATGGGCCTCTCACCTGATCGATAATTTGTGGTTGTATAATTTTGATGATAAATGTAAGGAGAGCACACGACAACGACAACGACATCGTTGGAGTCTTCAAAGTCCAATGATTTTTTTTTTATGCTGGAATTACCATCAATTCGTGGCCTACAATTGGTGAATATAAGTATGTATATCAAAACCAACAACAACAACGACAACAACAACAACAACAACGAAAAAATGAATAATTTAAATAATCGCTTACACATTCGCGTTGTTTTCCCATCGTCCTCCTCTTGCCTGCCCTGCGTCGAGTTGACACGCAATCAAATTTTTTGTTCAGCTTTTCTTAATTTTTTATTTTTTTTTCTTGTATTTATATTGTTGTTGTTCTTCAAGCGATTTAGAACACTTGAAGTTCTATATGCTGATACTAATATTCTACTATTTTACTATTCTTCTATTTGCTACGATTTCCAGTTCGTGGCACTAATTTATGACGCTTGTCATTAAAGCTATGATGGCGCAGGTGAAAGATAAGAATCTCGCTCTATGATATAGAATAGTAAAAAAGGCAGTAACTATAAAAGCTAAGGAAAAAAGTGCTGGCCATTTTTATGGGCGTCCTCTATATAACTATCTGCACACCGCGCTGGTGGTGGGGCAGTCGAGCCGAGTCGAGTACAAGGTATCCTTTCATAAGGACACTCACAACGAAATGAATCTCAATAAAGTTGCGAAGCCATTGGTGGCAACCAACAAAAAGGTAATTCGCTTTTGCTGTTCGTAGATTATCTTTGCTTTCTATCGCTGCTGTATTTATATTTGGGTAGAAGAAAAAACCCAAAGGCCTGGCAAAAATTTGTCACGAAACTCTTCACCAAGTGTGTATCGTTAATTTTTCCTTTACTTTTTACAAGTGCTCATAGATTTATGGCCCGAAGACGATAATAACATTCAATGCAGGTAATGCTTAACTAAATACACTGAGCGTAAAGAGTATGAATGTAGTTGAATTTTACCCAAGGAGCGGGCACAGTCTGCTGCACTTGCATTGCTACTTTTAGTGCATGCATTTTTAGCTACTACTTACCATACAGCTTCTTGCGAAAAATAATTAAAGCTCATTGGCCCAATTGTCATTATCCATAAACAGTTTAGTCCGTCCATCGTTCGTCTGAGATTCGTGTCGTTTTTTTGTTTGTTTTTTTTTCATCTGGGAGTGGGACAGAGAAAGATCATAAAATGCACGCAAAACTTGCATGCAATTTTATGTTTTGTTATGCACATGCTTCCTGCTTTGACTGCGACCGTCTTTTCCACCGTATTCAGTTCAATTCAATTCAGTAAAAATGCTGGCATCTCTTGCAACATTAAAAAGGTGGTGGTAGTCGTACATAACACTACGACTTCGAAAACAATTATTGCAACGAAAAATCTACAGAACGTGACAAATTGAAAGAGAATTTCGCATTGAAGCGAAACTATGAGTCGTCGTCGTCATTGTCGTTGTCGTTGTCGTTGTCGTTGTCGTTGTTGTTGTTGTTGTCGCTGTTTTGCAAAATCTGTGAAATCTGTGGCGCATGCGTGAAGTTGAGCCGAGTTTATCGGCCGGTGTCCAAAGCAGCCACTGACTGCTGGAGCTAGAAAAATAAACAAAAGATTTTGTGTAGAGTCCGACAAAAAGAGCATAAGGAAAGTTTGTTCTGAAGATGGTGCACAGTGGTTAAGAATTTATAAACATACCAAGACTTAATAAATACTTAATAAGTATTGCCGAGAGTAAATAAATAAATAAATAAACATTGTATCTTCAAACATGTAGAAATCTTAAATAATATTAAAATGTTTTCTTGTTTTTTTTACTTAGATCAGCTGGGGGATTTTTAGATCAAATCAATCATTGAGAGAAAACGTTGATCGAGAAAACAATCACTCTGGTTCCATCGCAATAGAAACTCATCAGAAGATTATACCGGCAAACGACGAGCTGTGGGAACAAACTTTGAATGGTACACCAATCTGCCCTACCCTTAGCTAAAGAGGCCACCGATAGCCTTCAAAAGTCTTCTGGCCTCGTCCAATCTAACTCTTGAATCCACAGCTGACTAATTTGGATTATGAATGCTTAAAACGCAGTTTATTTGAGTGCCAGGATCTGAATACAAAGAAATCTTGAACGGTCCTGCTCGATCAGCTAAAAATTTCAGAAGTCAAAAAAAGCTATATCCAAAGACTAGCTCCAGGAGGGAATTCAGTATTTATTTTCAGTATTTCTTATTATAGAAGCTAAATTGAAATGGATGTAACGATGTGTTGAAAAGGGTGTTTATGTTACTAGAGTCGATTTAACTACTACTTTTTCGGTTTTTGGCCTTTAACTTACAAAGTGTAAGTAATTTCTGTTTACTATCTTAAGCATAGTTGTAGGCAATATCCTCACGCACAATTTTATGATATATAAAATGTCGTGAGAAGACCTCTAGAGAGTGTTTTTGTTTCTAGAGTCGAATTAAGTGCGACTTTTTTCGGTTTTTGGCCTATAACTTACAAAGGGTAAGGAATTTCTATTTACTATCTTCAGCATAGTTGTAGCTAATATCCTCACGCACAGCTTTATGATATATCAAACGTCGAGAGAAGACCTCTAGAGGGTGTTTTTGTTTCTACAGTCGAATTAAGTGCGACTTTTTTCGGTTTTTGGCCTATAACTTACAAAGGGTAAGGAATTTCTATTTACTATCTCCAGCATAGTTGTAGCTAATATCCTCACGCACAGCTTTATGATATATATCATATCGAGAGAAGACCTCTAGAGAGTGTTTTTGTTTCTAGAGTCGAATTAAGTGCGACTTTTTTCGGTTTTTGGCCTATAACTTACAAAGGGTAAGGAATTTCTATTTACTATCTTCAGCATAGTTGTAGCTAATAACTTTGCGCACAAGTATTTAAGATATAAGACATCGGGTAAACTCCTCTTGAAGGTGTTTTTGTTTCCGGAGTCGAATCAAGTGCGAATTTTTCGTTTTTTGGCCCATATCTTATAAAGGGTAGGGAATTTCTACTTACTGTCTTCAGCATAGTTGTAGCTAATATCTTTGCGCACAAGTATATGAGATAGAAGATATCGGGTTAACACTTCTTAATGGTGTTTTTCTAACTAGAGTCGAATTAAGTGCGACTTTTTCGGTTTTTGGCACATATCTTAAAAAGGGTAAGGAATTTCTACTTACTGTCTTCAGCATAGTTCTAGCTAACAACTTCGCGCACAAGTATTTAAGATAGAAGACATCGGGTAAACTCCTCTTGAAGGTGTTTTTGTTTCCGGAGTCGAATCAAGTGCGAATTTTTCGTTTTTTGGCCCTTATCTTATAAAGGGTAAGGAATTTCTACTTACTGTCTTCAGCATAGTTGTAGCTAATATCTTTGCGCACAAGTATATGAGATAGAAGATATCGGGTTAACACTTCTTAATGGTGTTTTTCTATCTAGAGTCGAATTATGTGCGACTTTTTCGGTTTTTGGCACATATCCTAAAAAGGGTAAGGAATTTCTACTTTAATTTTTCAGCATAGTTGTAGCTTATATCTTTGCGCACAAGTAGATAGGACAGAAGATGTCTGGTAGACACATCATGAGGGTGTTTTTGTTTCCAGAGTCGAACTAAGTGCGAATTTTTAAGATTTTGGTCCATATCTTATAAAGGGTAGGGAATTTCTTCTTACTGTCTTCAGCTTAGTTGTAGCTTATATCGTTGCGCACTATATAGAGTGGATATTTCTTACCCTTTATTATTGATAGACCAACAACCGAGAAAAGTGGCACTTAGTTCGAATGTAGAAACAAAAACACCCTCGAGAGGTGTATACCTGATATCTCCAATCTTATATACTTCTGCGCAAAGACATTAGCTACAACTATGGTGAAGACAATAAGTAGAAATTCCTTACCCTTTATAAGATAAGGGCCAAAAACCGAAAAAAGTCGCACTTAATTCGACTCCAGAAACAAAAACGCCTTCAAGAAGTATTTACCCGATATCTTCTATCTTATATACTTGTGCGCAAAGATATTAGCTACAACTATGCTGAAGACAGTAAGTAGAAATTCCTTACCCTTTATAAGATATGGGCCAAAAACTAAAAAGTCGCACTTAATTCGACTCCAGAAACAAAAACACCCACAAGAAGTATTTACCCGATATCTTCCATCTTATACACTTGTGCGCAAAGATATTAGCTACAACTATGCTGAAGACAGTAAGTAGAAATTCCTTACCCTTTATAAGATATGGGCCAAAAACTAAAAAGTCGCACTTAATTCGACTCCAGAAACAAAAACACCCACAAGAAGTATTTACCCGATATCTTCTATCTTATATACTTGTGCGCAAAGATATTAGCTACAACTATGCTGAAGACAGTAAGTAGAAATTCCTTACCCTTTATAAGATATGGGCCAAAAACTAAAAAGTCGCACTTAATTCGACTCCAGAAACAAAAACGCCTTCAAGAAGTATTTACCCGATATCTTCTATCTTATATACTTGTGCGCAAAGATATTAGCTACAACTATGCTGAAGACAGTAAGTAGAAATTCCTTACCCTTTATAAAATATGAGCCAAAAACTAAAAAGTCGCACTTAATTCGACTCCAGAAACAAAAACGCCTTCAAGAAGTATTTACCCGATATCTTCTATCTTATATACTTGTGCGCAAAGATATTAGCTACAACTATGCTGAAGACAGTAAGTAGAAATTCCTTACCCTTTATAAGATATGGGCCAAAAACTAAAAAGTCGCACTTAATTCGACTCCAGAAACAAAAACACCCACAAGAAGTATTTACCCGATATCTTCTATCTTATACACTTGTGCGCAAAGATATTAGCTACAACTATGCTGAAGACAGTAAGTAGAAATTCCTTACGCTTTATAAGATATGGGCCAAAAACTAAAAAGTCGCACTTAATTCGACTCCAGAAACAAAAACACCCACAAGAAGTATTTACCCGATATCTTCTATCTTATATACTTGTGCGCAAAGATATTAGCTACAACTATGCTAAAGACAGTAAGTAGAAATTTCTTACCCTTTATAAGATATGGGCCAAAAACTAAAAAGTCGCACTTAATTCGACTCCAGAAACAAAAACACCCACAAGAAGTATTTACCCGATATCTTCTATCTTATATACTTGTGCGCAAAGATATTAGCTACAACTATGCTGAAGACAGTAAGTAGAAATTCCTTACCCTTTATAAGATATGGGCCAAAAACTAAAAAGTCGCACTTAATTCGACTCCAGAAACAAAAACACCCACAAGAAGTATTTACCCAATATCTTCTATCTTATACACTTGTGCGCAAAGATATTAGCTACAACTATGCTGAAGACAGTAAGTAGAAATTCCTTACGCTTTATAAGATATGGGCCAAAAACTAAAAAGTCGCACTTAATTCGACTCCAGAAACAAAAACACCCACAAGAAGTATTTACCCGATATCTTCTATCTTATACACTTGTGCGCAAAGATATTAGCTACAACTATGCTGAAGACAGTAAGTAGAAATTCCTTACGCTTTATAAGATATGGGCCAAAAACTAAAAAGTCGCACTTAATTCGACTCCAGAAACAAAAACACCCACAAGAAGTATTTACCCGATATCTTCTATCTTATATACTTGTGCGCAAAGATATTAGCTACAACTATGCTAAAGACAGTAAGTAGAAATTTCTTACCCTTTATAAGATATGGGCCAAAAACTAAAAAGTCGCACTTAATTCGACTCCAGAAACAAAAACACCCACAAGAAGTATTTACCCGATATCTTCTATCTTATATACTTGTGCGCAAAGATATTAGCTACAACTATGCTGAAGACAGTAAGTAGAAATTTCTTACCCTTTATAAGATATGGGCCAAAAACTAAAAAGTCGCACTTAATTCGACTCCAGAAACAAAAACACCCACAAGAAGTATTTACCCGATATCTTCTATCTTATATACTTGTGCGCAAAGATATTAGCTACAACTATGCTGAAGACAGTAAGTAGAAATTCCTTACCCTTTATAAGATATGGGCCAAAAACTAAAAAGTCGCACTTAATTCGACTCCAGAAACAAAAACACCCACAAGAAGTATTTACCCGATATCTTCTATCTTATATACTTGTGCGCAAAGATATTAGCTACAACTATGCTAAAGACAGTAAGTAGAAATTTCTTACCCTTTATAAGATATGGGCCAAAAACTAAAAAGTCGCACTTAATTCGACTCCAGAAACAAAAACACCCACAAGAAGTATTTACCCAATATCTTCTATCTTATACACTTGTGCGCAAAGATATTAGCTACAACTATGCTGAAGACAGTAAGTAGAAATTCCTTACCCTTTATAAGATATGGGCCAAAAACTAAAAAGTCGCACTTAATTCGACTCCAGAAACAAAAACACCCACAAGAAGTATTTACCCAATATCTTCTATCTTATACACTTGTGCGCAAAGATATTAGCTACAACTATGCTGAAGACAGTAAGTAGAAATTCCTTACGCTTTATAAGATATGGGCCAAAAACTAAAAAGTCGCACTTAATTCGACTCCAGAAACAAAAACACCCACAAGAAGTATTTACCCAATATCTTCTATCTTATACACTTGTGCGCAAAGATATTAGCTACAACTATGCTGAAGACAGTAAGTAGAAATTCCTTACGCTTTATAAGATATGGGCCAAAAACTAAAAAGTCGCACTTAATTCGACTCCAGAAACAAAAACACCCACAAGAAGTATTTACCCGATATCTTCTATCTTATATACTTGTGCGCAAAGATATTAGCTACAACTATGCTGAAGACAGTAAGTAGAAATTCCTTACGCTTTATAAGATATGGGCCAAAAACTAAAAAGTCGCACTTAATTCGACTCCAGAAACAAAAACACCCACAAGAAGTATTTACCCAATATCTTCTATCTTATACACTTGTGCGCAAAGATATTAGCTACAACTATGCTGAAGACAGTAAGTAGAAATTCCTTACGCTTTATAAGATATGGGCCAAAAACTAAAAAGTCGCACTTAATTCGACTCCAGAAACAAAAACACCCACAAGAAGTATTTACCCGATATCTTCTATCTTATACACTTGTGCGCAAAGATATTAGCTACAACTATGCTGAAGACAGTAAGTAGAAATTCCTTACGCTTTATAAGATATGGGCCAAAAACTAAAAAGTCGCACTTAATTCGACTCCAGAAACAAAAACACCCACAAGAAGTATTTACCCGATATCTTCTATCTTATATACTTGTGCGCAAAGATATTAGCTACAACTATGCTAAAGACAGTAAGTAGAAATTTCTTACCCTTTATAAGATATGGGCCAAAAACTAAAAAGTCGCACTTAATTCGACTCCAGAAACAAAAACACCCACAAGAAGTATTTACCCGATATCTTCTATCTTATATACTTGTGCGCAAAGATATTAGCTACAACTATGCTGAAGACAGTAAGTAGAAATTTCTTACCCTTTATAAGATATGGGCCAAAAACTAAAAAGTCGCACTTAATTCGACTCCAGAAACAAAAACACCCACAAGAAGTATTTACCCGATATCTTCTATCTTATATACTTGTGCGCAAAGATATTAGCTACAACTATGCTGAAGACAGTAAGTAGAAATTCCTTACCCTTTATAAGATATGGGCCAAAAACTAAAAAGTCGCACTTAATTCGACTCCAGAAACAAAAACACCCACAAGAAGTATTTACCCGATATCTTCTATCTTATACACTTGTGCGCAAAGATATTAGCTACAACTATGCTGAAGACAGTAAGTAGAAATTCCTTACGCTTTATAAGATATGGGCCAAAAACTAAAAAGTCGCACTTAATTCGACTCCAGAAACAAAAACACCCACAAGAAGTATTTACCCGATATCTTCTATCTTATATACTTGTGCGCAAAGATATTAGCTACAACTATGCTAAAGACAGTAAGTAGAAATTTCTTACCCTTTATAAGATATGGGCCAAAAACTAAAAAGTCGCACTTAATTCGACTCCAGAAACAAAAACACCCACAAGAAGTATTTACCCGATATCTTCTATCTTATATACTTGTGCGCAAAGATATTAGCTACAACTATGCTGAAGACAGTAAGTAGAAATTCCTTATCCTTTATAAGATATAGGCCAAAAACTAAAAAGTCGCACTTAATTCGACTCCAGAAACAAAAACACCCACAAGAAGTATTTACCCGATATCTTCTATCTTATATACTTGTGCGCAAAGATATTAGCTACAACTATGCTGAAGACAGTAAGTAGAAATTTCTTACCCTTTATAAGATATGGGCCAAAAACTAAAAAGTCGCACTTAATTCGACTCCAGAAACAAAAACACCCACAAGAAGTATTTACCCGATATCTTCTATCTTATATACTTGTGTGCAAAGATATTAGCTACAACTATGCTGAAGACAGTAAGTAGAAATTCCTTACCCTTTATAAGATATGGGCCAAAAACTAAAAAGTCGCACTTAATTCGACTCCAGAAACAAAAACACCCACAAGAAGTATTTACCCGATATCTTCTATCTTATATACTTGTGCGCAAAGATATTAGCTACAACTATGCTGAAGACAGTAAGTAGAAATTCCTTACCCTTTATAAGATATGGGCCAAAAACTAAAAAGTCGCACTTAATTCGACTCCAGAAACAAAAACACCCACAAGAAGTATTTACCCGATATCTTCTATCTTATATACTTGTGCGCAAAGATATTAGCTACAACTATGCTGAAGACAGTAAGTAGAAATTCCTTACCCTTTATAAGATATGGGCCAAAAACTAAAAAGTCGCACTTAATTCGACTCCAGAAACAAAAACACCCACAAGAAGTATTTACCCGATATCTTCTATCTTATACACTTGTGCGCAAAGATATTAGCTACAACTATGCTGAAGACAGTAAGTAGAAATTCCTTACGCTTTATAAGATATGGGCCAAACACTAAAAAGTCGCACTTAATTCGACTCCAGAAACAAAAACACCCACAAGAAGTATTTACCCGATATCTTCTATCTTATATACTTGTGCGCAAAGATATTAGCTACAACTATGCTAAAGACAGTAAGTAGAAATTTCTTACCCTTTATAAGATATGGGCCAAAAACTAAAAAGTCGCACTTAATTCGACTCCAGAAACAAAAACACCCACAAGAAGTATTTACCCGATATCTTCTATCTTATATACTTGTGCGCAAAGATATTAGCTACAACTATGCTGAAGACAGTAAGTAGAAATTCCTTACCCTTTATAAGATATGGGCCAAAAACTAAAAAGTCGCACTTAATTCGACTCCAGAAACAAAAACACCCACAAGAAGTATTTACCCAATATCTTCTATCTTATATACTTGTGCGCAAAGATATTAGCTACAACTATGCTGAAGACAGTAAGTAGAAATTCCTTATCCTTTATAAGATATAGGCCAAAAACTAAAAAGTCGCACTTAATTCGACTCCAGAAACAAAAACACCCACAAGAAGTATTTACCCGATATCTTCTATCTTATATACTTGTGCGCAAAGATATTAGCTACAACTATGCTGAAGACAGTAAGTAGAAATTCCTTACCCTTTATAAGATATGGGCCAAAAACTAAAAAGTCGCACTTAATTCGACTCCAGAAACAAAAACACCCACAAGAAGTATTTACCCAATATCATCTATCTTATATACTTGTGCGCAAAGATATTAGCTACAACTATGCTGAAGACAGTAAGTAGAAATTCCTTACCCTTTATAAGATATGGGCCAAAAACTAAAAAGTCGCACTTAATTCGACTCCAGAAACAAAAACACCCACAAGAAGTATTTACCCAATATCTTCTATCTTATATACTTGTGCGCAAAGATATTAGCTACAACTATGCTGAAGACAGTAAGTAGAAATTCCTTACCCTTTATAAGATATGGGCCAAAAACTAAAAAGTCGCACTTAATTCGACTCCAGAAACAAAAACACCCACAAGAAGTATTTACCCGATATCTTCTATCTTATATACTTGTGCGCAAAGATATTAGCTACAACTATGCTGAAGACAGTAAGTAGAAATTCCTTACCCTTTATAAGATATGGGCCAAAAACTAAAAAGTCGCACTTAATTCGACTCCAGAAACAAAAACGCCTTCAAGAAGTATTTACCCGATATCTTCTATCTTATATACTTGTGCGCAAAGATATTAGCTACAACTATGCTGAAGACAGTAAGTAGAAATTCCTTACCCTTTATAAGATATGGGCCAAAAACTAAAAAGTCGCACTTAATTCGACTCCAGAAACAAAAACACCCACAAGAAGTATTTACCCGATATCTTCTATCTTATATACTTGTGCGCAAAGATATTAGCTACAACTATGCTGAAGACAGTAAGTAGAAATTCCTTACCCTTTATAAGATATGGGCCAAAAACTAAAAAGTCGCACTTAATTCGACTCCAGAAACAAAAACACCCACAAGAAGTATTTACCCGATATCTTCTATCTTATATACTTGTGCGCAAAGATATTAGCTACAACTATGCTGAAGACAGCAAGTAGAAATTCCTTACCCTTTATAAGATATGGGCCAAAAACTAAAAAGTCGCACGTATTTCGACTCCAGAAACAAAAACACCCACAAGAAGTATTTACCCAATATCTTCTATCTTATATACTTGTGCGCAAAGATATTAGCTACAACTATGCTGAAGACAGTAAGTAGAAATTCCTTACCCTTTATAAGATATGGGCCAAAAACTAAAAAGTCGCACTTAATTCGACTCCAGAAACAAAAACACCCACAAGAAGTATTTACCCGATATCTTCTATCTTATATACTTGTGCGCAAAGATATTAGCTACAACTATGCTGAAGACAGCAAGTAGAAATTCCTTACCCTTTATAAGATATGGGCCAAAAACTAAAAAGTCGCACGTATTTCGACTCCAGAAACAAAAACACCCACAAGAAGTATTTACCCGATATCTTCTATCTTATATACTTGTGCGCAAAGATATTAGCTACAACTATGCTGAAGACAGTAAGTAGAAATTCCTTACGCTTTATAAGATATGGGCCAAAAACTAAAAAGTCGCACTTAATTCGACTCCAGAAACAAAAGCACCCACAAGAAGTATTTACCCGATATCTTCTATCTTATATACTTCTGCGCAAAGATATTAGCTACAACTATGCTGAAGACAGTAAGTAGAAATTCCTTACCCTTTATAAGATATGGGCCAAAAACTAAAAAGTCGCACTTAATTCGACTCCAGAAACAAAAACACCCACAAGAAGTATTTACCCGATATCTTCTATCTTATATACTTGTGCGCAAAGATATTAGCTACAACTATGCTGAAGACAGTAAGTAGAAATACCTTACGCTTTATAAGATATGGGCCAAAAACTAAAAAGTCGCACTTAATTCGACTCCAGAAACAAAAACACCCACAAGAAGTATTTACCCAATATCTTCTATCTTATATACTTGTGCGCAAAGATATTAGCTACAACTATGCTGAAGACAGTAAGTAGAAATTCCTTACCCTTTATAAGATATGGGCCAAAAACTAAAAGGTCGCACTTAATTCGACTCCAGAAACAAAAACACCCACAAGAAGTATTTACCCGATATCTTCTATCTTATATACTTGTGCGCAAAGATATTAGCTACAACTATGCTGAAGACAGTAAGTACAAATTCCTTACCCTTTGTAAGTTATAGGCCAAAAACCGAAAAAAGTCGCACTTAATTCGACTCTAAAAACGAAAACACCCTCTAGAGGTCTTCTCTCGATATTTTGTATATCATAAAGTTGTGCGTGAGGATATTAGCTACAACTATGCTGAAGATAGTAAATAGAAATTCCTTACCCTTTGTAAGTTATAGCCCTAAAACCAAAAAAAAGTCGCACTTAATTCGACTCTAGGTCCGAGGAGGGTCTGAAATTTTTATTTTATCCGCTTGTGGATCACGGCATAAAATAATTTCTCAAGCAACTACAAATTCTTATGTACTTAAGAGATAATTATAGCATATCAGGTGAGCGCTCAGTATTTTTGTTCTTTTTATTTTTTAATGTCACAACAGCCCATGAAGTGCCTATCCCCAACTATTCGCTTGCCAAAAGTTTACCAGGTAGAACACTTTTTTCCCTAATTTTTGATTTTTAAATACTCCAAAATTTAAACCTAGAATTTCTCCATAGCAGTTATATTACTATTCGACTTGGACCGGAGAAGGTATGGTGAAAGAGCCATAAGGTTTTATTTTATAAAATTAAGCTCAAGTTTATGTGGAGGAAGGTTTTGCATTTCTGGGAGAAATGGTGCTCCATTTGATAGGAGAACACTGCGGTTTTGCCTGACTCGAAATATGTAATAGGACTATCGAACTATATGCTAACTTATTTTTATAAAAATCAGGAATATGAGTATCTCCTCTCTAAACTCCAATTTTTACTTTTTTTTAACGAGTTTTCACTGCCTTTTGATATTTTGATAGTTGTTATTTTGAAGTGACAATGGAGGGAGGAGGGGGCTAAAGCTCCAATAGCTCCCGCCCCCTTGTATCCGCCACTGACTAGTATACATATGTATTTATTTTGTTAAAGATACGAGAAGACAAAATGTTTGCACTTACGTACGAATAAAAACAAACCACAGCGACAACAATAACAAAACGCAAATCATTGCATTATGTATTTATTTTCATATCTTAACTCCACTGTAGGGTGTATGTTGATATGTATGTACATATAAATACTAAAAAAAGTAAAAAAATGCTCAGTTTGTAGTGTCTACACTGTGCTGCAAGTAGGTAATTTTCGCCTGATTACCGTGACGACGATGCCGACGATGACGATGACGACAACGACGACGAAGATCATAAATTTGTTTATGTGCTTTTTATGGGATTTGGTATTGTCACCAGCAGCCGAAGCAGCAGCAGTAGAAGAAGCATAACCAACATCAGCATGCACTAAGTATATACAGACATACTGTATCATATATGTATGAATGTCTGTATATTTTCAAAAGAGAAGCTTACAAGATGAGCTAGCTGAAATGAGCATAAACAATTTCGTTGCGCTTACTAGTAGTAGTTGCTCGTTATTGTTGTTTCTTTGGGCATTAATGCTTCACGTCGAAACATCATAACTTTTTGAGTAAAATGAAGACATAAAAGTCAAATGACGACAAAGGGCGACGACAAATGCAAGTTCAACTGAACACAGTACTGGATTGTTGTGTTGAAGAACAATCAAAGATCTTGGCTAATAAAGGGACAAATTGTTTGTTTTTGTTTATTGCAACAGGAGACAATTGATTTCAAAGATTCAATTTCAGAAAATGTCTCCTTTTGTTGTTGGTTCTGTGGAGATTTAGCTTGAGAATTGTTATTTTATTTTCAATTAAGTGAAAGAAAATCACAAACGCAGAGTGACCACCACCATCATTTTCCAATCAAACAATAACAAAAAAACACCAAGAAATAATAACTTTTTCACAGTGTACGCGCGTATTAACTGTAGTATGTCCGTCTCTTTGGCTCCATACACTTATCCATACTTCTATGTATATACTGTAAACAAATGTATGTTTGTATAACAGTATGTGTATACTTGCCGTTTGCTGAAAGAGAAGAGCTGCATACACCGATGAGAGACGAGTTGAGACGACACTCCGAATGACAAACATCCCAGTGAGACACCACACAACAAGCAACCAAACACACGCACGCATACACAACCAATGAGCCAATGAGAGAGATATGATAATGAGTGACCAGAGAGCGTCTATTTGAAGGTGATATACTAACGAAAAACAAAAACTAAAAAAAAATCAGATGCCACGCCCTTGTATCTCATTGTGAGAGTTCGTCTGTATTTCACTTGTCTCTGCATTTACGTTCACCAAAAAAGAGGATGCTGCCTGTGGACATAGTACTTCACTTATCAATAAAAATAAACAGCGACGTATATTTTTAATGCCGTCGGTATTTTGCGAGAATATTACGCGAATGGCAACAACAATTTATGAAACTTGATAGCTTGATCGTCGTTTAGCAGAAGCTTTTCAAGGACTTGCTACCTACCATTCGGCTTAATGGTGACGGTGACGGCGACGACTATGATGATGATGGCCTTGTAACGAGGCCGTACGACAGCTTGATTAAATCCCATTTTAATGCGTTGTTGAGTTGCGGCAGTGGTCTACACTCATATACACACAGTCGTCTGCGGGCGGTTGTCCTCTTAACACAATTCATTAGTTTAACGAAAGTAAGAAAACAAAAAACAACTAAAATTCTAAAATTGCATTCGCAACATTTGATAAAAACAACAAAATCGAAAAGCATACAAACAACAAGAAGCACAACGTAGAGAGTGCAAACGAAGACAGACATTATAATTTCGCCGCCTTTTCACTTTTGCAATGCATTTTCTGGCAATGCACTATGGTCCAGAAAGACGATTTTGAAGCAAAAATCGAAAATTACATGCCCGGATTTTTGGTATCTACAGTGTTTGGTTTTTAATAAAAATAAACAAAACACAAAAAAGTATTAAAACGTAATAAATATTATATTTATCTGGGTCGCTAAATGATTAACATTTACTTTTTGATTATTGATTATTTCATGCAACTGTTGGCCCCGACTACGTTGCAAGTGATTCATGCGAAAAATCCAATTTTGAACTTACTTTTTCGATCATAGCGATTGGTATCTTGCTAATATCACGTGTAATGTTGTTTTCGAAAGCTGCAACTGACACTGGTTTATCAGGATAACTAGACGTGTGACTTCACGTAACCCCACAAAAAAATAGTAGAGAATAGTATTCGATTTTATGCCGCCAAATCTGATTTCAGGACCATAGTGCAATGCGGCGAATATCAGTTTTTAGTTCGCAGAGAGCACAAATACAATATAGAGAATGCGTGGAGCATCAGTTCAATGCATTTGCGCTCTCTCATACACAAAAGAAGAGAAAACCACACGAGTGTAGAAAGAAAAAAGAAGAATACAAAAGCAAAAATTAAAAAAAGCTCCACCTACTCGCTATAAAAACGCATGCGCAAGAAATTTACTATAAGCAAACAGAAGCAGCCGCAGCAGTGCCAGTGAAGAGTTCAACAACGATGACGATGACAAAAACGAATGACAGATGTACACACACACACACACACACACACACACCCAGCCAAATAAGTGATTGTCGACGACTACGACGCCACCGACAACAACCACACGAGCACAAGATAATTTCAAAAAGATAAGAGCGAACTCCTCTCCACATGCCCGCCAGTCAGAAGCGCGTTTTGTTGCGTTTGATTGTTGTTTTTGTTGCTGTTGCTCAATAGTAGCTTCCTACCGTTAATAGCAAGTATTTTTTTATTCACCTCCATTTCTTTTTATAAGATTATAGAGGGGATGATTATGTGGGTGAGGTAAAGTACATGAGTGAAGGTGAGAAGTAGGTACATTGTACATACAAATGTTTGTCTGTATGAATGTATATGTTGGTGGTAGTGCTGGCGATAATGATGATAATGATGTCGTTGTGTGTAATGATGATGGAGATGGTGGAAGAGTGAGTGGGTGAGTGGGTGGTTGGGTGGCTGTGGTGAGGATGGTTATTATATTCGTTTGCTTCTCTGCAGTTGTATGTGTTCTGTATATTCTGCGATTGTGGGTGCTATGTGAACAGCTCCAGTAATCAGGAGAGAGAGAGAGAGAGAGAGAGAGAGAGAAGCAGAGGAGCAGTAACTGCAGCAATCCCAGATAAATAATAAAAATTTAATTTTTCATTATCTGAAATTGTATAGCGCAAGTTTTTCCATATTTTTTTTTCTTAAATTTTTTATTTTTTTGTGTTTTTTTTTTTTTAGCTTTACTTTATGTGAAATTATTATATTTATTTTGTAAATGAATTAAATTTAATGTATCTTGCTGTGAGCAAAATAGCCATCGTTGAAACTCGTAACTTTAAGAAAACTTTTACAAAATTATGCGACTAAATTTTAAGCTGAATTAAATTTATTATTCAAGAATTTTGTCTCCTTCGTGTATAACATATTTAAACAAAAATAAATTTTAAAAATAATAAAAAAAACCCCCCACGGGTTTCCGTCATAAATTTAAAGCAGAGATGGGTCAAGAGAGAGCAGAGATCTTCTCTCTTTCAACGTAGTCGTTATATACAATATAACTTGTAGGTACCTTTCAATTTGAAAGAATTCCTCGCTCTGAGACACGTAGCAGTGATGGCCACTTACTCATCGAGCTCTTTTTTTCTTGGAAATTCGTCTGATGCCTATGAAATGAATTATGCTCTCTCGCACGCGTGGGTGTACATACAATTCATAAACTACGCCAGAATATCACAAGAGAAGCTCTAGATTGGAGATAATCGAATTACCTAATGAACACTGGCTCCAGGTTGTGAATTTATGTTTTTTCAAGAACGAGCAGAAGCACTAGAAAAGCTTTATTCAGTGAGACATGCTCTTTTAAAATGTATGTAATGGGGAACACGAAGAAGGGGACGTCCTAATCTCCGTTGGAAAGACCAGGTGCAGGGCAACCTGACTGCACTTGGCCTTATCAACTGGCGCCAGCGCGCGCATAGCAGAGGTGACTGGCGAAGCTTCATAGAGGCGGCCAAGACCGATCATCGGTTGTAGTGCCAGCTAAGTAAGTAAGTAAGTAATGTCGATTATACCATTGCCCTACAAATTATAACATCGCTCGCAATTTCTCAGCTCTTTGCCGTCGCAGCAAGAGCAAATAGTGAAAAAAAAGTTGAAAGTAGTTCAAGTTTTGAAGCTTTCTGCGCATTTCGGCGCATTTTACACGAATACGAGAAAGGCTCTGCGTCTGAAACGACTGTTGTGGAATTTGACCTTTATACTCTTCAATTTTGAGGTGTTAATCGTTTACACAGCGTAAAATGCAACTCTGTTCATTATACGTCAAAGTAAATTTTCACTGAATACCCATAATACCCATAATACACTACACTTGGAAAAGTACTTCAATAAAAAGCAATGAAGATAAAATTTTCTGATAACTACATATGTAACGAAATTGGAGGACGATATTACATTATAGTAGAAAATGATTTTCAGCTCAATCTTGAGTAAAATTTAGGGGCTCAGAAAAAGTAAAAAAATTAAAATAATTTTATGTTAGATTTACAAATTATTTCCTTATGTCACATTAGTCAGATTAGGGTCACATTTATATTCTGAGCTAGCTACCGATATTGGAAACTTTTTTCTTCAACTTCATTTTGAAAACTACCTACTTTCTGTATGTATTTAAGAATGTATTAAGTATTGGTTAAGTATTGTTTTGAGTGTATGCAAAAAAATTTTGATTTTAAAATTAGCATCAAGTAAAAATCGCTAGTTTTTCCCGATTCTCGTCTGTTTATTTACGAAAACTAAAGTAGATGAAGAAATTATCCAATTTAATTTAGAATATTAAAGTGCCATAACGAAATCTCATAATTTAGTTTGCGCTAAATAATTTCAACGTAATGCAGTCATACTTACTCGTATGTAGATATTGTTGATATAGGCATGAATGCATAAAATCCATTGCATTTGGTGCGAATTTATAAAGGCAGACTTGCTGTAAAGCAAATTGTATGGTATACAGTAGAGTTCGTTTAGCTGCCAATTTTTGCTTAAGAGCACATGTACGTTACCTGCAGCTTCATTGTTTTGTATGTTTATTTAGGGAATTTCCTTTTTATCTGCATTTTGTGTAGCTGCACATTCGCTTTAAGAGCATCTTGATTTTGGTTCCTCAAATAACATTTTCGTAGTAAATGCTTCCATTTAACTTTTACTTTGTTGTAACTCTTCAGATTTTCAATCTATAAGGTTGGATAAAAAGAAAGTTCAGAAAAGTTAAAAGAAAAGTTTAACCAATTTTCGCCTTGTTTCGGGCAAAATCATAACACCGTCCTCAAAGAATTTCTGGGGTTTCTGCTTGAAAAACGTGAACATTGCCGTTTTGCAGTCCTCTTGCGAATTCAACTTTCCGCCATTAAAATAATTCTGCAACGAGTGAAGCATATGGTAATCCGAAAGTGCAAGGTCCAGGGCAGTATGGTGGATGCATTGAAACTTCCCATCCAAGCAAATGGTTCGAGATCATTCCGTTTCAGAAGAGATTCACATACTGACATGCGGCCAGTAAGATTTTTTTTCACTCAGATTATGTGGCACGTAAATATCCAGTTATTTGGAATAGCCAGCATTTTTTAAATGGTTCAAAACCGTTTGGTGAGCAATGCCAACATGCGTAGCGATGTCCTGACCGCCTAAGTGTCTGTCGGTCATCCTCCATCCTTTCAAGAATTTCGGCCACTTTTTCGGTGTATGGTCGACCAGATTTAGGTGCGTCTTTTAATATCAAAATTTCCAGAGCGGAATCCCACTGTCCTTTCCGATAAAGTACATTCTCCATAATTTGAACAAATTTTTCTGTGAGCCTTCGCCGTATACTCAGTAAGAAGAATTAAAGTAAAATGTTACGATTTTTTGCCGATTCTGCACTCATTTTAGTGACGTTAAAACAGTTGAATAATGAAGAAATGTCAATGGGTATTTTTATGATACTCAGAGATGTCAAACTACCTTTAGCAATAAAGATTTAACAGATCGGGCCAGTACTTACAGAGTTATCGTACTTTAAACTTTGATATATCCCTTTTCTGAACTTTCTTTTTATCCAACCTTATATATAAGTTAGTCTGGAAGAGCGAGAAGAATATCGGATGTCAAGTATCAAACGACAAAAGAGGGGATTGTGACTTCAGATACATTACAACAGCGTTACTCCACCGAAAATATCATAATTTTCTTGACATCGAGAAATTATTTGCTAAATATATTAATTGGAGAAGGAGGGGCACGGTATTACGCCAGGGGCCACAGTATTTATAGGGCACCATATCAGTGCTTTAGCTAAAGTACGAGGTATGATAAAAAAATAACCATTATTTTCAATTTTTTCTAAAAGCATTTATTTATTCATCAACAACTATCTTGTCCCCTTCAAAGTAATCCCCCTCAGATACAATACACTTATGCCAGCGTTTTGTCCAATCCTCGAAACACTTCTGAAACGCGCTTTTTGGTATCGCTAACAGCTCCTCTTTCGATTTTCCTTTTATTTCCTCAAGCGTAGCAAAACGCTTTCCTTCTTTCATCGGTGTCTTCAGTTTTGGGAAGAGGAAAAAGTCAGCGGGGGCCAAGTCCGGCGAATACGGTGGTTGAGGCATGATAACGGTTTTGTTTTTGGCCAAAAACTTACGCACAAGCGACGTTGTTTTTGCTCAAAATTTAGCAATTTTGGAACAATCTTCGCTGCCGCACGTTTCATGCCTAAAACATCCGTAAAAATTGCTTGGCATGAGCCGAACGATATGCCAACATCATCAGCAACCTCTCTGATGGTGATTCGACGATTATCCAAAATCATTTTCTTCACTGCGTCAATGTTTTCAGCGGTTGTTGACGTGCTCGGGCGACCAGGACGAGCATCGTCATTGACATCTTCTCGGCTATGCAGCCTTCCTTAAACCGGTTATACCACAATTGAACTTGTGTTCTGCTCATAGTAGACTCGCCAAAGGCCACAGTCAACATTTCAAATGTCCTTGCGCATTTAATTTCATTTTTTACACAAAACTGAATACAGTTTCTTTGATCCATTTTTTCGAATAGTAAAAAATCGAAGAGCACACCAAAACACGACTAACCTTTTTACCTGTCAAAAACAAACTGACAATCCAAAATGGTTGGTATTGCCAACATATATAACAGACATGTGTACCAACATAACAGAAACCTTCCTTGGCGTCTTACTGACCGCATAAAGAAAAAATGCGAAAATCGAACATACGTAACTCACGAAATTGAAAATAACGGTTATTTTTTGATCACACCTATGTGTATGTCTGTCCAATTTTGGTTCATAAAATACAAACAGTGTTAAAGAAAGCGGAAAGATTTTTACGAAAATCACTTGCATTTTTATAACGTGGTTTTACGAAAATCAATTATTTAAATTTGATATACTACTGAATTTCTTCAAAATTTATACTGAATTTCTTTAAAATTTATGTGTAGAGACACGTCTCGAAAATAACCTGATTATCTTGTTCCACCCGGCGGCCTGTATTTTCTCTCCACGGCCCTGCAATTATCTTATATAGTCTTATACAAGCGAATTATACTTTATAAGCAAAATAGAGCGAGTATATCGAAGTAGGCATTGAATGTGGAAAAATGCTAAGAGAGTAAATGTTGGAGCAATTCTTGACGGGATGTTTTCGTTCGAAATAAAAAACACTCTTAATCAGATTAAGTTTCTCTGTTTTATAAAACTTGACTGAGAATATGAGACTTCTTGTTATGCATTCGTTTGTCAATCCACACGAAACTAGCTTTGAGTTGTGAACACTTTTAAACAATATTTACTAGAAGACTAAGAGAAATCAACTAAAAAATTGACTCATGAAACGCTTCAACAGCTCCCAAATAGCACAACTACTTGGGGTCACGAAAGGTTAAAACCACTAATATACACCGGATTTTTCAATATTTCAATATATATATTCAATTATATACATAAGTACATACATATATATGCCTCCTAGTAAAATTCTTGTGGTCACTAAAGGCTCAGGTTAAGTACGGGTTAGTCGATTGAAGTGTTACCAACTTCACACCGGTATATCTGGCAACGCGATATTGCCAACTATGTCAAATTCATACCAATGAAAGCTGCTTATATTGTTTACAAGCTACCACAAGCATTTGCGTCTCAGTTTTATAGAATAAAAGTTATTCGGAATGAAATTCAAACGTAATAGTGTGATTGCATTATATATGAGTGGAAAATTTCAACCAGCTCAGGCATCTCAAAGTGAATAAAATGTTTGTGTATCGGACCATACTGGTTAAGCTTGCACGAATGATATTGCGAATTTCCAAACATTTTGTCTTTTGATGAGAAAAATTAGGTCCCTTCCATTCATGTACAAATATATATATAACTCGCACAACATGAGTGGATGCGAAAAGATGGGCCTAGGCGCTCCATGGGCTCTTGTGCCATTAAAAGTAAGTAGAAGATGAGACAAATTTACCTATTGAGCTGTTCATAAACTCTCAAAATGATCGTGTTTACTTAATTGAACGCACTTACGAAAATTTGAGCGAACGGCCACCCGAAGCACTTTTCCATCTTAAGCTGCCCATACCGCTGTGACCGCCAATGGACGCTATCCAATCGTTTACATCGAGTCTGGTGTCAAAGTCAATGCGACTTATTGTCGGGAAAATGTTTTGGAAGCTGCTTTAACTCATTTGTTAATCGTTTCACGTTCATAGTTAAGACAAAAGGTGACCACATCGAGCTAAAGTGAATGGATTCTAAAATTGTTATTATTGTAATTTTAACAATAAAAAATAATTTCACAGAAAAAAAATATGGTCGTTTGAATAGGTCGATAATACTTAGTTTACAAAATCGCTAAAAATTGATTTTGTATCGTATTTCGATTAAAAGCTGCTCGAATCAAAGGTTAAATATTTTACTCTATGCTCATAGAATTAATTTTTTGTCATCATTTGGAATCAAATTTTTTCTCCATTGATCTTATAAAAAGGAAATTATTGTGGATTCTGGTAAAAATTCAGATTTTTCTTTTACATTGAGCCCACATTTTTAGAAATCACACATCGAAAAAGATTGAAGGCCGAGAACAGAGTTAAGAAAATAACTCCGTAAAATTTATGTTTTTCGTGATATTTAAGTATTTTTCAAATTTATCTATATGACCAGTGTTCACTGGACTGTTACGCAGAGTATCCGGGGCTCGAAGCTCGGCACAGGCAAAATCAAAAAGTAGAAAAAACATTTTTTCAACACGGCACCACCTCTTGGCAGACAATGGCAAACCTTTGGATTCGGCATAAAACTGTAGCTCCCTTCCATTCATGTACCAAAAATATAAAACGCACTCAAACATGAGTGCCATTAAACATGAGTGCCATTAAACATGAGTGCCTAGCTCGACCTAGGCCCTCCATGGGCTATTGTGCCATTAAAATAAGAAGAAGAAGAATCTTCGATGTGGTAAAAAATAAATTTGATTTACATATAAATAATGTGACGAATTGTCGTACTGATTTATACTAAACTTTTTACCAGGTAGAGGATTTCCTCCTAAGTATGATATTTGGCTTTGAAACTTGTTTTATAATTTGATGGATGGTATCTGTTTTGGTTTTTGGCTGCGCACCGATTGCTAATTCAGACATTGTGGCATACATATGAATGCTGATCGTGTGGTCAGTGTCGAGTTTTTGTAATAATGGAGTGGATAGGCCTGAAGTCAACACTGATAATGGAAGGGACCTAATTTTTCTCATCAGAGGACACAATGTTTGGAAATTCGCAACATCATTTGTGCAAGCTTAACAACTCCTTTGCTCTTTCAAGTCTAACTTTTTTTGCTTTGGTGTAAGATCATGTGCCTTTTGGAACTTGTAAGGCTTTATGGTACTTTGAGCTCATTTTGGTGTAAGAACATGTGCCTTTTCGACTTTGTAAGGCTTTGTGGTACTTTGAGCTCATTTTGGAATATGCGTCTGATGCTTCGCTGGGATATCACCTTATTTCTAAACTGCTCTTTCCGATTGATTATTAAGAAGACTTATCCCAATTCCAGTGAAAAGAAACTTCAGTGACATATTCTTCAAATTTACCCTACATTTGAGTCATCTGTTTTCTTATGGATCTTATGGGGCATTTTAAAATATTCCATTAGTGTTATTTCACCCAGCAGTTTTGCCTTGTTTTTATTTATAATAATGAAAAATGAATGAATAGAAAAAGAAATAAGATAAATCTGGCAGTGGTGGACGTGCTCTAATTAATGAAGTACCCTAATTAGTTGCGTGCACAAGTCTTAATCTTTGTGGGTGCTCAAAGCCATCCACCATCGCCCACCCCTACGCTATAGATCGCCTTCAAATATTCACACACACACACACACACACACATTCACTTGTATGTATGTACGTCGTACAATGATAATTTGTAGCTGACTGACTGACTGACTAACTGACTGAGGCTACTTGAAGCTTTGAAAGCTTCGGTGTCTCTAACAAAAATAGAAAAAAAAACGCTGTGCTCTGAAATTTATTAGCGAGTAAATAAATAGAAACTATTTCATTATATCCATGTAAGTACTCGTATTTGTATACTATTATATTATATTATATTACAAATATGTATGTGTGTATGTATGTACTATGTAGTATTTGTATTTGTATGTATGTGAGCGTTAATATGTAGCATATAATTGATAAGACATCAGCGCCATTGCCATCGACATTGCCATAGTATTTGTATTTACGAGTAAGTAGTTTGGTAGTTTGTGTGTGTGTGTTTGCATGTGTGTGTGTTTGCGTGTGTATATGAATTAGTATCTTTAATAAAAAATGAGGTTATGAGGATGAATTGTACAACAACAATCACACACACATTGTACTTAAATGTGAAAAAAACAATAGTAAAGATATTCGCTTTTCTTCCATGTATCGAGTGAGCGAGCGAGCGAGCGAGCGAATGAGCGAACGAGCGTCTTTGAAAAACTATTACACTTTTGATTATTGTCTCAGTACATTATTAATACTAATACTAACTAGTTGTTGTTGTGGTGGTTCAGAATATGGCACTCGCGTTTGTGCAACAGTTCGTTTCTTTACTTCTTCCTCTCGGCGGGGTATAGAGTGTATGAAGGTGTTGGACGGAATTTTATAGTGCTGAGAAGTAGCAACAGCAGCAAACATTAACTTCTTGGACTCTTTGCTTTGCGTGACTCTATTTGCATAAATTGTGAAATTTATTGTATTTTCACTCATTCATGCCTACTTCAAACGCAAAGTCATTCAAACAATCCAACTTTATAAATGACTTCATATTTGAGGTGCTAGGTCAGCGTAAGGATTTTTCCATATTTGCACTTACTTACTTGCTCACTCAGTACCTTGCCGCAGGCTGTAATAGTAGTAGTAGTAGTAGTAGTAGTAGTAGTAGTAGTAGTAGTGGTTTCTTTAAAGCGTTCTTAGCCTGTGTGTTAAGAAGTTTGCCAGCAGGTTGGCTTTGTGTTGGTTGCTTTTGCTTTATTGTCCTTTTGCGCGCGCGATTTGCTTGAGTTATTGTGTTGTGGCTACTGTTAACTAGTTTTGGTTTCCAACACACCATCATCATTATTGGCTTTCAACAAAAACATCGCCATCATCAGCGGCGGCAGCAGTTGCAGTATAGCCAACAAGCTCAACAGCGACAGTGACGTGTCGTCGTTTAGTGTCTTTTCTTTGGCTTTTCGTTGATTTTAGTGTGTACTATTTGTGTTTATTTTTTTCCATTTTCTGATTTACTATTTTACTGTTATTTTTTTTCTCCTTTTTACTGATTATTTGTTTCTTTTTGTGTGCTGGCAGCGCGTCAACGAAAAGTCTCGTCAGTCGCGACTGAGGTGCTTCAATGGAAACACAGGTGTGCCGAGGTGCCTAGCTTCTTGGCTGGCTGCTCTGGGTTTTCATAGTTTCCTGCTCACTCACCGACTTACTCATTCACCAGAGAGTGGAGTGACACCGTCGGTCAAGAAAAAACCACAAACACAATGAAACCAACATGGAAAGAAACATCAATAGCAAAGAAACAAACCAAAAAATTATAAACAAAACAAAAAAGTTTTAGAAAAAAAAAAAAAAACAAAAATTTTTTTTGAAATTCTAAAAACGAAACATCGATTTGAATAATTATTTGCCTAAAAGAGTCGGGTCGGTCGGTGGCAGTGTTGACAGAGTAGTTGTGGTTTTGTTTTTGTACACCTCCGAGTGTGTGTGTGTGTGTGTGTGTGTGTGTGTGATTGTTTGTGTGCAAATGGTGTTTAGTGCAAAAATTTCCATAAAATTCTATGGTCGCGCAAAAAAAAAAGAAAAGAAAATTATAAGAGAAACACACGAAAGCAACAACAAAGCAAAGAAAACCCAACGAGTTCAAAGTTCATTGCTGCTGTTGTTTCAAGGTGAAGTTTATGTTGTACTTTTGAACGCTAAAAATTACAAATAAGGATGCTCAACCTAACCTCAACACAATTTTAAATTCGCTGCAAATTTTCTTCCTTGTTTTTCTACCCAAATTTAATATGTACAACAAATACAAAGCAAATTCGCTCGTTAACTAAACAATGCAAAGCATTTATGATTTCACGTCATGGTCTCGAATGCGCGCGTTTTATTACCAAAACCGAATTCAAAATTGAAAACGATTTTGATTATTTTTATTTTATTGCAATTTCACCGCCTTAGCGTAAATATGTAGGTAGGCAGGAGATGTGATAGCTCATTGGGGGAATGCAATCCAAAGCACAAAGAATATTAATAATGCATAGCAGCAGGAAGTGGATATGGTAAAATATCGAAAGTGCAAAAATCCAAATTCAGTTTATTTCTTGGAGTAATTAATACACTTCAAATACTTGCTGTTCTTATTGAACAATATGTAAATGTTCAGTGTACTGCTGTTTAATTCAAATTATTATTGTGGATTATCTTTACAACAACAACAGACAACAATAACGAGTATCAAGTGTGTTGTTGGCATCAAATAAGCAGAAAGAAGAAAACACAAAACGGATACTTTATGACTTCGTTGCTCGAGATAATCATGCGATCCAAAGCGATTGCGCGTAAGTTCAATCAGGGTAAGTGTACAAATTAATAATAACTAATAATATGTAATAATAACTTTTTTCATTTATGCTTTGGCTCAAAGCAGTACGAGTGCATGCATTGCCTGTTATACCACAAAAAATTGCCATCCAATTCTCTCGTTCTCTTGTTATGGGTACGGTGACCTTTTGGCCTTTTTTAAGCGGACCACCCTCTTTTTTATATTAGTATCAAAAGAAAGCACAAAAGAGGATAGTATTAGTGTCAAAAAAGAGGACAAAAGAGGACCACCCTCTTTTTTTATATAAGTGTCAAAAGAGAGCACAAAAGAGGACAGTTTTAGTGTCAAAAAAGAGAACAAAAGAGGACAGTATATGTCGCCTTTTTCCAAAATTGCTCTCTGTAAATGTAATTTTTTATCATTAAATAAATTAAATACATTTTGATTATTACAAAAGTTTTTATTTTTTAATATTTAATAATTTTGTTCTTCTTTTTGATATTATCCAGAAAATCGTATTTAAGAAAAATTCAATATTACTGTTACTGTTACTCGTAAACTATAATGCCTCAACGAACCAACTCAATATGATGTTTACTGTTTTAAGAATTTTTATAACAATCGTTATAAATATTTATCTGCAGCTACCAGCAGGGAAGGTTTTTTTTATCGTTAAAATTGTAGCTGTTGAAGTGAAGTAAATATTGCATGTGAATAATCACATTTTTGTGAAGTGTAGAAAGAAACTGCCAAGTAATACCCACTTACTTACTTAGTTGACACAACAACCGTGGATCTGTCTTGGCCGACTCAATAAAAACTTTGCCAGTCGTCTCTTGGCAAGGCCAAGTGCATGTATGATCTCCCTGTATCTGGTGTTTCCACCGGAGATTAGGACGCCCTCTTCTGCGTGTTCCTCCACCGTGGCTCGAATCAAATCGTCCTTCTAGCCGAAGCACCTTCTTTTATTCGCTCAACATGACCTAGCTAGCGAAGACGCTGAATGTTTATGCGCTTGACTATGCCAGTGTCTAGAGTTCATGTTTTCATCTTATTCGATACACATCGTCCACGCATATTGGACCATAGAACTAACGGAGTATTTTCCTCTCGAACTGCCGTAACAGCCTCTCTTCATTAGTGTTCAATGTCGACGTCTCAGCGCCATACATTAGGACGAGAAGAATGAGGGATTTATAGAGCGGTATTTTTTTCGGCCGAGAGAGGGCTCTGTTTCATAGTTGCCTATTGAGCGCGTAGGCTGTTGGCGAGAGTTAATCTCTGCTTGATCTCAAGGCTTATATTAGTGTTAGTGTTTATGCTGGATACTAGGTAAACGAAATACTTGGCGACTTAAAAAAAAATAAATATCATCAGTGAACCACTCAACGACACTCCCTTTCCAGGTTGGAGAATGCTGCACTGACTACTCGCGCGTTTGTGCCAATGAAGTCAATATCATCAGCATATGCTAGAAGCATGACACTCTTTTCGAAAATAAAAGAGTGTTTTCTCCAGCATAAGGGTAAAAAAGTCGCACGTTAGGGAGTCACCTTGTCTGAAACCTCTTTTGGTATCAAATGGCGCGGCGAGGTCTGTGCTGATCCCTAATCGTGCTGTCGAAGGCGGCTTTATAATTGACAAATAGATGATGGGTGTCGATCTGTTTTTCACAGGTTTTTTCTAGGATTTGGCGAAGTGTTAATATCTGGTTGATCGTGGATTTACCAGGCCTGAAGATACACTGATAAGTTCCAATCAGTTTGTTGACGATGGGTTTCACTCTTTCGCATAGTACGATCGATAGAATCTTATATGAGATATTTAGATGGCTTATCCCAAGGTAGTTGTCACCTCTCTTATGTATTGGGCAGACTACGCTGAGGTTCCAATCACTTGGCATGCTTTCATCCGACCATATTCTGCATAGAAGCTTGTGCATGCCCCCTGGGAGCTCTTCGCCTTCAGTCTTAAACAACTCAGCAGGCAGGCCATATGCACCTGCAGTCTCATTGTTTTTCAGCTACTCATAGTCGGGCGGCGGTAATTCAACGCCGTCAGTTAGTAAGCTTCCTATATTAATAAGAAAAATATTTTATTTAAACATATGGTACATATAAGTATATTCTGTCAAAAAAGTACCGGCCGGAAATGATAATTTCAAAAGCCCGCTTGAAGGGAATTAAAAAGTTCTTTTTGTCGCTAAGTTGGCACCAGTGTCCTCCGTCCTGACGCATATGAGTGGTACAACTGCGCATTTAAAAGCGGTCGAGATGTGGTGGAAGATTTGCCTCGCTCTGGTCGGTGATGTTGACTGTTTTCTTTGATTATTATGGAGTTGTTGTGAACTCGGAATTCTTGCCAGAAGGTCAGACGGTAAATAAAGAATATTATCTGGGCGTTAGGCAAAGTTTGCGGAAAGAAAACTATTGAGTTTTGCACCACGATTCGCACCATCTCACAAGGTTTTCTGGCCAAAAAATCAACAAAAAAAACAACGATCAACCACCACCATCTTCACCTGATATGGCTCCGACTGACTTTTTTCTATTTCCAAAATTACTCAAATTACCACTTCGAAGCACCCGTTTTCAGTCGACAGAAGGCATAAAACAGAATTCGTGTCAAGAATTATGATGGGATTATTCGTTGGCATAAGTAAAGTATTTCAGAATGGGCCTACTTTGATACATGAAATTTGAATCAATAATAAATATTTTGTGTTTTATTGACCAATTCCTGGTATTTTTGAAATGTTGTATTGTATTTGTAATGGATAGAAATAAAGGAAAGTAGACTTGATTATTAGTTCAGTTACTACAATAATGATGACGACACCAAGGTCCAAGTGAACTTAACCGCAAGATTATATTTATATGTATATCGCTCGCTTGCTGCAAGACTGTCATAAATCAAACAATAAAATTTTCGAGTTAAGTATTTAAAAATAACTGTTATTTAGTGCATTATCTTATGTAAAAAAAATCAAAACTCTATCTTGCGAACTCTTTGCGTGGGAAGAACAAGAACAAATTACAAGGAGTGCGGGTAAATTGACATGAATAAAAGCGTTTTTTTTTCGAAATTATGTTTTTTGAGTTATGACAGTCTTCCAGCTAACGAGCGATATGTACTTATGTATGTGCTTATTTGTAATAATATAATTATCATACATGATTCTCCGAGTACTAGTCGTAAAACCAGAGGTCGCCAAAGGAGGCGTGGGGGAGTTCCACGTTGGGAAGTGAAACCTCTCTAGAAGAGGCATAGAAAAATTAAATAGTTTACAAAAATCAGCTAATGCCTAAGAAACAATAAGCGTTAAAAAGAAAGGCTCCTTTGTGTTGTATTGCGTTTTGACCCTTAAACTAAAGTAGGCATAAAAGGAAGTGAAACGATGCTACTTAATCGTGTGCCAACAACACGAAATTGCAATATTAAGCAACACCCCGGAGATGCATTCACAAGTTCTTTGAATTTTATAGACATGTATTGCATAGATTACGTAGGTAGCGTAGGCGGCAGCTCATGGGATTTTTCCACAATTTGCAATATTCTTAGGATTTGAATAAGTTGAGTTAGTTAAAACAACAACCAACAAATCCAACGCAAATTAAAAAAGAAAAAAATGCTCACTTCAGTGCTGATAATTGACTTCCTTGAATTTTATCTCTACTAGTGTGTGGTGCTGTATGAGAATATAGTCGAAAATAACCTTATAGTAGAACGATTATGTATGGATACTGGCACATGCTATAAACAGTCAACCCAGTTATATATAAAAAAAATTAAAATTAAAATTGGCATTGAATTCTTTTAATTCAATTGCGAAAATGTCGCTAAGGCAAATGATATTTTAAGCTCAGTTTTAAGTACAGAACTCGTGTACTTCGTAGTAAAATGATTGATAAGAACCACAACAAATTGAAACGACGCGTCGTCTGATTTGTAAGTATATGTATTTCATATAAATGTGTACTCGTAAAGTTTGTACACCAACTACATAAATATTGTACTACTCAAGTACATATATCGGTGAGTGATTGAGCGAGCGAACGAGCGAGCGAGTGACACAATCATCATATCATTATCGCACTGGAGTGACAAATTTAATAAATTCCATTGCACGATACACAGTACACGATAAAAAAGGAAAAGAAGAAAACAACAAGCAACTGATAAAATACTAAAGAATTGCTGGACATTCACGTCCAGCGTCCATGCCCATGGAAATTACACATGTTTTGCATTTTATCATAACTTAGTTTATTCTAGGAATTTGTTTGAGGGATTTTTCAAAACATAATTTTAAATACGTAAGCAAGCATATTTGCCATTTTGCTCGGTTGCATCCTTTCGATAAGGCGAAGCACATAGACGTTGATGACGGTCTGAAGACGTCAGTCAGCCCATTGGGGAATTTGTATTTTGCAACAGCTACTCAGCTACTCGTATTTATATTGAAGTTGCGTGCCAATTCCAGCAACGTCAGTTATGGCAGTGTTTACTGTAGAGAAATGTTGCTATCAGTGAACGTTCCCGCATGCATGCATACATTCTTGTTGATCTATGGACTTCAGATGTAAAGTGAATATCTGTTGCACATATGAATGCATGTATGTATGTATGTATGTATGGTAGTATGTATGTATGTGCATAGGAGTGTATGCATGCGAAGATAGTTGGGAGATGTGAAATGGGCGTGCCCGTTGAGATTAGATTATCTTTTCACACAATGAACAATAAACAGATGGTCGCTTTTCTCAATATAACTCGAGAGCTCCTTAACGCATAAAAGATTTTCTAATGCCAGCGTGATAAGTGTGAACATTCTTCTATGTATAATGTTTAACTTTTCCAACACAAATACGAGTGAGTCTGCATGCATACATACATACATATGTATGGATATGTTAATATGTTTGTACGAGATTCCCAATCTGTTTGCTTTCTCTTCAATCTATTTGCTAGAGCATTCAAACAGAAAATGTGTGTAAACTGAGGGAAAGGTTATGGGGCTAGAGAACACCTCAAGGACTATAAAATTAAGAAAACAGAGAAAAGGAAGAGAGATAGACTGGAGAGACTGGAGAGGCACAGTGATATGAAAAGGAGAAAGAGATAATAAATATAGAGAAATTATGTACATAATAATTACAGCTCATCTTAATTTTTAAGGATTTAGGCAGCATTTAAAGTGAATTTAGTGACATGGAGCATTTTATTCGAGCACATCCATTTTATTATCCTTTTTCTATTGATACATTCAACACACCGGATGTAGAGCATTGTGTTGAATGGAAGGAAGATTGATAGGTGGGAGAAAGAAGGAGGAAGAATGAGAGAGGAAATACAATCACACAGGAGAGGTATACAGAGAACAAGAGAGCAACAAGGCAGCAGAAGCCAAAGAGAACAAAAAATATAGAGCGAAAGAAAACTGAGAGGAGAAAAGAAATGCGTGGTAAAGAAAAGTAGAAAAGGTAGACAGTGAAGACGAAGGGGTAGAGAGAGAGGTATTGAAGAATTAAAAAAGAGAAGAGGGAGAGACACGTACTGAAACCGAGAGATTTTTTCAATACTTCTCATTTGGCTAGATATTGATACATTAATAGTATATAAATAGAGTGGATAAGTAAGTAGAGAGGACTAAGAGAGTTCCCACGAAGCGTGAAGATAGCAAAGAAGCAATGGCTCACAATCATAATAAGAACAAAAAAGTAGCAGCTAAAATATGCTCTTCACCTAGATTACAATGAGCTTTAAACATGTTTTAACCATCATAATCAGCCGGTCTTGATGGCATCTTTTCTGCCCTCCTACAAAAGAGCATTAAGGAACTAATGCTATTCTTTATTAGTATAGAAAGAGTAATCTGGCTCACATACTTACCAGGGTACATACCAGCGGCTTTGCGAAAAGCAATGTTGGTTTTTATACCAAGAAAGGTTAAAATAGATACTACTTACTATAAGTCCTTCAGGTCAATAAACTTAACCCCGCTTATATTGAAAACATTTGGAAAAGTAGTTGACAATCATTTCGTATATGAGGTAAAGTTCTAGAAATAACACCACTGCACCCAAATCAGCATGCATCTAGAGCAGGAATATCCACCCAAACAAATCTGCATAACTTACCGGGGAAGATTCATACGGCACTAGAGGTGAAAGATAAAGCAGTATGTGCTTTCCTTGACATAGAAAGAGCCTTCGACAATACCTTACACGAGGCTGTCAACTACTCCCTAAGTAGAAGAGGTTTAGACTAGATAACACACAACATCCAGATAGATGTCAGAATTGCTATCCTGTAGAACAGCTGAAATGATAACAGGACCAGATACAATATCAGTGAAAACAACCACAGGGAATAGTACTATCATGCAAAAGGCTTTTAGGGAAAAGGCTCTTAGGGAAAACTTGGGGGGCGGCAGAGGTAAGAGCAATAGGAGATAACAGGTTGACAGGAAGATTTATAGTTGCTGAAAAGACAACTAGCTTTTGCAATTAACTACTGAATAAACTGTTGTTTATTAACTGTTGTTAATTAACACTTTGTTACATAACTTAGTACTAAGAATGAATGGGAAGATTTAGAATATAACTATAAATCTATAAACTATTAAATGGTGAACTGATGGGTCATGAATCGCGGATTGGACTGGGCAAGGGTATTTGGACCAAGGAACCAAATATTCTGAACCAATGCGGAAATATCCTAGTATTTTTCAAGCTAAGATATTTGTATGTACATATATATATATGTATATATTATAATATACTAATATATATGTACCTCTATATATATGTATTATATAATATATAATATTAACCTAGACCGGAAGTGCAAAAGACTAGATATTGCTATCATGCCCGATAGTCAGGCAGCCATTCGGGCACTATGCTCTTTTGAGATCACCTCCAAATTAGTGTGGGATTGTTGGAGCAAGCTCTATGCTAGCTGGTATTCTGACTGGGGCTAAGAGAACACCTCTGTAAAACAGGCATTGTGGGTAACTCAATAAGTACCATTAGAACATATTTTACCACATTGTGGAGCACTGATTAACAAAAGTATGAAATGTCATGGCGGGCAGATTAAACAAGAAAAGGGAGGTTGACTAGATCTTACAGGTCGCGGTAGCAACAATAACCTCAAGAACAAAAGCGCCATTCACGATCTGTAGTAAATGGTCTTGTATTCTGTATTTTTGATAAGTTTGATATTTATAGTAAATTTTATCAAAATACATATTTACAAAAACAAAACACATGCGATTCTCAAATACTAAAAATATCAAAAATAAAATAGCGAAAGCCCATTGTAACTTTTGTACAATATTTGTGTAAGTATTCGACAATCGGTTGTCACGAAAATGTAATGCTGCCATACAATTTAATATCTCATAGATTTTGTAGATTTTTAACAGACAAATTTTATATATGCGCAAGTATCTCTGCGTTCTTCTCTAAATTCTTCTAATCTTGACCACATATTTTCTCCACATATCATTGGCAAGAAAATTAATAAAATTGTGTGGAATTAGGGTTTTTGTAATGGCAGCACTTCAAATTCATTGCAAATAAACATAAGTATGAATAATATGTAACACGAATCTGGCGAATCATTGTACAGGGTGTTTTTTTGTTAGAAGTGTGGTTTTCAAGAAGAAATAAAACACATATAATTTAATGTTATGGCCAAGAATTTAGCTTTATTATAAAGATGAGGATTTGCCATTATGTTTTAAAAACGATTTCGGGCAAGTGGCCGCCGCGGCTGGTTCGAATAATTTCCAGCCGAGAGGCCCAATTTTCGACCACTTTTTGCAGCAATTGGGGCCGTACGTCAGTAATAAAGCGCCGAATGTTCTCTTCCAAGGCGTCAATCCTCTCGGGCTTATCTGCGTAGACAAGCGACTTCACATAACCTCACAAAAAAAAAATAGTCCAGCGGTGTTAAATCGCACGATCTTGGAGGTCACGCCACAGGCCCACAACGCGAGATAATGCGCTCACCAAAAGTTTCCTTCAATAAATTAATTGTTTCGTTGGTTGTATGGCATGTAGCGCCGTCTTGTTGGAACCAAAGGTCGTCCACATCAACATCCTCCACTTCAGGCACGAAAAAGTCATTAATCATGTCTCTATAGCGTTCCGCAGTAACTGTAACAATATGACCGGCTTCATCTTTGAAGAAATATGGACCAATGATTCCCTCTGCCCATAGAACACACCAAACAGTGACTTTTTTGAGGATGTAACGGCGTCTCAACAATGACTTGTGGATTATGATCACTCCAAATGCGACAATTTTGCTTATTAACGTACCCATTCTACCAAAAGTGAGCTTCATCGCTGACCAAAATTTTCTTGTGAAAATCGCACGAACCGAACCATTATTTTGGTAATAAATTTGCATGATTTGCTAACGTTCTTCAGGAGTAAGTCCATTCATTATGAAATGGCAAACCAAACTGAGCATAAATCAAGTGACAGCTGTCAAAAAGACCAACTCCGAAAAAAGTATTGCCGATTGAAATCCACACTTCTAAAAAAAAACACACTTTACGTTTTTTATGTTCTTCTTATGCTCAATAATTTAAAAAATATAATAAACAAAAAAAATGCATTAAATGCATAATAACAGCGTTCACAATTTGTTGTAAAAATTGCAATATTTTTTTTAGAAAAATACTACAAATACTCAAGAATGTGAATACCGCTAATACAATACAAAGTTGAGAGGGAGAGAAAGCGAAGATGTAGAAAAAGGTGGAGAGGGAAAAACGCAAAGAGAGAGTGGAGGGAGGAGTAGAGGTCGATAGATGGGTCGAGAGATATACATACAAGGGGTCGGGAGAGATCAAAGGAGGAATAGAAAAGAAGTGAAAAGGGGTAGAGAAAAATCCGTGAGAAGAATAGAGAGAAACAGAGTGCAGGTACAGACCTGCTACACTTTTAATATTATACCATACTGTATGAAGGCTGTTGAAGATACATATCGCTGCAAGGCTGTCATAACTCAAAAAACATAAATTTTGAGAAAGACGTATTTAAATTTCTCAATTTACTCTTATCACGTAAAGAGCTCGTAAGATCTAGTTATGATTTTTTACACAGCATAAAACATTAGATAACGATTATTTCTGAACTCGAATTAATATTTTTGTTTGTTTTGGTAGCTGTGGCGTAGTGGTAGTGCGCTGGACTGCTGCGCAGAGTGTCGGGGGTTCGAATCTCGGCACAGGCAAAATCAAAAAGTAGAAAAAATAGTTTTTCTACACGGCACCACCTCTTGACAGGCAATGGCAAACCTACAAGAGTAAAAATTGCTATGAAAAGCTTTTCACTTCGCCGTTCGGATTCGGCATTAAACTGTAGTTCCCTTCCATTCATGTACAAATATAACACGTACAACATGAGTGGATGCGAAAAGCTCGGCCTAGGCCCTCCATGGGCTGTTGTGCCATTAAAAGTAAAGTAAAAAGTTTTGTTATGGCAGTCTTGTAGCAAACGAGCGATAATGCAACTTTTGCATAAATATTCTATTAATAGGAATGTGTGCATATGAAATGTAAGTACAATTAAAATAACCCACTATTGTTTTTCCTGTTTGTTTTCCAAAATTTACTATGTACAAGTTCACAGACAAAAATGTTACAATACAATGAAAGTACTTCTGCTTGTAACTAACAAATTTTTATCACTATCATTAATTTATTTGTTTGTTTATTTTGTACCCAAGAGCATTTGCGAAATAATGACATAATTTACAGAAGAAACGTAAATAACCCAATTTGGAATTTGGTTTTGCTTTTGACCCTAAAACTTTTGTAGGTATTCAGTTATCATATCATACGAAACGATCTTGTTGCTGTGTTTTTAGTTTAACGGAAAAATGATCATAAATGTTTTTCGAACTGATAACAATCATCATGTGATATCTCTCGCCATGTACATACTTACGAGTATATGTATGAATGTATTTGTGCTATATTTTTTATAACCCACTAAAATCTATTTAAAGCATTGAGCATTAAATTTTGGTAATATTTTCTAAATTATGACTAGGATAATAAATACATCAAATGAAATTATGAAGACGCAAGCAAGCACCAAGTACCGAGCAGCAAACACCCCAAAAACAAAAACAACTATTCTATTAAGTTAATATACTTAGTAGTATATACTTACTCGTAGTTATTACATTGCTGCTAAGCGATCTCGTGTATGATTCCATTAGAGACTTTGTGTGTTTTTTTTTTTTTTTTGGAATGATAATAATGTGGTCACTGTGGCGTTGTTGATAGTATGTTAGCGCCAGGGTTCAAATCTCGGCTCAGGCATAGGCATAGGCATATTCAAAAAGTAGAAAAACTATTTTTCTACACGGCACCTGCAATTGCATATGAAAATCTTTTCACTTTGTCACAAAACTTTAGGTCCCATCTTCCTTTCATGTTCAAATATAACACCAACAACATGAGTTGATGCGAAAAAAAAGCTCGGCCTAGGCCCTCCATGGACTGTTGTGCCATTAAAAGTAGAAAGAAAGAAGAATAAACACACAACGAATCAAGTGATTAACACACACATTAATAAAATCAATATGAAAAAAATTCTTGCTTCTCTTTTTTTTCCACGAAATTTATTACCTTGTCATAGCCTGAGACTTTAAACATTCTCATTCGCATTTAATTTAACACCCAATATTGTTATTTATGATGACACCAAGACATTGAAGATAGTACGCGTAAGTACCCGCTATAAAAGCCAAAAAAAAAAATGAATTACACCAACACCAACAACAACAACACCAACAACACCAACAACAACAACAGCTATGAATTTAATTGTTATCAGTTTACAACTCTTTCATACAAAAGTATGAAAGAAAGCTGTGAAAGATAACCGAAAATATAAAGAGAAAAATTGTCCTAGCTGAGTGAGTCGATGAGTCGGTCATGGCTGCATGTTAATAACGTTACAACTGTGTGAGTTGCATTCCAGTGAAGATATCTATGAAGAGAGCATCGAATGCTTCCATGACTTCAACTAATTTTGTAGCCTGGTCTCACGAAATGGTGGAG
This sequence comes from Palloptera scutellata, assembly GCA_958295655.1. Lineage (NCBI taxonomy): Eukaryota > Metazoa > Arthropoda > Insecta > Diptera > Pallopteridae > Palloptera > Palloptera scutellata. The sequence continues at coordinate 16,482,505 of OY282452.1, forward strand.
CGCATGAAGATATTACGACAAAGTAAAGGACACATTTGGAATGCTAGGAAACATCTGGAAAATACGACAAGTTTCCACCAAAACCAATTAACGCATCTACAACTGCCAGCTGCCACCTACCAACTTCGGTACTCTTTTATCGGTGCGGGACATGGAAACGCACAAGCGCAATTGACGCGCATCTGCAAACTTTATCTAACCAACAAATGTTTTGCAGCAAATTATGAACATATGGTGGCACAATCCCCCAGGGAAGCGACCGTAACGTCATGTGGGCCTGCAAAAATATGGAGGATGACGATTAAAGCGGAACTGCGAGTAGCGAATTACTCCAGGAATATCATCAGCCAGAACGAAACTTACTTATGGCACTTGCTTAACTGGCACTACAACCGATGATCGGTCTTGGCCGCCTCTATAAAGCTTCGCCAGTCGCCTCTGCTATGCGCGCACTGCCACCAGTTGATAAGGCCAAGTGCAGCCAGGTCGCCCTGTACCTGGTCTTTACAACGGAGATTAGGACGTCCTCTTCTGCGTGTTCCTCCACCGTGGTGGAGGAACAGCCGGAGCTCTTTCTTCCATTCGCTCAACATGATCCAGCCAGCGAAGCCGCTGGAGTTTTATACGCTTGACTATGTCAGTGTCGGCGTACAGCTCATACAGCTCATCGTTCCATCTTATTCGATACACGTCGTCCACGCATACTGGATCGTAGATCTTACGGAGTATCTTCCTACCCGAACGCTCCTAACAGCATCTCATCATTGATGGTCAATGTCCACGTCTCTGCGCCATGCATTAGGACGGGAAGGATAAGGGACTTATAGAGCGTTATTTTCGACGGTCGCGAGAGGGCCCGTAGTAACATCTGCTCGCAAGAGTTAATCTCCGCTTGATCTCAAGGCTGACATTATTGTTTTTTTTTATTGCCCGAACGTAACAGGATTCGATATATGAGAAGGGGGGAGACCGTATGCTCCATTGGCAGCAGAGAATGGCAGAAGAAGAAGAAAGCTGTACCTAGTATATTCCCTGATACGAAATCCAAACAGGGTTTAGTTTTATGGAAAACAGATTAATTACTTACATAGAAAAGTACTTTGAAAAACAGATTAAGTATTTCACAAAACATTAGCTGAGATATGAAATGATGAAACCAACTCTATACCTGATGTAAGTAACATATCAAAAATATCGTTCAAAATTTGAATCATTGTTTAGCCTTCCTTCAACAGTAAGATGGTGATATGGAAAAATATGATATAGTCTTTGAACTCAAACATGATCTGCGAACTCAATCACTTGATTTGCATCTCGGATAGTAAAAGTGATTGAAAATATTGTCTAGTTAACTAATCTAACTTAAGTTTGGGTCTATGTATAGAAGCCATTGAATGTTTCGACGGATACTTCACTTCTTTACCAAATGTTGTTTTCAAGTATGTACGCAGCGCCCACATAAGAAGCGCATTTGGATAAATTTTTTTGCATAAATGGCGTATAACCCATAAAGGTTACTTAATCAAGGTTACTTAAAAGATTATGTCAAGTACAGCTTGTATGAGAGTCTGACTAATACCTTGCATGTTTTGGAGTACGATACGTAATTTTTAAAAATTCCACCAATTGGGTAGTGACAGTTTTTCTACAATATAAAGGATTCGGATTAGTGTAATTTTTCAGAAATTTCGTTCTAAAAAATCCCACCTAACTACAAAAGTACCTCACTCAAAGATTCAATTTTTGGTCCTTGATCACCGTGCGAAGAATATTCAAAGAAGATATGTACATATATGTACAGTAGTTTCAACAAGAAAGCAATCGGCTTAAGTCACTGAAAAAATTAAGGTATCTTAAAAAAAAAAGTACACAGCATCTTGAAATGATTAATTATTCATTGCGCAAATATATTAATATCGCGTCCAGTCGCCACCGTTCTTTGTAATTTCATTACAACGGAAATGCATGCTTTCGACTAATTTTTCAGCATATGGCCGTGTTAAACTTCGCCATATTACCCTAAGAAGCCGTTTCAAATGATTTATTGAACGTATCTTTATTCCACGTAGTTTTAACTTCATAAGATCCCATACATTTTCGATCGAAATCGCATCTGGCGACTGTGACGGCCAATCCAATGAAGTTAAGCCGTTTTCCTTTTTTCAACTGCTTCACAAGCGACTGCGATGTTTTGGGTCGTTGTCCTCTTGAAGAACCCAATCTCGGCTTCCTGCCCCAAACCACATATCCGTTGATAGCAGAAGTCCACGACGGTATATCGTGATCATGAATTTGGCATCCAAATTCTTCGTGAACATGATTAATTTGCCAAAGCCTTGTTTTGTGAAGCATCCCCAAACATGAACCTTTCCTGGACGTTTCACTGATCGCTGGAGCATCTTACCGTCTTTAGTGGGCTAAGCACGCTTAATAGTGTTTGCCATCCAAAAAGAGGATTCGCCTGTGAACACCACTTGGCTCCAATCGTCATCCAATTCTTGGCGTTTTTTTATTTGCTTTGCAGTTAGTAAGGGTTTTACCATCGTTGCTCGAAATTGGTTCTGAAACTCCCTCAAACGGTTTCTTATTGTATTCAGAGAGACATTTATGCCCTTTCGAGCCAATTTTTGTTTAGCTGCTTTCAAGGATATGGCTGGATTAGCTTCGAAAATCCTCTTTATAACCAAGTCCTCCTGTTTCGAGGTAGCTCTGCAAATGCCGCGATTTGGCAAGTCGTCCACATTTTTGTGCACCAAAAACTGTTAGTTCCAATGCTGGTTCGAAGCACTCAAGTGGGACATCTTGGGACCTATTGGATGGGAACAAAGAAAGACTGCTTCAAAACGGTTCGCGTATACGGAACTCATTTCTTAAATATGCTCTTGAGACGAAAGCGTATAATGGACTGTTTGTACAATTACATTGCGAAATTTACAATGTAATCAAGTTTTTTGAAAATCAAGGCCTACTTAATATTCAAATTATTTCATGAGAAAAAGCCGACTGCTCTCTTCTTGAAAGTACTGTACATTGCAAGTGGTGTTGGTGTTGATATTGATAACTTGTAAACGTATTCAGTTAACTGTTATCTGATCTGCTTATACCATACATAGGTCATTGTTGTTGTTTTATACCGAGCGAATTGAGCGTACACCAACGATACAATCAATCTAACTTTGAAAACAATGTTTATTAGTGTTAATTTTATTATGCTTAAATGTTGGTTGTTCGACTGGTCGTTGTCGATGTGTGTGGTCATTGTTGCTGCTTTTGAGCAATTATCTTCACGTTTGGTCTTACTATATATATATGTGCATATATATATATACATACATACACACTACATACTACAATTTATGACTTTAAAATGAGAACTGTTTTTTATGTTGTGCACTAACCGCAATATCGACAATTTATTACTAAATATTTTTGACAGAAATCGATCTTTTTCACGTACCATAGATAACAATTGTCATGATGCAAAAGATAATGATTGTACGCAAGGGGACATATGCTCTAGTCATACCCGAATTAGTTTATTAATGCAATAAAGTTAAGAATACATATTATATTATATTATATTGGACGAGTAATAATTTCTCAATTCTTATATTTTTTTTAATTATTATCAATCATTCAGGTGCTGGTGCTGGTGTTACTGCTATTTCTGCAAATTGGAACGTAGAATTTGGCAATTCATTTTTTTAATGCGTACCTATGAAATTGGAGGACATAACAAGGGCATTTCAATTTTCATATATAGAACTTTTTATTTTCCTTTTTGTTTTGGTTTTGCTAAGTTACTTACTATAAAATATTTCGAAATCTGTGGCTTTAGGATTTTCAAGGATGTTTCGACAAAACTTCAAAATACGATGTTCTATGGGAAAGAAGAAGAACAGTATAACTCTCTCTCTTTATCGGTGTCCTGTATGATTGTATTCCCTCTCTCATTCTCCCTCATTCTTCCTCCCACATATCAATCTTCCTTCCATTCAACACAATGCTCTGCATTCATAGGGGTACACCCTGTGCGATGAATATATCAATAAAAAAAAAAAAAACAACCCGAGTTGTTCTGAATATTTTTGTTCTATTGCAAATTTTTTGTATTTTCAAATGTTCGTATATCAATACAAAAAACGTTAAAAAATTTAATTGTTTTAGTTCGCGATAACTTACAAGCGCGTCCCGATCGATATTCAGGTAATTGATAAGCATATTCCTCTCACATTGGTAAAAAATGACGCTCTAAAAGTTCTTCATGCTTACTTTACTTTACTTACTTTTAATGGCACAACAACCCATGGAGGGCCTAGGCCGAGCTTTTCGCATCCACTCATGTTGTGCGTGTTATATTTGTACATGAATGGAAGGGACCTACAGTTTAATGCCGAATCCATACGGCGAAGTTAAAAGCTTTTCATTGGCAATTTTTACTCTTGTAGGTTTGCCATTGCCTGCCAAGAGGTGGTGCTGTGTAGAAAAATTATTTTTTCTTCTTTTTGATTTTGCCTGTGCCGAGATTCGAACCCCGGATACTCTGCGTAGCAATCTAACGCACTACCACTACGCCACAGCGACCATGATTCTTCATGCTTCTCATATAAATGCATGGCGTCGACAGGTGAACACACTGCAACCAATGATGGCAGGGTGTTGGGGGCAATCGGGATGAAGATCCTTCGCAATATCTATGGTTCGATATGCGTGGATGACAGGAATCGAAAAAAGTTTAGCCATAAGCTAGACATAGTCATAGTCATAGGCATAAAATATAGTTTTGTATATTGAATTTTTAGCGGAAACGACTTTTATTTCTGTTTTATGTCTTTTCATTTCCTGAAGTCTTTTTATTCAAGAGTAACGATCGAAACCAGTTCCTTCTACTCCACATTCCGTTGCAATGCGCAACCGTAGCTACATAGGTACAGTGTATGTCATCATTCGACAGTTTTTCCTTCTAATCTCGATACCAGATTGTTGTGCAACTTATGTTAGCGGCGAGCATACAGTCGCGTAATATCTCTCACATTTTACTACTCAACGTCACCCTCCTAGCAAACATTAAAACTCAGCTTTCACGTCACCGAGAGATACTTACTCCCCTCCACCATACTATGGGATTAGATTAGATTAGATTTGGAGGAGGTCAATAGCGAATAGCGCAATAGGCTTTCCATACATTTCACTAGATTCATAAAATCTATGGCGCCCCTTCTACAAAAATTTGATATTGAACAACAATAATTTGACAAAATTTCAATTGTAAACTATTTTCTGCTTGTTTTTTTTTCGAGTGTAAATATGTTATTAATATTAGTAACTGTAAATTGATTAGCTTTCGAATACTTAATGCAATAAATTATTGAATTGATACTAGAGATAATTCATTAATTATTATTGTAAATGTGTGCACAATAATAAACGAAATATTTGGGGAAAAACAATATAAATATTAAAGTAATGTTTAAGGAAAGTAGTGAGGAAAGAGGGTGAGAGAGAGGTAGCGAGAGTGGGGAGTATGTGAGTTATGGCAAGCATAAACACCGAAGTTCCATCTCAAGGCATTCGGCTCGATCTCTTTCCTTTTGTACAGTTGTTGTTGTTTTCGTGCTCAATTATGGTATATTTGATACGTGAGTGATGTTACATATTAACTGCTGATGTTGTTGCTGCTGTTGTTTTGTTGTTTTACAATAAGAACACATTTTAGATAGATAGTGGTGAGCTAACTTAATATACATACATAATATGTACGAACGAGTATGTATGTATGTAGTATGCATGTATACATTTCAACACTACAATAGCACATACTAATACTACTCAGCAATTGCCAAGTACTTGAGCAGAAGGTGCTGCGAAGGGGCGCCAGGGAAGTGAAGTGCTTAGTTTGTTGCGCGGGCGAACGATCGCATTCGCTCTTCATATCCCACAAATGCCCATTAGGCGATATCATTTGAAATTAAACAAAACTTGTTGATGCAAGCGCGGACGATTGTCGTCGTTGAAGCCTCAGCCTTTGGTTTTCGTATTTTCTGGTTGTTTATTTGTTTGTTTTGTTTTATTTTTGGTATTCAATTTGTCTGTAAAGAGCAACAAGAAGAACAAGAAACAGAAATTTGAGTGAATGATTGGCGACGGCATTTTAAAAGTCAACTTAGAATATTCGAAATAAGAGAAATTAGAACGGATGTGCAGAGTGCGATTTTATATGTAATTAAGCAGTGATCTAGTTTTGTGAAAAGTTCTATCTAAATGATATTTGTTGAATGAGAATGATTCGAAATTGCTTATCTTTCGTGAATGTGTTAAGTGAAGAAGAATAAAAACATAGGAAGACGCAAAAGGAGAAAGGAGAAACTTACCGCAGCAAAATTAGGATTTTTTTTCGTTATTTTGCGCAACAAAAAAAAAACACCACAAAATTCCCAAGTTGAAGTTCTCACGGTAATTAAAATTGCATTGCAAAAAGGATATTTTTCTCAAGTGTTGTGAATTTGATGCAAAAAACTACTGTCAAAAAAAAAAGGGTAAAAATTTGCCATTGATTTAAATTGAGGAAGAAAATCAATAATTGTTTAATTTTATTGTAATTTATATCGAAGATCAACTTAAATTCTCCAGTTTTGTATGTGTTTAGGTCTGTAGGTTAAATTGATAGGAAATGTCGTGGATTGTGTAACATCTTCGTTTTTTTTCTTCAGAAAACTGCATTTATAAAAACGCAATTATTGCACCTTTTTATTCTTTTTTTTTTGGTTAGGGTTTTCCAATTAAAAGCGAAAGTATTGCCACTGCATATTGCGATCAAATATCGAAAACGGCAGATGATTCCTCAAACACGCCTCGCACACATTCAAACTAGCACAACTAGCTTAGCATAGCTCCTGCTGCTGAAGACACGCGTCGCCGCGGAGTCTCGCTACATCCGGTAATTCTATGCAATTCGAATCGCATTGTCAGTCAGCTGCAATTTTTCTCTGTGTGAGTGCGGCATGCATTCATTGTGCGTCAACCCTCCTCTAAGAAAGCAACCAACTAACCAATCTGCCTATACACCTTTGCTCTTTGACATTTACATACTAGTTTGTCGTTGAAGAGCCTAGGTTACGCCTCCCCCTTCCAGAATACCATATGTACAGCAACGTCAATGCATTGTTTACTTATTGTCGAATTGTTGCACGGTAGTGAGTGGTGGCATCGAGTATTGTGTTGTCTATTGTACTTAAGAGATAATGCGTGTTAGAAAGACGCGGCTTAATGTGTAGTTAGTTATAGTAAGAACACCAAACGGTTTTATTAAAATTGTTTGGAAATATATTTGTCTTACAAGCAGTTAATTTTGAATGTTTGATTAAGTTAGTTCGAACCATTTCAAACGATTGGGGAGAGGAAGCTTTTTTCTCCAAACAATTGCTTTTACTTTTTCGCTTGGGGGTCGTTTCATAATCTCGCACTCTCAGACTCGAAATTATCATAGAGGCATGGCGTCCACTTATTACATTGATTAATTCGAAGGACCGGTTCAAGGCTATTAAATCAGAAGGGTCATCTTCAGATCCAATGCAGCCTTTCTTCTCGGCCAGGAGAAATTCACTTAAGATATTCTTAGGAAGCATCAAATATGTTCTTTTTTCTTTCTCTGGTCTTTCTTTGGTCTTTCCGCGACCATCTTTAATATAAATAAATTAAAGAGTAAAACTGAGCGAGGACGCCGACAAAATTGCTCCCTCAATGTGCAACATAAAATCGCATGTGAAACGAAATCTGAATTGATTGCGATTGTGAGTAATATAAAAAATCTCGCGACTTCTTATATTTTACTTTTATATTAATGCTTCAAAGAATGTATTTATGTGTTTATGTCGATCAGATCATACAGCTAAGTATGTATAGACGAAAGAACAACGCAGACGCATACAAACACTCACAAACACTCACAAACACACACACACACATACACAAAAAACGACTTCCGTTTCCATTCCTGAATACAATGGATATCCTTGATCGTTTTTATATTCATGAATGACTTTTGAGTTGACTTGATTTCGGTACATTTTTTCTTTCATTTTTGCATTTGATTATTGTTGTTGTGATATCGAAGAAGGGGAAAAAAACATAACGAAATCTATGAAATGTCTACGTTTAGGCATTTTTATTATTTCAAGATCAAAATTTTAAAAGCAGAGCAAAATTCTTACAAGATACTTTACAATTCCTCAATAACAAACAAAAGGCGACAGCGAGCGTAGTAAGACAAGCAATGGTCGACGATACGACTACGAACTTTGCTTTCTGACTACAGAATAACACAATGAAATATACATACATATATGTATGTATGTACATATTTTGTAGTACGTTACTTTGCCAACAATGGAATGGAGGAATTCCCTCACTGTCCTGCTTCATCATCATATTCGCAAGAACGTAAACGCGTCGTAAGATTGAGATTGAGCAGTACGATAAAATAAATAAGAACTCTTGAAGTTTTGCGTTTTTTTATTCCCAACATCGTTCATTGTTGAATGCGCAGACGTAACGGCTTCCAGCCGAGTTAATTACAGTGTGGAGTCAGATATAGACTACTGAATATGTATGTATGTACTGGTTTGTGTGTGCCTACTAACAACAGTCAAGCGGTCTCACATTGAGAGCACGTTCTTTGATATGAACTTTGACAGCGCCTGCTTTCATAGTGGCAGCGAACAGATGATCATCATATGCTCGATCACTCACACGACGCAATCACTCCCCTCATTCTTAGCAAATTCTTCATATTCCTCTTGCTCTCCAATGGTGTTGAAGTAAAAAATCTATTTTTGTTGTGCAGTTAAAGAAATGAAATCACACAGCTTCTTCGAGCGAATTAAGTCAAATATACTTTTTAATAACAAACAAAACGCCGATTTCTATTCGAATGCCATCAATACATATGCCATTCATTTAGCCAGTTAGGATGAACAGCTTCCAGTGGTGCGCCGAGGGCTAGATCATGAAAACTAAGAATTCTAAGGTCGCGTTGCTTTTTTTTTATTCGTTGAATTCTTTTATCAAGACTTGGCAAGAAGATGCCAAGTTTATACATTTATATCAATATTGCCCCAGAGCATTCTCCTGTTTATCTCGAAGAAGGGTTATGTAAAAATGCTTCTAACTAGTATGTATATATTATATACATAAATTAAAGCTTCAGTATTCATACCATACCATTCATACCATACTGTTGAAATACTCAACTCACAGTTTCACATGCTGAGTGTGTGAGAGAAAGTTATTCAATGGAAGACTGAATATTTTTTAAACTTTACATCAATCGACTTCTTTACTTGAATTTTCTCGACAAGTTTTCTCTCTCTTCTCTCTTCTCTCTTCTCTCTTCTCTCTTCTCTCTTACTTTACTTTACTTTTAATGGCACAACAGCCCATGGAGGGCCTAGGCCGAGCTTTTCGCATCCACTCATGTTGTGCGTGTTATATTTGTACATGAATAAAAGGGACCTACAGTTTAATGCCGAATCCGAACGGCGAAGTGAAAAGCTTTTCATATGCAATTTTTACTCGAAGGTTCGCCATTGCCTGCCAAGAGGTGGTGCCGTGTAGAAAAATGATTTTTTCTACTTTTTGATTTTGCACGTGCCGAGATTCGAACCCCGGACACTATGCATAGCATTCCAATGCACTACCACTACGCCACAGCGACCACATACTAAAACTCTAGAGAACGAAATTTTGAGAAAATTAACTAACTTTCTTCTGGAAAAGTATACCCTATAAAAAACAATGGTCAGAGGGGTGGGGGAGGGAACCGTTCTTAAACAACAAAATGGTCATAACAAGCCTAAAAATTGTATTTCTTTTCAAATTAAACATAAAACTAGTCGGGAAAATCCAATTTTTCGCCAAGATGGAGATTTGAGAAGTGTTTAAGATGAGTTTTACACGAGTTTTAAAAATACCATTAGTAAAAATTGAATCCATATGGGAAACAAAATTATACGAAAATAATACTTATTTTAAATAAGAGAACAAATAATTTTCTATGAAAATCTAAATATTTTCTAACCTTACACCATCGACCCTACTGCTTCCCCTTACCCTCATATTGGATTTTTACCGAAAAGTTTTTTTTTGGTTTGCAACAATCCTAGGGAATAAAAGATTGAGTAAAGTAACAAATATTGTTCGGGAAAAATATCAGCCATAAAAAATTAGGGGAGTCTTCAAACAACAAAATGGTCATAGCCCCCCACCATTTATGGGTTATTGAAGCTCAAAGCCTACTGCTCTATACATTTTACAGATACCACTAACGATACGTAATCAGCGACCTAAAATTTGTATTAAAAATTTCTTATCCCCATCTGGGCGGGAAAAGTCCTCCCCCTTACTTTTATATGGGTGATATTTTGTCTGTATGGTCGCTCTGGGGGTAATTGGTCTGCTACGCAGAGTGTCCGGGTTTCAATCTCGCCACAGACAAAATCAAAAAGTAGAAAACCAACTTTCTACATGGCACCACCTCTTGGCAGGCAATGGCAAACCTACAAGAGTAAAAATTGCCTATGAAAAGCTTTTCACTTCGCTGTTCGGATTCGGCACAAATCTGTAGGTCCCTTCGATTCATGTACAAATATAACACGCACAACGTGAGAGTGTATGCCAAAAGCACGGTCTAGGCTCTACTTGGCTCTACCATTAAAAGAAAAAGGAAAGATATTTTTCTTGTAAGTAGATTGAAAAGTTTAAATGCGTTTTTCTCAAGATTTACGTTTCTTGACTTATGACAGACTTGCAACATACGAGCAATATGTCCATTAAATTGAGGGAGTATCTGCAGATTACAAGCTAAAATATTTTTTTATTTCATTTGAAATTGAGATGAATTATCAATAGATTGATGGTTTCGGTATGTTCACCATAAGTGAAAACACTGTGCGATTGAGCGTCAACCTGGACTGGCACATGTGTCTAAACAACAACTGAGACGACTTATCAATAGATTGAAACAGCTCGTTGGTCAAATTGACTAGTTGCTGTATTAGAGAAACATGATGTTTTTAAACAAACAAACAAAAAAATAAATAAAAATTTGAAATTGAATAGAAATGCGTTTAATCCTTAATAGGTTTTTCAAAATTATTTACAATTAAAGGCAAAATTCTAGTCTTGTTACGCCTGCTTTGTTTAAAAAAAATGGTTTAAAATATTCTAGACTTAAACATTAATTAAAAAGTTTAAAATTTTACCATATTTGTTTGGTTCATATAAAAATACGCCTTATAAAGAGACAATTTCTGAAGCTAGCCTCAGATAACTATAAAATATCAATCCATAAAGAATTTAAGACATATCAGATGTACACATAGAAACTATCCAAAAAATTCTCTCAATTTGGAATAACAAGAAGATCTTAAGAACCTTTATCAAATAAGTCTAGTTTTAAATATTCGAGAGTAATATCTTAAATATTTGAGATCTAATCAAGATCATTCTAGGATCATGCGGCGAGGCTGAGTGTAGCAATAAGGTGCGGCTCATAACAATAGGAAATTAAATTTTTATTTTATTATTTTAAAATAAAAAGTTTTCAGGGCATTTATTAGAAAACTTCTAATGCGCACAAAACTTTGTAATTGTGTCACTGTTACAGATGCCAGGTGTTGAGTTTTGTTTACTTTTTGTTTTTGCTTAATTGTTGTTGTTTTAAGAACGCCTTATTTGCTTCAAACAAACTAGTGGCCCATAACTATAGGAAATTTAACGGTTTAAGTAAGTAAAATGTAAATATGTATATATACAACTGACAACAGAAAATAAGTGTTTCTATTCTCTTTGTCATTTTGTGATAAAAAGAAAATGCCGCATGGTACATACTTAAGTCAAGTGGAGCAAGGCAAAATTCTTGCTTTAAAGGACGAAGGCCTCACCATTCAAGCAATTGCAAAAATAATTAATCGGAGCTTCCATGGCGTCAAAAGTTTTTTAGCTGACACACAAAACTACGGGAAAACAAAGCGTGGACGCCCCAAAAAGAAGCTTACAAAGCGTGAGGAGCAACTTATCGTACGAAAAGCGAGCAACTCATCTTTGAATTAAGGCCGATTGTGGGCAATAAGGTCTCGAAAAGCACAATAAAACGGTTAATTGGCGGCATAAAACAGTCTATCAAAATTTAAAGTCTATCAAAAATTAAAGCTTGCTCCCCGTTTAAATATAAAACATAAAGCTCGTTGACTCAACTTCGCCAGAAATAATATGAATACTGAGTGTAAGTAAGTGTCAAGTAAGCATTCTATTTGTTACAAAAACAACATTTAGTTAGAAATATTGCTTACTTAAGCTATACAGGCGCATGAAAAATTAGAGAGACACAGAGAGAGAGAGGCTTTCGCTCCAAAGATTTTGCAACTGAGGCAGTGTAAAGATTTAGGGTCCCTCCAATATAACTAGATTCTACGAACTAAGTTTAATAATAGCTAAAATCCTGTATTAAAATATCTACAAGCACTTAGATCACTTACCCAAAACCCAAAACGTGATTGAAACTCATAAATTCCTGATCACACTAAATATGCAACATCTCACTAAATATGCAACAGCAATCTTTTATGAGCGTTAAAGTTCGATCCTAATTTTCAACTTCTCATAAATAAATGAAGCAGTTCCTATTACACATTCAAATAAATAAGTAGTAGCATACAAAAACATTAACACGCTCATAAATATAATGAACACAATAACATATTTTTTTTTTTTTTTTTGATTTCTTTAAAAACAAAACAAAAACTGTAAAAAGTATAAAATTTATCTATACAACATGCTAATGTGGCATATCCTTCTATATTTCCATAGATATCATTAAAAAAAAAAAAAAAGGCAAAATATTAAAAACAATAAATTATAAATATTGAAGAAGACACAAAACGCTTAATTTCCATGTTAACAAATGCATAACTTATGCATTTACAAGCAGTAGGAAAACGATGGATGTAGTACATAAAAAGGACTGTCTATTTGTACCGCTTATGACTGTCTGTGTGTATGTCTGTCTGTCGGTCTGCCTATCGTGCTGTCAACACACAAATTACCTTAGCGTAAAAGGTTAATAGACACAAGCCGCAAAATGCCACAAATTTTGATAGAGGAATTGTGTGAGTGCGAGGGTATCATCGTGAAAACATCATCATTCTAAATTTGTATATGCATTCGCATGACTGTATCTAGGGGATGAATTAGCCATGTAGCTCTTAGCTCAATTTGTTTGTTACACAAGCTAGGCAGATAGTGACGAGTGAGAAAAAGGGTGCCAACAAATTATAAAAAGGGTGCTAATAGCGTTAAATGAAGATAACAGCAATGCGCTGCTGCTGCTGCTGCTGCTGCTGCTGCTATTGTCACATTGTGTGTTGATGATGATTTTTTGTGTTGAGGATGCGGATGACTACGACGACGACGATGATGTAAAGTCAGGAAGTAAGAACAACAAAATTATTTGCATTTGATACGGCGAATCGAAACATAATCGAATCATGTAGCTGGGTACACGAGCACCCAGGCGCATGCATGCGTTCAAAGTCAAAATGTATCGAATTAAGTAGTGAATGCACAAAAAAAAAAAACAGAAACGAAACATAAAAACAGCAAGAATGTTCAAGGAAGGGGTGAAGAAACGCTGTACTTTCCATATCGCACACACACACACACACACACACACACTTGCTTATTGTTTTTTTTTTTTTGTTTTTTTTTTTTTTTTTTTTTTTTTTTGCAAATTTGTTTGAGAATAGCCAACAATGAATCATAAACAATGCAGAAATCCAATAAATTTAATTCGATTTAAATTGTGCAGAAAATCTCTTGCACTTCACGCCTTTCCTTTTCACTAACTATTGTTGCTTTTTGCGCACAGTTGCATGTGTGCACTTTCGATTAGTTTACATTTCTCCGACGTTCATTGTTCAAGTTATTGAATTTTTACTGTTGATATATTTATTACTTTCGCATAATCACATAATTTTCCCAATTTGCCTTTGTGGCCTGACATGCGAATTATAATTTACTTATTTGCTTGCAGTGTGCAACTTTCTTCATGAGTATACATAAATTTATTATCTATTTATTGATACTTTAATATTTATTTAATCGTTTTATTTGACGAATCGTATATGTTTTTACTTACTTAGTTGGCACCACAACCGATGAACGGTCTTGACTGCCTCATGAGGTTTCATTGGGAAATATTTTTAACGTGGTGGGTTACTATTCGGTTCATTCAAGTCCACGGAGATAACCGGCGCACACATTAGTTAGCTGACTGATGGGTGTCAGATCGCTATTCCACGTGGACACCACGAGGACACCACGAGGAGGCTGTGTGTCGACTTGAGACGGAGAAGCGCAAGAATCGAACATGGACTCACAAGCTTGTGCGACTATTACGAACTTTACCTTGTGATCTCCGTCTCCAGTTCCCCAATATGTGCCAATGTATCTTCCCTTTATTTTTAATATAATATAGTCGTGTAGTATGAATATGCATTCGAATTTTACATACAACCTCATTGGGAGCATCATCTTGAGGGAATAATTTAAACCACAGGACTCATCGTGAAACGGACCAAGATCTTTGATGAATAGTGTTATTTGAAAATACGTCAATGGATTTTGAACAATTTAATTCGGACCTCCACATATTGACAAAAAAAATTAAAGCACTAAAACTTTGAGACTAATTGTAAAATAGGATAAATTTTGTTGAGCATATATTTTAATGTTTGAACATCAGATATGCGTGCACCGAATGGTTTGATTATTGTATAGTAATTAAAATTGAATGCGAAGTAGGTTTATTGCATTTCGGATAAAACGGATAAAATCTTTATGCGGATAAATTTTATCCGTATAAAATCTTTATGCAGATAATATTAATCCGTATTATATAAAATGCAAAATAGTTATTTCTCCATCAATTGAAATCGTTTATCATTTTAAGATACTTAAATTATAAATATATCGAGCAATTAACAATTTCTAGCTTTTTTACAGTCGCTTATCCTTTCTTTAATATCATTACAAAATACTGTACAAGCTAATATTTAGCTATAATAGCTAATGTTTTACAAATGTAAGAATAAGCGACTTTAAGCGAGCAGAGAGCTGCAAATCGTAAACTTTATCTACCATACAGAAATTTATTTTCAATTATGTAGGTACTGCACTCAATCGATTTAATAATTTGAAAAGTTTCTTACCTACTAGCTAGCTATAGGTAAATCAAACGAGCAAACTGCAGTGTTATGGCCAACTATTTTCAAGTGAGCCCATTACACCTAAGTTTACTTCTACCGCAAAATATCAAATATTTTACTCAATACAGTTGCACACCCACAAACATATAATACATACACATAATACATACATATATACATATGTACTTTAAAAAAAAAAATATATCTGCTGGTTGGCTTTGGTGGGATAGCACATCGAGCTATCGAGCGTTAACGAAGCGATAAGCGACAGATATATCAGAAATTATCCTCAGGATACAAAAAATCTCAATAACCTTGCGCTTTTCATGTATACGACGGGAATTTTTCCTTCCTCTTCTTTTGCTTCTTCTGTTTATTCGCTTTCATTTTTCTCCATTGCAATTATTTGCGTGATTGTGGCTTCTTTTTTTTTACTGCATACTCGTCATCACACATATGAGTGTGAGTATGTGATTTTGTTCTTGTACATTGACTTAACAGCATTGGCAAATGCGCAAGCCTTGGAATATCCTGATACTCTTATGCTCTCATACTCCGATATCCTGAAAGACTATCTAACGCCCACCCACCCATACTCGGTGCTGCGGCTGTTGTTCGTTCGGTCAACCGCAATTGCATTTTATAGGCAAAACGAGCAATATTCGTTGGCTTGGTTTACATGCGTCTCCCGCAGTCATCGTCCTCATCGTCGTATATGTTGTAACCACTTGATAATGTAGCTGAGTGGGTGGGTGGGTGTGTGTGTGTGTGTGTGTGTGTGTGTGTGTGTGTGCGTCGTCGGGCGCACATCTACGTATCCATGGTATGCCGCAGAGCGAGATGCGAGACCCAATGTAAATAAATACCAACATATTGCAAATACACAAATACAAATACAAACACATGAGAAGAGAAGATACATACGCTGTCGTTGTTGTTGTTGTTGTTGTTTTTGTCGTACTGTGGATTGCGAATTGCGTATATGTGCGAATCATCCTCTTTCGAATTCAGTATGTGTCTTCCTGCTTGCGTATTTGCCTTTTGTGGCATCCTTCATCGATGTTGCTTTCTGCTCATTCCTCCGCCGTTAGCGCGCTACCGCCACTGCTGCCCCATTCTGTGCCATTCACATTTGTAGCCGCGCGCCGTCTTCGGTTTTGTGTTGCCTTGCGACAGCATTTAATAATGAATGCGAGGATGTATCCGCCCTATTATCCTGTGGATGCTCCTCCCAATTTTGTACATACAATATTTGCTCATCGCTTACGTTGACTATTTGGCTACATTCTATTCTCGTTGTTGCATTGAATCACAGAGACAATTTACTCTCACAACTTCTGAGGTTTTCATTTATCGGTTTTCCTTCTTCCAGTTTGTTACATTTCGATTTCATGATATTGTACATAGTTGGGAAAATGCATGCAACTAAGTAAGTAACTGTGATCATCATCACATGTGCATATATGTATCTCTTTCACAAGCATGTAAATAGTATCTCACTTTGTTTACTTACTGTCCATACATTTACTGTAGATATAAACACATACCATAGATACTCGTACATACTACATACACATACATATGTATATACCATACATACACACATACGCAAATTGTACATGCTCGTATTTATTTATTTTTTCTACTACCATATTTACTATTATTTGTATTTATTTGTGTTTGATGTATTTGTATAATATAAAATTATTTTCGAACCAGAATCATGTTTCATTTATTGTACGTATGTATGTATTATGTACATATGTACTTAAGAATGAATATAATGCAAGACGAAACTTTCCAAATGTTATATCTAATAATTGCATTACACTGCTGTGTGATAAGGTTTTATGTAATACCTTAATTATGAGCATATCTCGTATCCATGCCATCCATACACTTCTAAAGGGACCATAATCTAAGTAATTTGTATTTGGAGTCAAAAGCATTTAATTTATTAATTATTATTATTGTACCATGTACAAGAACTTTTACATTTGTTGTTCTCGTAACAGGCTCTGGAAATGGAAGAACGAATACAATATGATACAAAAATGACAACTACCTAAAACCACTAGTAATGCCCCAAAACCTCAAAAATTTCAGAAAATCCCTCATAGATTCTATAAGTTCACACAAAAACTCATTCTAAATGAGCACTTAGTACACCATCTAAGATTTAAAGAGTTTGGTATCTAAAGGCACTTCAAAGCAAAGAATATCTAAGAAAAACAAAAACCAAAACGAACCATTAAAAACTTCTTCTCCTTTTTCTATCTTTCTTTTAATGGCACAACAGCTCAAGGAGAGCTTAGGTCGAGCTTTTTGCACCCACTCTATGCCAGATCGCTTATGTGGCATTGCTTCCCAAGAGGTGCTGCCGTTTAGAAAAATTTTATTTTTTGACTTTCCATTTGTTTTTCTTAAAAATCTTTTATTTTTCTGATTTCTTCCGTTCTCGAACGCTTCTAAACCCAAAATTAAAGTTTTTTTTTAGCTTTCCCCTTCTTTTTCTCATCAGGTGTTTCATATATCTTAAATTTAAACAAATACAACTAGGACACATGTCTCTCAGGCGTCATATACTTATTAGACATAATAATTTTGTTACTTTTTATTTTCTTGTGGTTCGAGTTTTGAATCCGGGCGTTCTATGTAGCAGTCATATTATTATTCGACTTCGACCAGTCGAAGTATCGTGAAGGAGCCATAAGAAATAGGAGGATCCAAACAAAAATCTGCTTGCTTCTTAGAGAAAAAAAAATCAGTAATATCTCCACAGTTTACTTACTTATTTACTTAACTGGCACTACAACCGATGATCGGTCTTGGCCGCCTCTACAAAGCTTCGCCAGTCGCCTCTGCTATGCGCGTGCTGGCGCCAGTTGATAAGGCTGGTCTTTCCAACGTAGATTAGGACGTCCCCTTCTGCATGTTCCTCCACCGTGGTTCGAATAAAACACCCTTCTAGCCGGAGCGTTTTCTTCCATTCGCTCAACATAACCCAGCCAGCGAAGCCTCTGGAGTTTTATACGCTTGACTATGTCAGTGTCGGCGTACAGTTCCACAGTTTACATTTTTCCTTATTCTCTCTTCGTTATGATTTATCACTGCTTGGAAATTTATATGCTATCGGTAAACCTTTTTTTTTTTTGCAGTAAAACAAATACATAAAATTTCAAATTGGACTAAAAATTAAATGTTTGTTCGAATTAAACTCCAATATCCTACTTCCACACTTAGAGTCGGCCACTGTAGTGAACTCAGCGAGTCTAGCCTTTTTCATTGTGTCATACAGCGACAAACATTCAATGTCAATTGCGTTTCCAAAAACGATCAATTGAGAGACTAATTTTGAATATGTAATGATTTTGATTTTATGTTATATTTTTTACGTAAGAAAAAAGTGTCACTAATTGCTGCACAGTGTTATTTATTTATACCTAATGTATATAATGTTCTTGAAGCTATGTATACACTCAACTATTTCCTTTTATTGTTACATACTACTATATACATATGTAGGCTGCATACATTCATATGTATTGAGTGAGGAGGACATTCGTCTAGATACATTCTTTCCAGAAGATAAATCTGCAGGCAGACGGGCAGCATCATTGTCGAAACGTACATACTTATGTACGAATATGACAACAAACAATGAAATTCCAATTGATTCCCTTTTTTCCAACGTGGAATAAAAATCACTCTTCAGCGGTTGTTATCAGAGCAGCAGCGGCAATAGCAGTAGCAGTAGCAGCAGCAACAACAATTGCTGCATTACAATTTCAATTTTAGTTGGTACGAGCGCGCCGTGGCTGTCGTCAGTTAACGCTGATGCCCGATGTTGCTGCTGTGTTGTTGCCTTGCGGCGGGCGCTGCAATGACGACAGCGATTGCGAGTGAGCGATCTGGCATAGAGCGAACAGGGGTGAGATTCTCGCTCTCTAAATGTGTACTCGTACATATATTTGTAGTTGTACAATTGCGGCAAATTAGATAATTCTCGTAAAGTCCTTGCTAGCAAACGCTGCTTGCTGCCTCTTCGAAACAAATGACATCGATTCATTTGAAGCGCACACATACACACGCAAACAAACGACAACGGACATTGTGATAGTGTGTATGTGTGTGTGTGTGTGTGTGTGTGTGTGTGTGTGTGTGTGTGTGTGTGTTTGTGTGTGTGTGTGTGTGTGTGTGTGTGTGTGTGTGTGTGTGTAACTGTGTATCATCTGTGCAACGACTGATGATGATGATGATGGACGAAATAGCAGCCGCATCCTTGTTTGTTTGTGTTGTTGTTGTTGTTTTCACTCATTCTCTTTATTTACTTGCTTGCTGGCTGCTTGCCTGCTTGCCTGCAAGCAAGGATCTGTTTGCAACGACGACGCAAACAACAGCAACAACAACAACAACAACAACAACGAGCAGCATTTATACATATATACAGCAGCAGTTTCATCCCCTGCTGTTTGCGGATAAGAGATGCAGATAGTCGTCGTCATCGTTACATTACCACACCAGATACACGCTATGGATGCTGCCACCAACCAACCATTGACGAGTAAAACAGAATCAACAGAATCAAACATAAACACACAAACACACAAACACATACATACATATGCACATATGTACATACAACACAGATTGAGAATCTTTCATTTAGTCATTCATTCATTCAGTCATTCCATTCGGTTGGTTGTACTTGTGTACGTTTGCTCGTTGGTTCGCTTACAACACAACACAACGCCACGCAGCGCATCGTTCTTTGTCGCAGGCAGCACAGCATATCTCGCAATCATCAACAATCGAATGAAATCAAAATATCAACAACAACAACAACAACAATAACGAGAAGAGCAAACGCTGCTGCTTCTCCTTTCTGTCATCGTCATCATCATCATCATCATCATCATCATTAACAGCAACATCAACAATAACAACATCAACAGCCGCAGCATCACCATCATCATGAACGTTGTCAACGTCGTCGTCGTCGTGGTCGTCACCGTCGTCGTAGTTGTAGTCAAAATTATCAACCACTGTCGTTATCGCAGGCTTTAGTTGTTGCTGTTGTTGTTACTGTTGTGCTGTCGTGGTTGTTGCTGACGCTGTTACTGTCGTTGTCGTTGTCGTCCATGCGAATGAATCCGTTTTAGTTTTTAGTCTTTCAAAGATACCCGGCAGACAGACAACAACTTTTCTCTCATTCTCGTTGCGGTGCACTCGATGCTCGTGGTTTCGCCGTTCTATCGACTTTTTCGTATGTTTTCGTTGGCATAATTGTGGATTATAAAAGTAAAGTCTGTGTCTAGTGATTTTATAATTTAAATTAAGGAAACAGAAAGAAGTAATACATTCCTAATAATCAAAACAAAAAAAAACAAATAATAAGTTCACTTAATTTAAATATTGAAAATTTGCTTAAAGAATCCTGTGTGAAATTCGAAACGAAGGATTGAAAGTGCTCTTTAAAGACTGAAGGAAATGTGAAATGTGTTGTGAATATTCTTTAAGGTTGTGTTAACATTCGAAAGATTGCAGTGCGGAGTCTGTCTCAGTGATAACAAACAAGGATTACACACACACACACCCACACACACATACACACACATACGCACACACACACACACACACACACACACACACACACACACACATACACAGACACACACACACCGACACACCAACATTGTAAACACAGTTTTCAAAATATTCTAACGGCTTTAATATGATTTTCGATCGCTATGCGGCGATGTCAGGTATGATGATAGCCTCCTCCCCCTCTCAAAAAATAAAACACACTCATACATACAAAGGGGTGCCATTATACTTAGTAGTTATTTCACCGACGGCATGTTGGATAAAGTGATGGAAGTATGAAAAATTTTGATTGCCAAACAACGATTTTTAATGAATGTAAAATCTTTTGAGAGCTGAAAAGTCTGGATCTAGTGATTTTATAATTTTAATGTGGACATTAGGACTCTAGGAGATGATTTTGTATGACTCCCAGAAACAGAGATTTTCTGGTGCATCAAAGAGCAATGGGCAATTTTATTTAGTCCAAACAAAAATATTTTTCTTAGCAATATTTCTTTTTGTTCCGGATATTTGAATTTTGTTTTCTTTTTAGCGACATTTCACCTGAGCCAAACTAATTATCTGGAATCATTCGATATCCTTTTGGGTAGGATAAAAAGTCGTACGATAATTTGAATAGTCCAAATCTTTAGCTTTCAAACTCATTTAAACATCGGTCTTTGTTCTTATGTGATAGATTCTTAATAGGTTCTTCTCAGAACCTTAAAATCATATTCTTGCTTGCTTAAAAACCATATTCTTACAAAAATAGGAAGTATTGCTTCCTCACATTTCCTTGCTTGTGGAGAAATTTTATTTTGTTCAGCATTCATATGCATATGTAGTATACATACCTACATAAATGGATCAGATTATAAGAAATTTTAAGATTTGTGCCAGTTCAATGAGTCAATCAATCAGGTTCATTTCCAATCGTTAGTCGATTTTTTTTTCATTTTTAAATACTTAACAGAAGGAACTCAATTTGAAAACAGCTATACCAGTAGCTTCCGTATTACAAATCTTCTCATGTACAAACCTTGAAATAATCCCTAAAATTAAATTGCTCAACTAAATGATCGAAAAATTCTATGAATTCTGCAATCTTGAAGATAAGAAATAATACATGTAATTGAATCTGGGACAATTTCTTTAAAGCTGAATGAGGTGTAGCTTCTTTTCTAGTGAGCATAAATACTTAACATCAGGGACATGCAGAGAAAATATGGTCCCAGGGGGAAAGGGGATTTTGAAATATACTATATGCACATAATTTCAACCTAGTTTGAACGATTTTTCAGAAAGCAGTTTTGGAAATTCGTCAAAAATACATTTATAAACTTTTTCCAAAAGTAAATACTGTTTAAAAGTTTTACATATTCTGGCTTTCAAATTCCAGTTAAATAATTGAAAATCATAAGTTCTCACCTTGCTAAACTGTCAGGTAAGCTGATAAGCTTGATTAGAAAGTAAGTAGATAGTTATAAAAATTAACTAAAAATAGTAAATTTAATTAGTATGTATGCATTTGAAATAGAAAATTCATCAAGGTAAATTAACAACCTTGATATGGAAACTTTAATATCGCAGGTCTCCATTTAGTTTTGCATAGACTAGAGAGCTGATAGAACTTTTGTAAAAAACAAATGGGAAAATATAACATAAATTATTTTTCAAAAATATCAAAGCTTTGCTTTCAGCAGCTCAGAAGCAAGGGCCCTTCTAAAAAATCCGAGCCCGGAGATAGTCAAATATGTTGCGATGGAAATTTTCCACGTTACACTTTCTTGACAAATAGAGATAATCTTCCTTGGTTAATTGGTTAAATTAAGATTTTTTTTTTCTTATTTCTGATTTACCTAACAAATTTCTTTTAAAATAACTTTGGTTCTACTAAAATTCGGTACACCCGAGGAGTTGTCGTCAACAATCGACAATTTTCATTTATGGTAAATAAACTAGGTACATTAGAAAAACCTCAAACTTTAACATTGCGAGTTACGAATTTAGCTTAACCGAAACCTATCACTTACAGACAAGATGGAATTTCCAGTTTGCAGTTTGGAAACGAAGGTGTTAACTCACATTTTGCCAAACTAACGAATTTATAATTTCTATAAACAATAACGCATTAACAGTTCCATTGAAAGCTCAAATTACTTTCCCCGTGGCGAAAAGAGAATGTTCATCATGCGGATCATTAATTTTTGAAACATGCACATTAATCTGAGTCTTCATCAAAACTATATTTATAACCATTTTCACATTTTCCCAAAAGTAACGACTTTTTTAAGGTACACGGCACCACCTCTTGGCAGGCAATGGCAAACATACAAGAGTAAAAATTGCCCATGAAAAGCTTTTCACTTCGCTGACTCGGATTCGGCATAAAACTACGACATGAGTGGATGCGAAAAGCTCGGCCTAGGCCCTCCATGCGCTGTTGTGCCATTAAAAGAATGACGAGAAGAACGATTGTTTAAAGTTTCTACATGTTCTAGTTTTCAAATTGGACTTAAATAATTAAAATTGATTAGGTCTCACCGTGCTAAAAGGTCAGGTAATCAGATAAGCTCATTTGGAAGGTAGTTTTGAAAGTCAACAAAAAATAATACAATAAGATTATTTTACTTCAAAAATTCATTCAGATAAATCAATAAACCTGATCAAGAAATTATAAGCCCCACAGTTCCCTCTATATATGTTTCAGAGTCTACAGTTGACCAAACTTCTGTAAACACCATATACAACAAAAAATCGACTTTCTACAGAAGATACAAAAAAAATCCCAGAAAAATATTTTCAAAAATTTCCAATTTTAATTTCATCAGGCCCTGAATCACGGGCTTCATCTCCACCCCCTTGATTTAAACCCTTCTTCTGGTAAACGCTTCATATATAGATTGTAACACTACTTTAGTAAAGTTTTTTTTAGAATAATTTATTGAGTTAAAGAAAAGAAATAAACAAGCAAGAAATTAAGGTGCCCAAGAAAAGAACTTTGATGCGAATTTGATACTTTTATTCGAAAAGTTCAATGAGCGCTTTGCTTTGCTAAAAATTAATCGAGGACAAGATTTTGAAATATCGATAATCATTGTTAAGTCGCTACAATTGTCGATAGTTAAGGAGAACGTTGCTTGTCGACAATATCGGCAATTGTGTAGCTACCATAATTCCCATTCCTAATTCGGCTTAAAAATATAAGTACGAGTATTTCTGATTGAGATTTTCTTTTAAATAGTTTCTTGAAAATGTGATTAAGGAATTAAAATATGGAACTTTTAACATATTTATTCAAAAAATACTTATATATGGTATGTATATCGTACGTATGTGCACATAATTTCGCTATGCTCTATAATAATTTTTAACGCTTCAAGTAAACATAAGTAGTAAGTCTCGAAGTGACAAAAGAAAAAAAAGACAAAATCAAAATCAAAAAGATATGGAAATGATTTTATGTATGTATTTTTGTACCCTGAAATTGGAATTGCAAAGCATATTAAGTTTTTGCGATATGTAAATGGGGTCAAATGGCCCAGAAGCTATAAAGTAAATTCAATAATAACCTTACAAACATATTTACTATTGTTAGCATTAAGCATTAAGTTGATTTTTTTTATAAGTAGAACTATGTTGGCTATAATTATTATATGGCGGTAATTAGTTATACTTTATGGTGAAATTGTCACAAAAGTTAAACAACAAATGCAAACTGAGGCGCAAAGCATGTAAGGGATGGTGAGAAATAGAATTTTTCGATTTCCGCGCAGCCCAAATTCTGCACCCAGATATGGACTTTTTCTAAAAATTTTATGTACATATGTATATATAAAAAACCTTCGAGATCTACTTACTTAAAGATACTAAAGAGTGATTTAAACAACAACAACAAAAAAAACACTTAAATTTTACAAAAGTGAATGAAATTTTTATTTGGATCGATAAATCAATTCCTGCCACTTACTTTTTGAAGATAATTTCACTTAAATGTTGCCCGCGGCTACGCTTCAAATGGTCCATTCTGAAGGTCGAACGGCAAAGTGAAAAGCTTTTCATAGCAATTTTTACTCTTGTAGATTTGCCATTGCCTGCCAAAAGGTGGTGCCGTGTAGAAAAATTATCTTTTCTACTTTTCGATTTTGCCTGTGCCGAGATTCGAACCCCGGACACTCTGTGTAGCAGTCCAACGCACTACCACTACGCCACAACAAGCATTTTTTTTGAGAATTAACATAGCTCCTCAAAAAATACTCCAACGAGGTCAAATCACACGATCTTGGTGGCCAATTGGCTGCATCAAAACGTTAGATTAACTGCTCACCAAATTGATGCATGGTTTCGCATTCAGTGTGGCATGTGGCACCGTCCTGTTGGAACCACATGTCGGCCGCGTCCAATTCATGCATTTTCAGCAAAAAAAAAAGAGTCGGTTATCATCGAACGGTAAATTTCTCCATTGACCTTAACATTGCGTCCTACATAGTCTTTGAAGCAGTACGACCCAATGATGCCGCCTACCGACTGCCAATAAACCGCACCAAACAGTGCATTTTTTGAGATACATTGGTAGCTGCTGAATTGCCTCTGGCTGGTCTTCACTCCAAATACGGCAATTCTGCTTATTCACGTATCCATTGAGCCAAAAATGAACCTCGTCGCTGAAGACAATTTTGTGATGTAGCTTGCGAAACACATTTTTTCACAGAGCATTAATGTTGATAATAAATTCATAATGAAATGGCAAACCAAACTGAGCCTTTTTTACTTTGACACATGTCAAGAATCACGCGTGAACTATCAGACATATAAAAACGTTAAAAACCGAGTAGCGATAAAAATCACCCTTTACTTACACGCACTGAGAGCCTAGACCCTAGCTACTCGCATCCCATTCTTCTAAGTTAGTTACAGTTTTAAGTCAGTCTACAGTTTTATATCAAATTCAAAACGCTAAGTGAAAACATTTCTTTAAGAACCTTTCCTTTTTATATGAAAGGTGCATTAGTTTTGCTTATGTAAATTTTTTTAGCCTCGGGTTGGGATCGAGACCATTCCCGCTATTTTAATCACTGCCACAAGGCAGCTAACTGATTTTTTGTCTGTTTTTTTTGTTTATTTCATAATTATAGAAATATTAATTTACTACGTCAAAAGGTTTTACTAAAGTCAGAATACACATCACCGGTTTGTAAACTATTGGCAAAACTTTCTAACAAGTTGTCGATTTGCGCGATTTTGCCCATGTTGAAAAGGTGAAATACTTAGATTTATGTTAAAATTTTTTAGTTAATTTTTTTTTTTTTTTTGATTTTTAAGTAGCTATAATCACACTATAATCACACATCGGAGGATATTAATCTATTTTTCTCCTGAATAATCTCAAGGTGCAGAAAATATGATTAGAGAAACCTCTTCAAATAAAATTTCACTGACTTCAAAAACAACAATTGAGCAACAACAATTAATGATTAAAAATGTAAATAGAATTTTGCGAACGGATGTGAAATTTCCAGAAAACCTAACGCCTTTGCCGCCTTTTCACTTCAATTGTCCAATTTCACACCAGAGACCTCAAAAGAATGCGACAGCGGCAGCGGCAGCGGCAGTGGCGGCACCAGGATATCTTCTTTTTGTTGGTTTGTGCCTGATTGTGTGCGGTCAAACACATACACACTACAAACATGAAAACATACAAATTAATCAAATATTTTATTAGTTTGGCGCATGCCGCACACATTTGATGTTTTTAACACTCCGATTACCCCGAAATGATTAATTTCCAAGAATTCTTCAAGTGCTCTCTCAAGCGATGCAGATTTTTGTATAATATTTAGTATCACTAATAAACAATAGATAAGTTCTTTTGCGTTATTGCAGCAATGCTAAAACAAATTGGAAACACAAAAAAACAAAAAAACAAAAAAACACAAAGCAAAAGTCCAAAAATACTACTTGAGTGTTAAACACGTGAAAAACTCTTCACTTTTCATTCAATCATTCAAAGATAGTTCGATTCGTAGATGAGCTCGATTAGTTTGTGTTGTCTTTTCAGTGGCCTGCATTGCTTGAATGCCTGCCTGCCTGCCTGCCTGCCTGCCTACCACCCTGCCTGCCTGCCTGTCAATCAATCAACTTCTACGTTGTCTGTTGACAACGATGATACATTGCTTACCTCAGTAGTAACGCGAACAATATTGACGATTGCCAACCATAGATAATGCCAATTTTCTTATTAACTTATTGTTTAGATTGACAGCGTATAAATGAAGTTCAGTTAGTTTTTTCAATTAGCTTTTTTGTTTTTTCCTTCTTTTTTTTGGAGGACAATATTATCTATTCTGTTGTTCTACTTGTTCTATTTGTACTCGCTTGTATGGTAGCTAGTTAACTAACAAATACTTGTTCTACATGCTCAAACAAATCAATTATTTGGTGTTTTTTATTGATTTCAAATTCAATTTATCTTTGCCTAGGATCTAATATTGATTGTCTCTTCATATTTTGTATTGATAGTAAGTAGTTGATGGTGTAGTTTTTATGCCTTAAGAATGATATAAGTTGTCACTGTTTGTGGTGTATCAGAAATACAAAATAGATACGAGTAACTTAGCAGGCGATAATTCAGTTGGCTTGGTCACTTGGTCAGGCAATCGAATATACATAACCTTGAAAATACCAGGAGTAGAGGTTGAGCAGGGTGGGTAATACCAAAAGGTCGAAGTATAGAATTGTTAACAGTAGGAACAAGTTGAAGGGAAATTAAAGAATTAAATCATTGGAGATCAGTTGTAGTCGTCTGCCAGGATTCATCCTACTAAAGGAATTACTAAAATACATGTATGAAAAATTTATATATAATATTCTTATGAATGAAGGAATTGAACATCAAATGATTTTCCAAAAATTACAATAATTAAAAGACGAATGAATCTGAAATAATTTCCACAATGTGTACCAATTAACTAATGTACCTTTCCTTTTAAAAAAAATTATAAAATTTTTAATGTCGAAGCTTCCATTTTGTTGTCAAGTACTCTCAAAAGATTATCAAATAATATTAGACACGGGTAAATGATTTTTCGTCAGCATGTCTTTCATTGATATTTTTAATAAACATTTCAACAAATTTAAAACGTATATTATTATTATGGCTGAGAGAGGCTTAAGTTTGAAATAAGAATGCCTACATTGTGAAATTAAACCCCGGTTAAGTACCTCAGTTGAAGATGTCAAACTTTTGAGGCACTTAAGCGGGGAAGTCAATTAATAGGAGCACTTTCTATGGATATTTGCAGAAAAAAGTATCTAAATAGAGGCACTTAAGTGAAAGTTACGTAACCCTCAGTGGGACGCCCTACAGAAGTTTACTTCTTCAGAACGTTTGGAGTTTGGATTTTTCAGCTTAGGTTTCGTAATCTTGTAAAAACCAGAGTCTATCGCAGACATTACAGGCTGCGTGGCCGAAGGAATTTTTAACGACTTGCTGATTTATGCAAACGATAAGCCTTGTATAAGTCAGTTTAATGATTCTCTGATCCCAGGTGTGCTACAACTGGAATATCTTCATTTCGATCGTTTGCATTTTCAATACATGCTACGCCATCTGCAAAATCATCATCCCCATCGAAGCAATCGAATTTTTTTGCTACATCATTGTAATTATAATCTTACCATCATCATCAGTATTATCATCATTATAATAATCATCATCATCATCATCATCAAAATATTCAGTGTGTATGATCTCAACAGTTGGATAATTTGGCTCTTGCCGGTCTGAGAACTCGCGAATGTTATAAGGCTTACTAATTATAATCTTGTCAAATCTCGTTTAAGTTCTGTGCTGATGTGAGTTGTTTTCTTTCCACGAAGGAAAGATTTTCAGGCAATATTTCAAGTAAATCTTATGCCCTTCTCTTTCATTGAGAAGCTGGAATTTCGGCCACCGCAATGACTACCTGGTGCTGTATAAACTGAGAACCTTCGTCGGGATGCAATGACATGAGTCTTTGCGAGTTATTTTTCAATGAAATTCGAATTCTGTTGTGCCTCAAGTTGCTTGCGAAGTCTACACTCTCGCGATGTCTCAGTGCTGGTTTTAGCTTTTTTTTTCTCGATAGCAGAATCTGAATTTTGTATTCAGTCTATACTTGCTTATTCTTTCACATCTATAAATTTCAAAAAAAATTTTTTTAAATGTAAATTTTTTTTTTCGAAATTTCAAATTGTCGGCATTGTCGAAACTGAAATTTGACGAGAAACTGATGGTCAGCGAACTCTATCAATAAAGTTTTTGTCTTTCTCGATTGATAGAGGGGACTGCCCATCATCTCCGTCTTTCGCCCATCGTCTTTTACCCACGGAATAAATTTAAAAACGATTCTAAAGAAGTAAACTTGAAAACGATATAAATGAGAAACCATAAGAACGTCGGTTACCTTGCTTGTCGCATTTAGGGTTAAAATAGCGGTAAAAATTTAGCTTAAATACTGTCGTAGCCAGTAGTAGTCAATCTCCGATTGCCTTCATCGGCTGAGAATAGATTTGGTTCTAATAAATGTAAGAAATATGTTGTGAATTTTAGAGGGTGTAAATGACTTTCGCCTTCCCCGAAGTAATGAGGTGACCAAGTATGTCACATATGAACGTAAATACTCAGACGTGATATAGCTGGCAATATGTATACACTGAGAGCAAATACTATGTATTAAAGTCCTGCGAAATATATTATGAATTTTAGAGGGTACAAACGATATACGAAATACTTAATGATGTGACCAAGTGTGTCACATATGAACGTAAATACTCACACGTGACATAGTTGGCAATATGTATTCACTGGGATCAAATACTATTAAAAGATTAGTTTAGAAGTTATTAAAAGTTAAAGTCGGTGAAATGTGGAAAATTTGCATTTTGGTTGAAATTTACATATTTTTCCATATGCTTTTCTTACATAGGTTTGGTCGGCCGTAGTCGTTGAATAATATATGTAAACCTACGAGGTTACAATATCTACATCAAGTTTAATATTTTGCCTAGATGAATTTCGCATTTTTTCACAATGCAATTTATTTACTTACTACTTTTTGTTGATTTTCAAAGTTTTATAAGTACCATCAAAAAATAGTAATATGCCTGTTTACCTGACCTTTGCGCAAGGTGAGACCAAATAGTTGTCAGTTCTGGAAATGCAGTTTAAAGGCCACCATATGTTGAAACATTATTCAGTAATTACTCTGTGCCACAAAGTCAAATTTCTTTTCCATCGGACTGTTCTAGGGTAATTCGAGGTCGCTGAGCTTGAATCTGAAGACCGTTTTGCTTTATCACATCAGTCACATCTAAATATTCAATCTTCACCCCAAAGTTTTCCTCCCCATTTTTATATTACATTAAAAAGTTAATCCAACGTTCTCTTTTCTATTATAGGCAGCAGCGGTGACGAATACGAGCCCGGTGTGCGGCATCTTAATATAGCACAATTCGCTGCGCATAGCCATCACACTCATCATAATCATCATCATCATCATCCTCACAGTCATCAGCATACGGCAGTGCCACCGGCAGCACCTCCACCACCGCCGCCATCACATTTAGCGCTGCCGTTAACACCAGCGCACCATCAATTGAACTTTGAGGCTGAGCAGCGTAAACAACAGCAAAGTAGTGCAACAAAGTATCTACACAACGGTGGACATCACAGCTACTGCGAATCACCGCAACATTCGCCGCCGCCATTGCCACCATCAGGACTGTCATCGGTGAATGTATCACCAACTACAGCTGCCGCAGCAGCTGTGAATCTTCAATTGCAACCACACCAACAGCACCCGCCCACACTACACAACATGGATCAATTGCTTAGCAATAAAATGCAAGCGGAGCGTTTTCTCTCCGAGATGGCGCGTCTGCAAGAGCCGATCTGTGATCTCGATATACGCGAGACGGGTGTCTTTGCGAAAGTGGCGCTGTCGCGCGGCAAACGCTACGGCCCCTTCGGAGTGAAGTTGTGCCCGGAGCCAACGGAGCGGAATCTAGCATGGGAAGTAAGTACGAAATGAAATTAATGAAATGAAAGTTTTTTGGGTGGAAAAACTCGAAAATTCGCCCAATCGGTTTTGCTTTGCTGTGGTGACAATTTTTCCGTTGCTTAATCCTTTCACAGCTGCAGTGCGAACAACTATGCACAGCTCAAATTTCCATGCAGCGAACACATTTGCAATCAGCGTATGCAATTATTCCAAATTGTAACTTAATCCTATCAAGCGTTTCCCATAAATTTGCCCAAAAATTAGTTGTATACTTTTCGATTTTTTTCATTCGATTTTTGGTGCCGATATGTTACAAAATTCAATGAAAATTAAATGATTGAGAAAATATTCGATTATAAATCGAGGCCCGATGATACTCCGTCGTCCGTATGCATCAATTGTCAATCAAATTGTCACACACTGACAAGGGAGAGACAAGCCAAACAATAACAAAAAAAAAAAAAAAAAAAATACCAACCACACACACACACACAGCCAGCACATAAAAAAGGATATTGGCAGGAGTATCTTCGACCAGAGCTAATTTTTCGCATCATCAACGAAGGCAAACATGCGCAAATCCACAAAGTGGTCCCCTAAATGAGGCTTAAATTCGGTATACGGATAATTCCAATTAGGGTCTTCACACGCACACACACACATACAGTGACAACACATCATCGCATATTTGCAGCACGATCCCTGATGCCACTGCCACTGCCGCTGCCGCTGCTACTTACTGCTGCTGATACTAACCCAGCCTAACTGACAATCCAATCAAATTATCGCGCCTTGTGCAGATGAATTGACTGAATACCCTAAATTGTACCACACAGTAACACAAGCAAAAAACAAAAAACACATTCCAGGTAGTGATAATGACTGACTGACTGACTGACTGACTGAATGCCTCACTGCAGAGCGAGCGCTCACAGCCACTCGAGTTCGACATAAGATTGAAAAATTGCGCTTAAATTCTAAATTGATCCTTTCTTCTTCTTTAGTTATTGTTGTTATTATTGCTGTTGTTTTTGTTGCTGCTGTTGTTGTTGTTGTTGTTGTTGTTGTAGGAAAAATCTTGTCTGCCGTTTCGCCCCTGTGTCTGTGCCACTCTGGCTTTTGTTATTGTTGTTATGTTTTCCATCACCAGATGATCCTCAAATCAAGCGCACCCGATATTTTGTCATCAGAGATCTCCAAGTGTTACCATTACTTACTTACTGACATACCTTTGTATTTGTATCTCATGTGTCTGTACGAGTATGTACATATATCACGTTCTGCTCTACTTTCGGCATTTGTCGCATCAACCTACCAGTAACTATTCCAGCCATGATGTGGTGTGAACATCAGAAATACAAATAGCAGATTATCTCGAGCGTGTAAATATTTTTCTTATTGTTGACATTATGTTGTTGCTGATGGCTGTTGGTTGTACGGTTCGGTTTTCTTCATCTATTTTTTTTTTTTTCTATCAACTTTTGATATATTGAGGACGTGGCAGAAGAAGCAACAGCAGCAGCAACACCTAATAATAATGAAGTTATGAATTTTTTAGTGCAAAAAAAATTGAATAATTTCTGCAAAGCAATTATCCACAAAGCAGCAAGCAGGAAAAGCCGGAAAGTAAGGTAAAGGAAACGTAATGCCAAAAGCAGGAACTGCTACTGCTCACTGGCATTGTCTACGTAGTATTCATCGTTTTCCACATTTCATTCATTCATTCATTGGGGATTAAGATGATCTCATGATATTCAGTTGTCACTTTTATGGAATGGGAATTGTCACTTTAATCTGGATCGTAATTTCATCTTTCGTTTCAGCATAGAAATCATTTGCTTCTGTTTTCGTTTCTGCATTATTCATTTTTCCTATGTTCGAATACGATTCCTTTTTGCATCTTCCTTATATTTTTGCACGATCAAAATAAAAAACAGATAATCTTCAGCATACAACATGTAGTACATAGCTAATCTATTGATTATACCATATATAGTAGCACAGTGGGATATTTGCTTTAAAAAGTTAATTTAAAAAAGTGCTTTTTATTAACAAATATAAATTTTTAAATTGTGATATCTCTTCAAAAATGATTGCAACTGCAATCCAAATCAATGAATCCTTAATTTATACGACGGTAGCTCAATCGATGTATATGTACACGAGCTTAATTCCAAATCGGGGAAAAAAACCTGTTTTTCCTGTATGCCTCTGTTGGATCCAACTATCCTGGATATTACCTAGGTAATGCACTCAATAGCGGCTCCAAAGTGCAGTTCTGGCAGTTCCGGCGTTAGCAACGTGAAAATAATAAAAAATTATGTACGTCACTGGGAAACCCTACAGAAGTTTACTTCTACAGAACGATAGCATTTTGAACTTTCAGGTTAGGTTTGGTAAACTTGTAATAACCAGAGTCTGTTGCAGACATTACAGGCGGCGTGGCCGAAGGAATTTTTAACGACGTGCTGATTTATGCCAACGAAGAGCCTTATATAGTTCAGTTTGATGACTATCTGATCCCAGGTGTGCTACATTTGGGTTAACTTCATTTCAATTTTGTTTTTTGCATTTGCAACGCCCTCTGCAAAATCATCATCTTCATCCAAAAATTCATACTAAAAGCATGCGAATTTATTTGCTACATTGTAATTATAATCTTACCATCATCCTCATCATTAATATATTTAGGTTGTATGATCTCAACAGGTGGAAAATTTCCCACTTACCGGTCTGAGAACTCGCGATTGTTATGTGGTTGATTAGAAACTTGGCAAATCTCGTCTATGTTTTGTTGTGCTGATGTGGTTTTGTTTTCTTTCCATGGAGGAAAGATTTTCAGGAAAATTTTCAAGTAAATCTTCTGCCCTTCTCTTACTTCTTGAGAAGCTGGGAATTCGGCCACCTCAATGATTGCCAAAAAAAAATGGCAGCGCAAAATGGGCTGCGGTCTAGGAGCAGGCATCTACTCCGAGTCTCTCCAACTATCCTCATCCATACGCCTCTCCCCAACGAAGCACAAGTGTATTCCACGATGAATTTATGGAAATAAGAGAGGCGTGCAGATCACTTTATAACAGTGTTCGGCAAATTAACACATTCAAACAGTTGTCGTTGTGTGAGTCGCTGAGTGAGAGTAATGCACAGTGATAAATGCTTGGATCAATGTCAAGCAAACAACTTTAGCAAACAATTTTGCGTCCTTTAATTAGTATTTACTATAACTTCGTCTATGTTTACGTTTAAATTTGTGCACTTAATAATACTTAATTAAATTTACTAGATGTTTGTCTGTCAAATTATTGCGATATTTTGTCTGAATATTTTCGATGTCGGAAAACGGTGATTCGCAGAAATATGTGGACTCAAACATTGAAAATAATTTGTATATTTCACAGACTGAAGTTGTGTATTTAGTTTTGTCTATATTTTTCCAAAACTCAACACCATTTTCGAGTGGCAGAAACAAATCTGATCTCATATTTTGTATCTCAATTTGAATGGCAGGACTGAATGAATTTATATTACATTGGAGAGGGTTTTGATATAATTCAACAATATTTCTAACGCCATCGAAACCTTTTATACGGCTGTTGAAATTTGTCAAGAGCTGATCCACTAATTTGAAAAAATCTTGAAAATTGTATTTGTATTGTATTTTGAATTCTTGGGCTATTGTCTTCGTGTGCGGCATATTTGACAAATCATCACTTTTTAAATTACTATGTAAAATTTCAAGTTGAACTTTGAATTTGTCTATAGAAGAAATTAAGTCCCATATCAATTTGTTTTTACCCTGCAACGTCAAATTCAGCCTGTTAAATAGAGCAGTCATATCGACAAGAAACCCAAAATCTAACTTAAATTTTCAAACAGATCTGTTTCTATTTGTTGCTGTAAAAACTCCATTACCTCGTTACGCAAATTGAATAGTCTTTCAAGACTTCTTTCACGGCTTAACCAACGAATTTCCGTATGTAATAGCAAGTCCCCATATTCACAGTCAAGCTCGTCTAAAAGTGTGGTAAATTTCCAGTGAGTTTATGAATTGTGGCCGCCTCTTATCTTATTAATAACTAATTTCTATAAATAATTTCTTCATAAAACGGTTTTTATAAATTTATCAAATAAGATTTCCTTGCTTCGCCAACATATGTCTCTACATCTTTATGAAAAGACCTATAATGCCTTTCTAAATTAAAGGATTTCATACCTATTTTCCTTTTGCAAACCAAACACTCAGCCTCCCCATATAAAATTTCGGGAAAAAAATATTTCAACTCCCATTCTATTTTAAATATTACCATATTTTTTCTTAGTGCACTTTGCGAAATCGTAATAACGTTGTGCTCGCTTTGCGGTCAGATGACGAATGATACGCTCTTTGATTTCACATTTCCACATGAGTGTGAATATTTCGGCAGATATCGTGTGTTGCTCGTGCGAGCTCGGCTACTTATTTTTCTGAGAGACCGCTCCGCGAACGTTACGAACCCTTCTTTATAACATCAGGAATAATGGGGGCTATCTTTACGGACAGTAAAGCTGCTATTAAAGCCTTAGATTCTTCCATTATAAATTCCAAATTGTGTAGTTCTGCCATGCAAGGAGGATCTCTACTTGGTCAAGGGCTAGAAATTATTCTAATACGGGTGTCAGGCGATAATAACATCGAGGGTGATGAAATGACAGTCGAGCTAGCTAGGTTGGGTTCGGCCCTTGACATCGCTACAGCGGAATCTGTCGCAATTCCGTTTGGCAGTGTTAAGGCCACTCTTGCTTCTCACTACCTCACTATAGTCACACATAAGTGGAAACGACTGGACTATGTCTACGAAAACGTGGCCAGAATATAATGACCACAGGACAAAACAACTGGTAGAGTGTTCTCATTCCAATATCTCATGCATTACCACTGTTCTCAGAGGCCACTGCGAGGTGGGGGATGCAGCAAGACTTAATCTTCCATTCTTTTGATAAAAAGTGAGGTCGTAATTAATGTATGTATGAAAGTCTCTGCATCTGAACCCCAAAGAGTTATGTCCACTTTGTGAGATTCAAATATTATATATGAGTAGGCTTTTCATCTCGATTTCCGAGATATTGGAGGAATGGTTTGCCAAATGAACGAAGTGTTGCTCTTACCAAACCTGGGCAGGCACATAAACAGTGAAAGAGACTTTCAGTAATTTTAAGTACTGAGTTCATTTTTAAGCATCCAAAATCGATACTTCCTAGAATCGAGTACTACACCGTTTCTTTTGAGAATCGAGTACTTACTACTTCAGCAATCGATTAATCAATTTCCCATAATTGCATATAAAGTTCTCTGAAAGGAAGACGCAAGTATCGGGACTATAAATACCATAACTACTCTTAATCATTGGCAGATGAAAAGTGGTTTTGGGGATAAACCTGCTTTTAATTCCCAATAAATATCTCAGACACTGTGATCTTTGCTTTGCAGTTAAAAGAATTTTTGAAAAAACCAAAAATTCTCTTATCAAGGCGATATTTTCTAATCTTATTGCTAATATTATGAATTTTTTTTTAATGAAAATCACATGTCCTTGTTTGTCTAGTGCTATTCACTGTTATCTCATTTTTATTTGATAAATATAACTGCTTCTAAAGCGCCATTTTCTTTCTTTTCGTTTAATCGTACAACAGTGCATTGAGGGCCAGCCTAGGCCGAGCTTCTCCCATCCTTTTATGCGTTGTGCGTGTTATATTCGTACATCAATGGAAGGGACCTACAGTTGTATGCCGAAACCGTTGCTTCTATGTTAAAAGACTGGTTATCGTAAAGCGGCCACGCCTCCGATTTCATCGCCCTCTCTCGCCCGAAAAAAACACAAATCGACAACTGCAGACAATTCAAAATGTTTTTGTTTAAAGTTATCAATTGTTTTTCAATATTAGGTTCTTGCTCATATCAACACGTTCGTTGAAATGCTCATCACTTGGTGTTTTTAAATGCACTCAGACACACACACACATACACATACTTATATGGTATAAAGTAATATCATTAAATTTCCAAAAAAAAAAAAGACAAAAAATTATTGAAATCCCTTTGAAAAAAATTTAAAAAAAAATACATAAATTCAAACTCTCTTTCAAGTGCAGTAATCCGAAGCATATTTTATTCCATATACAATTTTTTACGAGTAATATTTTTAATATTTTTTTTTTCAGTTGTTTTGTTTTTAATTTGTACTTCAAAAGCTGTTAGCTCAATTTTTGGAGCGTGTGCCACTTTATTTGTTAGGAAAAACGAAAAAAAAACAGCACCGTTTTTCCAAATGACTTGCGAGACAAGAGCAATGCACACAAACACGGCTACACGAGTACTCGTATGCGAGCGAACACTCATTGACGGATACATTACCGCAGAAACACACACTCACACACACACACAAGCATACATCCGCACACAACTGAATGAATAAACAAAAATTCCAAATGCTTCTGCTCTCTTCCTCTTTACACGCTAGTTATGCACTATACACTTGAATGTACTCATACTTCTGCGACTACTTCCATAACTGCTGCCTCCTGCATGTCCCCCTGCATGCTTGCCCGCCTACCCGCCCGCTTGCCTTCCTTTTGCCCATGTTTTCGAGTGCAATTTTTCTCAAACAGAAACTTGCTAGAGAGTTATTCACTCTAGTTATTGTGCGTCGAGACGATTTGTTTTAAGTTGTTGCTATTACTGTTGGTTTGCTGGGTTATTGTTTGGTTTGGTTTTTCTCTCTCTCTCTCTCTTCCCAGTTTTTCTCTCCACACTTCGATTAGAGCGTTTTTGTTGTATTTTGTATACAAACACAGCAAGCAGTCAGCAGAAAACAGTAAATGCAAAAAATTGATTACAACAATTATAAAAGAAATAATTTTAACCCACACACACACACACACACACACACACACACACACACACACACACAAACACAAACGCACGAGCAGTTTTCCTATAGACAAGTATTTAGTGTCCAGCGGTGCGGTGCACATCCTCCTCTTAACTTTCCTCCTAACTGTCTGTGCAACATTCAATTAAGCCGTTATGTGTTAACTGTAAATGGTGCGTGTCTGCAAACAAATGAATCCGCATGTTGTGCTCGTGTTGTGTATGGCATGATGTATTATCTCCAGCCCTTCCACACATGAAGGCTATTCTTCTCGGATGAAATTTTTCTTTGGTATCTCTCTTTATCCTAAAATTCCAGTAGCTACACAAAAATCTGTAGTATTTAGTCAATTCCCACAGGACTATCATCACACTCCGACTAACACATATCACTTTTTTCTTGTTAATTTAGCTTCTTTTCATTTCTATTTTTATTTTTATCTCCTTTGCATCTTTCTGTTTTCGTGCAAGTCGTCACATTGTCTGCCAGCCTGCCTGCCTGCAATATGACAAATACTTAATTGTGTTTAATGGAAGTATGCATGAAATTTCTTCAATGCATGAGTATGTGTGCTCATTCAATTATAATTTCTGTCATTATCCTTTATAAATTTTGTAAGTAATTCATACTTATTTTCTGGTTCTTCTTGTGGTAAGTGAGACCAGAGAGAGCATCTATTCAAAAGTTAATAGCATTCATAGTATATAAAATTAATTTTCCACATTATTTCATTTCATTTGTTATGGTTATGGTTTTGGTTTTGGTTATGGCTATGGCTATGGCTTTTATGTTTGTTGTTTTACCGAAATTTTGTAGCTTATGGGAACTGCATACTTGTCCAGAGCACACCAGAGCACATTAACTTCCATTAGCTGTTGCACATGTGTGATTTGAATATCAGTTTGCATATGTATGAGTGTTTGCCATACCATCATTGAAATTATATATGATATTCTAGATACGAAGCTGTCACATTTCCTCCTATTGCTACAGGCAATATTTTTCCATTCATGTACTTACAAATACAAAAGCAAGCGCAGCATGAAAGGATGCTATAAACTCGGCTTGGGCCCTTCAAGCGCTATTGTACGATTAACCCTTTGACGGCGATAGGCAAATATGAGTGCCCATTTTATAAATTTGTAGATAAATGTTGTTTTGTTGTTGCTTTTGGTGGCTGTCCAGAGACAAAATCGCAATAAATCAAAACATGATTGAGCAATAGAAAAATTCCACGTCCAAGAGGTGAGCCCGAAAATTTTTAGAATTTTTACGAAGACATTAAAAACCAACCAGCAGTCCGACGACTTTACTCAAATAAAGTTCAGCTTTATTAAGCATTTTTTGAACAATAATTCACCAAAAAATTTATTCAAATTGTTTAACATTTTTCTTAACGTTCTTACCAGGTGAGGTGTACAAGTATGAAACCGGTAATGTGAAACTATACGCTCTGTCAAACCAAATCATTGGCGCCATTTCTTCGCATTTAGTTCTGTCATCAATATTCAGTTCATAAACAATCAAGTTTCATACAACAACATATTTCTTTTCGCTCGTAAAAATGTCGGATTTTTTACCTACAAACTACAATAAGCCAACATCATTGATTTTCTATTTCCAATTGAAGAAATCTGCTTTGGAATCTCATCGAATGCCTGTGAAAGCTTACAGCCAGCACGCTCTAGGCAAAACACAGTGCAACGAGTGGTTCAATAAGTTTAAAAGTGGCGATTTTGA
Source organism: Palloptera scutellata (assembly GCA_958295655.1). Classification (NCBI taxonomy): domain Eukaryota; kingdom Metazoa; phylum Arthropoda; class Insecta; order Diptera; family Pallopteridae; genus Palloptera; species Palloptera scutellata. Next base: position 16,522,039 of record OY282452.1, read on the forward strand.
TGTGAGAAACGAAGAACGTGGAAGACCACCGAAAACCGAAAAAATTTGAAGATGCCGAATTGCATGCTTTACACGATGAGAATGAGAGTCAAACTCAAGAACAACTTGCAGAACCATTAAATGTGGCCCAACAATGCATTTCACAACGTTTAAAAGCGATGGGATTGATTTTGAAGGTGGAAAGAGGGAAAATGGGTGCCGCATGAATTGACTGAAAGACAGCAAGAAAATCGAAAAACCACCTGTGAAATGTTGCTGCTCGCCAGGTACAAAAGAAAGTCATATCTTCATCGAATTGTTACTGGCGATGAAAAATGGATTTATTTCGAGAATTCCAAACGTAAACGATCATATGTTAAGCCCCGGTTCACCTGCCAAATCGACAGCAAATCTTAATCGCTTCGGAAAGAAGACAATACTCTGAGTTTTCTGGGATCAGCGAAGTGTTATCTGGTTTGATCTTCTGAAACCAGGTGAAACAGTTACTGGTCAACGCTACCAACAACAATTGACCGATTTGAACCATGCTGTGTGCCAAAAGCGTCCAGAATATCAAGCTAGGCAACACAAAGTGATTTTTGTTGATGACAATGCACCATCACATCGAAGAAAACAGACTGGGGAATTGGTAGATTCGTACAGCTGGGAAGCCCTCCCCCATGCGGCTTATTCACCAGACTTGGCTCCATCTGGCTACCACTTATTTTCATCAACGCGGCACGCACTTGCTGAGCAACACTTCGATTCGTACGAAAATGTGAAAAAATGGCTCGATGACAGGTTTGACTCAAAAAACGAACAGTTTTTTTTTGGCGATTTTTAGAGATGGGAAAAATATGTGGCCATCAGTTTGAATAATGAATGTATAAACATTTTTCTTAAATCAACTTGTAGTTTCTTAAAAAAATTACTTAGTTTCATACTTGTACATCTGGTAGTTAGAGACTGTACAGTACGTTAGGTGACTAATGCATAGGCTTGATTCCATCGATTTCGGAATATAGTACTACATAATTTTTGCAAACTTTCTTTGTTTTTCTTAGGGTTTGCTTCATTATAGCAGAATATCTTCCAATATGCCGAAGTTCCAGGTAGTTTGGAGGATTTGCCTCTTTTGGGACCAGAACGACATTATTTTCCTTATACCATTCCATAGTTGACCTGGAGTAATAGAGTTTTTGCACGCATTCTTCTATAGAAATTCTGGAGTTCCTGTCGTAATGAACGCATTGCTCCGTAGACCTCAGGTGTAAATAGCTTGCCTTCATGGTTTGGCGTTTTGGAAACTTGATATATTTTACTTCAGAGTATTTTCTGGGTGTTGCATCCCTATTCTATTGAAGTCCGCCTTACAGTAGGTCTCATCATCGAGAATCACGCATTCGAATTTGGTTAGGTAATTGCCATACAGCTTTCGGGCATTCGTCTTCGCTATTTTTTCCTTTGCTTTCGACCGGTCAGGTACTTTCTGCTGTTTGTAGGTCCTAAATCTTTGACTTCGCTTATATCGCATTACAGTTGGTTGAGATGTACTAGCTTTAGCTGCAATATCTCGAGTCGACCTCGTAAGATTAGCCGGATATGCACTAACAACCTTTTTCAGCACTTCTGGGTTATTTGCATCTTTTTTTCTGCCGAACCTTCGGTTCTGCAAATGGAGTTTCCCGCGTTGTAGTTGTTTATGACGTTATAAACCGCCGCTAAACTCACTGTGCTTTCCCTTGCAATGTCTAGTCTCTAGACTTCGTCTTATCTTTCAAGTAAATGTCCAGTATTAATTTGCGGTGCTGTTCTTATTGGTTCGACATGTTGACTTAAGTAGATCCAAGATGGAAATGAGTAATATAGAAAAAACTGCACTATATATGTATAGATACTTACGCTTGAAGATAACGATGTCCTAACTCTTGACAATTGCGTATAATGGATTCGCTATTTCCCAATCGACTTTAGTATTCAAGTTTATTTTTTTAATCTTTTTACGAGTATACCTATAATATTTAATATACAGATTTAAGTAGTTCCTCGTTTTCTATGGAAACCTTTTAATGGTATTGATGGGTGTTTATCAATATGTCTTGAGAGTATATCTTCAACTCAAAAACCTTAAAAACCTTTAAAACCTTTACGAGTGTATTATTTAAATATTTGATATTTTAGTGATTATTTTTATCACCACAAACGAATCTTGAATCTGTCCCAACCTGCTGATTTATACCTAGCTCTTTTTCTCCTATTTTTATGCATATACTAGGTATATATCTACATAAATTTAAAGAAGTAACTTAAGTTATGATTCTTAATTTTTATGAATCTTATTTCATTCGTAAAGGGTTTTCCAATAGGATCATAAAATAATTTTGTATTTAAATACAAATGTTTCTTTAAATTTCCTTTTTGATCTGGCAAATGAAAAAGATGTCATTCAAAGTTTACATTTTTGCCATTGTAAAGTTAAAAAAACGAACAACGTTTTGGAAATTATAAAAAATTACTATCGAAATTCTGAGGCGATGGTCGCAATTTTAAATCTCGGGCGTAATAATCGCCCCCACCAGACAGTCTATGCTTGGTATAGTCGATAAATTCAAGTCAACATATACACTATTGAATGTTCCTGTGCCAGTGAAACAAAGCATCCTCGGTCGAAGTAGGGGAAATTACGCAGCCGTAAGTGCTTCAGTTCAAACTGATCCACATCAGTCAGCCGAATTCACGTGAAGTCACGAATCTCTCAGTCCACATTGTAGAGAATTTTGCATGAAGATCTAGCCCTAATCCCCTACAGGCTCAAATTACCTCAAGAACTGAAGCCTCGTGATCATCTGAAGCGCCGAAACTCCTCCGATTGGGCTTGGCAAACGTTTGAAAAGAAAATCCTGAATTTCATCGAAAAATCATCTACAGCGATAAAGCTCATTTTTGGCTTAATGACTTTTGCAATAATACAAAATACACGCGACTCCATTGCATCTACAAAAAGTGACAGCCGGCGGTGGGATTGGACTGTATTTTGGAAAATTCGCAGCAAACGTGCTCTCGGTGGTCATGTGAGCTATATCGAAGAATTCTATAATGAAATGTAACATGTGCACTACAACTTGGAATAAATTTCAGCTCAATATCTCAATTAATCGGTGTTTTATTTAAATACAAAATTGTTATGTCACTATTGAAACACCTTATTTAGCTAAAGCACTAGCATAACATTTTTTAAAATCGAATTGTAATGGATTGTGATGAAGCGTATTTATCTGCATCTACATACGAGTATGTCAAAAATTTTGAAGCCAAACAAATTTTGAAGCTTATGTCTTTTTCTTTAACTTCCCGAAACTTCTCCTGGAAAATTTGCAAAATGCCTGCTAGGGCTTTAGCAATTTAAGGCAGCTTTATAATGGATTTAAAAAATTAAATAAATAAATTAATTAAAAAAATAAACAATTCCTTTCATAGCAAATAAGTCTATTTTTTTTTTTGTTAATTATACAAGACTACGAGGTTTCAGGTTTTTGCTGGTAGAAATTTGTTCACTTTTCATTAAGTTTTCATATAATTCTGAACTAAAACAGTCATCAATCATCTTTAAAAGTGTTAAATTTCACAGGCCTAATTTATTAAATGATACAAATAGTATTTGTCTTTGAATTTTGCTGTAGTCACCTAATCCACTCCATTGAAAAAATAATAAATCGCTGATTTGTTTACTTTCTAATTCTAATGAAAAATAACTTAACTAATCTTTCGATTTGAGTGGTATTAAAAAAGAAAATCAGTATTGAACAATCTTGCATCGATATCTTTGATTTTTATAAATGCAGCTACTTCTTTCTTTATTTTATATATTCATAAAAATAAATGTTCACATTTCAACCCCAGTGAAATGAATGTGAGTAATTGGCAAAACTGTTATATCGTCACATTCGAGCTCACAACCAAACTATCCTCTTGTCTAACAGTTGTTATTATGCTGCTACACACCGCCAGATTGCGCCACCAGTTTTATATTGGGATGGTTTTTTATTCATTCCTTGCACTTTAGCTACGTATTGCTTTTTGTTTCGTTTGGTTTTGTCTTCGGAGTAGCTTCAAGCAAAATTAAAAGTAAAAGTATCTCTAATTCCTGAATGATTCTTTAAAATTATATTTAATTATTTACTTAAATTTATTACTTTTACCAGATGTACATGTATGAAACCGCTAATTTTTTTATGTAAATTCACGTTTATTTAAGAAAAATGATTATACATTCAATCTTCAAAGTAATGGCCATTGCTACCTACATATTTTTTCCATCTCTCTGGCAATTTGTGAATGCCTCGCCAAAAAAACTGTTCGTTTTTTCATTTTCGTACGAATCGAAGTGCTGCTCAGCAATTGCTCAATGGGGCACATTGATGAAAATAAGTGGTAGTCAGATGGAGGCAAGTCTGGTGAATAAGCCGCATGGGGGAGGGCTTCCCAGCTATAAGAATCTACCAATTCCCGAGCCTGTTTTCTTCGATGTGATGGTGCATTGTCATCAAGAAAAATCACTTTGTATTGGCTTGCTTGATATTCTGGATGATTTTGGCGCAAAGCATGGTTCAAATCGGCGAATTGTTGTTGGTAGCGTTGACCAGTAACTGTTTCACCTGGATTCAGAAGGTCAAACCAGATAACACTTCGCTGATCCCAGAAAACACAGAGCATTGTCTTATTTCCGAAGCGATTAAGCTTTGCTGTCGAATTGGCCGATGTACCGGTTTCTCGAAATAGACCCATTTTTCATCTTACTTACTTACAACAACCGATGATCGGTCTTGGCCGCCTCCATTTTTCATCGCCAGTAACAATTCGATGAAGATATGACTTGACTTTCTTTTGTACCTGGCGAGCAGCAACATTTCACAGGTGGTTTTTCGATTTTCTTGTGGTCTTTCAGTTAATTCATGCGGCACCCATCTTCCCTCTTCCCACCCTCAAAATCAATCCAATCGCTTTTAAACGTTGAGAAATGCATTGTTCGGTCACATTTAATTGTTCTGCAAGTTGTTCTTGGGTGTGTCCATCATCCTCATCGAGTAAAGCTTGCAATTCGGCATCTTCAAATTTTATCGGTGGTCTTCCACGTTCTTCGTTTCTCACATCAAAATCGCCACTTCTAAACTTATTGAACCACTCGTTGCACTGTGTTTTGCCTAGAGCGTGTTGGCCGTCAGCTTCTACAGGCACTCGATGAGATTCCAAAGCAGATTTCTTCAATTGGAAACAGAAAATCAATGATGTCCGCATATCGTAGTTTGTACGCACAAAATTCGACATTTTTACGAGCGAAAAGCAAAATGTTGTTGTATGAAACTTGATTGTTTATGAACTGAATATTGTTGACAGAACTAAATGCGAAGAAATGGCGCCAATTATTTGGTTTGACAGAGCGTATAGCTTTACCTAGCGACCCAAAGATGTCAATACCGGATTCATACTTGTATTCCTGGTATACTTATTCATATGTAAGGCAGGCTTTACGATGAGGATGATAATACAAACTCTTCCTTTTTATTAAATTTCACCATTTTTTTTATTTTAGGTTATTGCCAGTCCACATTTTCGCGGATGGCTGGAACCGCTGCCTGATGTCTCAACGTGGTTAAAGAAAATACGTTTGGTGGATGCAGAAGGCGAGGCAAATCTAAAGAATTTCCTAGTACATGGATATGTAAGTTACTAATAAAATAATATTTACTTGACTTGTAACTACACAATGAGTGAAGCACAAGACTGTCATAACTCAAAAAACCCAATTTTTAAGAAAACCCCATTTACACTTGCCAATTTTCACATATCACATATTATGCTACAATTGATAACGAAGAGTAAAGATGTTATTCCATAAGATAAAGGCACTAAATAACTGTTATTTCTGTATACTTAACTCAAAAATAATGTTTTTTTGATTTATCACAGTCTTGCAGCAAACAAGCGATATGCACTTTAAAGTGGGGGAAATAAAATAAGTTCATGTATTTGGGGTCATTGGGAGTCGTAGTCGTCTAGCGTCATAAACTGATTTTTATAAGTTGACATTTTGTTTTTTTTTTTTGTCAATACATATTCGCCCACCTTAATGTATGTACTACAAGGCTAGACATTTTACTTACATAATGAGATTTACTTACAGCTTTGGTATGAAACTAATCGTGATATAAATGCTGGTGAAGAAGTGACTATCGATGGACGGCCAAAGACGCCAATCCAATTAAACGATGGAATTTCAAATGGTGCTGATCAACAATTGGGCGGCGGTAGTGGTTCAATGCATGGTGACGACAGAAGTGAACGTGATAATGGTGAGTTGTACTTTTTAGAATTAAATTATAAAAATAAAAATGCAGTGCTCAAAAGTCTAGAATATAAGTTAAGAAAAATGGTAAAATAAGATTTCTCTCATTTCTCCTGTTTGATATGATTCGGCCCAGTGTTGCCATATTTTTATTTAGTGTTAGTGCCTTTTTAGGCTTTTTGTTTGTGTGGTCCCTGTGGTAGTCCCTGTAGTAGTAGTTCATTGGACTGTTACGCAGAGTGCCCGAAGATCGAGTCTCGACGCAGGCAAAATCAAAAAGAAGAAAAAAACAATTTTTCTGCACGGCACCACCTCTGGGCAAGGGAATGGCAAACCTACAAGAGTAAAAATTGCTATGAAAAGCTGTTCACTTCGCCGTTCGGATTCGGCATTAAACTGTAGGTCCCTTCCATTCATGTACAAATATAACACGCACAACATGAGTGGATGCGAAATATAAATCAGCCCTTAAAAGAAAAGAAAGCCAGCCTTTCGAGCTCGGTAGCTCGGTAGATTGAAAATTACGAGATTACGAGTGAATTTAAATATGAGAGTAAGGAGCGCTCTTTAAGTACAATGGGCTACATAGCCTGAGTGATTGAGGAACTGTCCTGCAGTCGTACGTTAGGTTCTCGGCCTTCTTCACATCCAAGGAGCGCTCTTAGCTAAATCTGATAGCATTTGCATATTCAAGAGAGGCAATATGTAAATCCTTGAAATATTTATGATAGACACACTAGTCCATGTGGCGTAGTGGTAGTGCGTTGGACTGCTACGCATAGTGTCCGGGGTTCGAATCTCGGCACAGGCAACATCAAAAAGTAGAAAAAATAATTTTTCTACACGGCACCACCTCTTGGCAGGCAATGGCAAACCTACAACATGAGTGGATGCGAAAAGCTCCATGGGCTGTTGTGCCATTAAAAGTAAAGTACACTAGAAATTTAACTTTTGAATTGACCCAAAACCAGCTTGATTTTTCGGTTTTATTACAACTAATCAAATAATTAGAAATATGCATGTAATGAAATAAATTTTTGAGTCGCAATCTCAATAGATGATAATAAAATTTCGTGTTGATTGTTTTTTTTTTGAAAATCAAGATAAATTGAGAGCTGGCGGCTTCGATTCTAATCTCGGTTTATGATGGGAACAACACATCTGGCTATTGTTCGCATGCGTCCGTCATACACGTACCTATAAGTACATATGTATATGTTTACAGATGGACTAAACAAATATCAGTTGCGATTAGAGTGACTACTATACAACTGAAATTGATAGTAAGTACATATATAGCATATATCGTATAGTCATTTGCGGCCGCCATTCATTCAAGGATATGCGTGACTTCACACATGGCACGAGCGCGACAACGTTTATGGTACTGTACCTACAATCTTACATAAGTATGTATGTACGCCCGTGTAAGGTTCATGGTTCATATGTAAAGAGCTAGTAAAATGATATAGGGGCATAAAATCAGGCTCTAGCTACTGCAACTAGCTGCTTTTGCTGATCATTCAATCATTTGTGTGAGTGTATTGAGGTCCTGCTGCTACTGCTGCTACCACTGCTACTATTGCTGCTGCATACAAATAGACAGAGAAAGAGAGACACAGTAGTCAAAGTGACAAACATAATATAATAAAACTCATAACAACAATAACAACAAGTCTATGTATGTAGCTAAAGTGACAGATTATGAGGGCAGTTTGCACCCTTTTTGTGTAAATAAATGAAAATGAACATACTACAACAACGCCACCAGAACAAAAAGATATGAAATAATAATAATTACTTGCGTTGATTATGTGTGTGCGGGGATTTGGTGTGCGTGTGTGCGTGTGTGCGTGTGCGCGCATGCTCACATATTCCATTCATAACCATTCGATTCGTTGTTGTATGCAATATAAAAGGCAACCGCACATGTTTTCATTTGTTATTAAAATGTTTGATAATTCCATTAAAGCCAGCAGCACAGGCGCAAGCACAGGCTCAGGCTTAGACTCAGGGAAAGGCAGCAGCAGCAGCAGCAGCAGCAACAGCAACAGCAACATGTCAACAAAGTCATCAGCGACATATCATCAGTAAACATGAAAATCCTCATTCTAGTAGTCAGCATCATCAACATCATCATTGCAAATATATGCAAGCAGCAGCAGCAGCAGCAGCAGCAGCACGCTCAATTTAATCGTAATCCGGGTGTAGTGTAGACGAATCATTGCATTTATGGTGTGCTGTGCGTTGCCTTGCGTTGCGTGGCGTGGCGTGGCGTGGCTTTTTGCTTTCCTGACTGTCTAGTCTAGCTGACTCTGGCTACTTGCCTGCCTGCCTGCCTTCCTGTATGTATGTGTCGATAGATGGGTGGAAGGCTGCCTGGCTGCCTCATTCGCGAGATGATGGCTTAACGCCTAGCGATATGATCTTATCGCGTACTCTGCGTGCTGCTTACATTACAGGATAATGTTTATTACTTGATAATAATAATTTTTTTTTTTTTTATTCTATACTGCGATTGTTGTTGTTGCTCATTTTGGCTGACAGTGGCGTGATGGTGATGGTGATGGTGGCGGCAGCGCATGCGTGACGTGGCTAATTATAAACATGTGGGATTTATGAGATGTTTCTCGTTCCCTATTGACATTGATACATACCATACAAACATACATACATACATACATACATACATACATACATACATACATACATATTCATATAAAATAGCAATCATGCAATGATTTGATGTGTTGATAACTTTATAATACTGCTACATAGTCACTAGAAGGCTCAATTTGAATATGGAAACCTTAATCCTGGATTTATTTGTATTTATATTTTTAAAACCGAATTCATGTCGAATGATTAAAACTGAATTAAAATTGAAAATAAATTTAAATTTTAAAAGCATTTCATCTACCGTCGAACGCGTATGTTAATTTTGTAACCGTTTTCAGCAGAAATATTCCCAAAAATGAAGTGTCTCGTGCCTGGCTGCACCTGCGCCGTTCAAGGCAATCACAATGTGGCTATGTTGTTGTTGGTGACTTACTCGCTCCTTTACTCTAAAGAACAAATTTCAACGTAACGTATTTTAGTGAGTTTTTTCTCCTGAGGTCACGCTATGTTGCACTTAGGTTGAACGAAGTGCAATTCTTGCAAGGACTTTACTTGAGTTTAAAAACGGCATATGGTCTTTGTTTGAAAGTATTCATTTTCTTTTGATAATTCTTGCATAATTTGAACAAGTAGAACAAATTTCCCTTCAGCTGTCTACATTTCTCTGGCTATTATATATATTTTTTTTTTGTTTTGTGCAGTACATACATAATTACAGAAAACCACACGGCATAGGAATTTCTGACACTTGATTGTCATCCTTTTAAAATGAGTCCAATGAAGTTAAAAATACTTAGTATTTTTAAAATAACATTTTTGGTTGAAAATTTGCCCGGAAAACTTGGATCTGGATTTATGACAGTTTTTCTTACTAAATTCTTAGCATTCCAAGATTCAATATCGCATCCGAGGAAGGGTCTTGGGAAAACTTACACATTCCTCCTCTTTACGTTCCGATAAATGCCTGCGAATCGTTTCCAATGAATTGAACATGCATTGAAAATGAACAGCTTTGAGTAGTTCAGTATTAAACACACACAAAGTGGGCCATCATTCTTCAGAAATGCATATGAAAGAAATAGCTCGAGGTAAATCTAAGCACTATTTGCCATTGGGTCTGAATATTGAGGAAATAGCCTTTTAATTCAGGAAAAAATGGTCATAACAAGTTACTGCGATAACCCCGTTCTAAACCTTCAATCGCTAGTGGGACTAGGGAACTGCTAAGGAATTGAGAAATTTCCAACAGTTTTAGACAACAGGTTTAGATTGTTGAAGGATCATTATCAAGAAAATGATCATGGCAATGATATGATGGCAGCAAAGGATTTGTCTTTTTAAAGCGAAGAGATCACTCAAGAAGCAGTGATCTTGCAACCTTTACGTACTTAGTGGAAAGCGAGTTATAATGGATTATTTAGACTGAGGATCAAATTTTAATAACATGACATCTGCTACGCAGAAAAACAAACCAACAAACAAACAACCGTCTTTAGTGGACCAAGCACGCTTAATAGTGTTTGTCATCCAAAAGGAGGATTCGTCTGTGAACACTACTTGGCTCCAATTGTCATCCATATGTTCAGTTGCCCACTCTTGGCGTTTTTTTTATTTGCTTTGAGTTAGTAAGGGTATTACCGTCGTTGCTCGAAATTGGATCTGAAACTCCCTCAAACGGTATCTTATTGTATTCAGAGAGACATTTATTATGCCCTTTCGAGCCAATTTTTGTTTAGCTGCTTTCAAGGATATGGCTGGATTAACTTCGAAAATCCTCTTTATAACCAAGTCCTCCTGTTTCGAGGTAGCCCTGCAAATGCCGCGATTTAGCAAGTCGTCCACATTTTTGTGCACCAAAAAGTTTTGATTCCAAAACGCCTTCGACTTTTTTAAGTACTTCGAAGCACTCAAGTGGGACATCAAGACTGTTTAAAAACGTTTCGCGTATACGGAACTCATGCTCTTGAGACGAAAGCGTATAATGGACTGTTACTACAATTACATTGCGAAATTTACAATGAAATCAAGTTTTTTGAAAATCAAGGCCTACTTGATATTCAAATTATTTCATGCGAAAAAGCCGATTGCTTGTTTATTGAAAGTACTATAACACGCACAACATGAATGGATGTGGAATGTTCGGCCTAGGCCCCCCATACGCTGTTGTGCCATTTAAACAAGAAGATGAAGATGTTATAAGGCTTATCGATATTTTAGTTAGTTATTGTAAAATTTTCCAATTCCGACCTAGTTGTAACTCCAACCTCACGCTACATACATATCGAAACGCTTTAACTTTTTTAGGATTATCATAGCTCTGAGATTTATGTCTTCAACCACTAACAATAAATTCAAGCTTGGAGGTGGAATTTCTCAGATTCCGTTTTCATGGTACTTATGAAAAATTTGTCTTTGTGTCTCCGTCTGATACAATAAAACCTCAAGCTATAATCGAACAGTCTTCAGATTAGTGACAATTCCAGTCTATATAATTGCAGCAATATTGGTGTCTCCATAATTGCCGTACCCGTGCCTTTGAGGCGGGGATTGGTCTTGTACCATTACACATTTTCATTAAGAAAAGAGCTGCAATTACTGCCCTAAGACTAAAGTCTCTCCCTTCCCTATGTCTACTTAGAGGTGATGCTGAACATCTGAGCATTCTAGACGAAATTTCGAATCAACTAATCTGCTCTGTATCAGACTATATGATTAGGGATCTATATCGTGGCAGAAAATTCAAAATTGAATTTGCTTCATGGTCCGATTGGGATGACAAATTTCCCAACTTCGGCTATTATGTTCTCAATTTGTATGCAGACGGCTCGAAAATGGAGTGTTCTGCTGGTGCTGGTGTTATTGGACCCAACACAAGAATCTTAGTTTCACTGGGCATTTGGTCCAATGTTAAAAATCTTTGAAAAAATTTAATAAATAAAGAAATCTTCAAAAGATTTTACAAAGGTACAGTTATGGGCAGCAATGAGTCGCCGAGGAACAAGATAGCGAAGTCTCACATTGGCTCAGATCCTTTCTGCGGACTTGACTGATCCTCTTCGAAATCGATCACAAGAGATAGGGCCTATAAATAATGGCTTGAATATTGGAATCACATTCATGGTCTTTTTCTTTTAACGAACAAATCCCAACGGACCCTTCTCCCGCCCAACACGAACGAAGGGCACATCTGCATAACGCATGGATCGGTGAATGTCGCAACACAAAAGTATGTATTTTATACAAGCTAAATAGCTTGTCGTTTCCCTTACCCACACTCAGTTCAGTCATGAAATTGTATCTCAGACGACTGCTAGTGGACTATATATCAAATACCAGGAGTACAGGTATGAAATCGTAATTTTGTTATGAAAATCAACGTTTATTTCAGAAAAATGGTTATACATTTAATCTTCAAAGTAATGACCATTGCCACCTACACATTTTCCCCCATCTCTCTGGCAATTTGTGAATGCCTCGCCAAAAAAACTGTTCGTTTTTTGAGTCAAACCTGTCATCGAGCCATTTTTTCACATTTTCGTACGAATCGAAGTACTGCTCCGCAAGTGCGTGCCCCATTGATGAAAATAAGTGGTAGTTAGGTGGAGCCAAATCTGGCGAATAAGCCGCATGGGGGAGGACTTCCCAGCTGTACGAATCTACCAATTCCCCAGTCTGTTTTCTTCGATGTGATGGTGCATTGCCGTCAACAAAAATCTCTTTGTGTTGCCTAGCTTGATATTCTGGATGTTTTTCGCGCAAAGCATGGTTCAAATCGGTCAATTGTTGTTGGTAGCGTTGACCAGTAACTGTTTCACCTGGTTTCAGAAGGTCAAACCAGATAAAACTTCGCTGATCCCAGAAAACACAGAGCATTGTCTTCTTTCCGAAGCGATTTGGCTTTGCTGTCGATTTGGCCGGTATACCGGGCTTAACATATGATCGTTTACGTTTGGAATTCTCAAATAAATCCATTTTTTCATCGCCAGTAATAATTCGATGAAGATATGACTTTCTTTTGTACCTGGCGAGCAACATTTCACAGGCGGTTTTTCGATTTTCTTGTGGTCTTTCAGTTAATTCATGCGGCACCCATCTTCCCTCTTCCCACTTTCAAAATCAATCCAATCGCTTTTAAACGTTGAGAAATGCATTGTTGGGTCACATTTAATTGTTCTGCAAGTTGTTCTTGCGTGTGGCTATCATCCTCATCGAGTAAAGCTTGCAATTCGGCATCTTCAAATTTTATCGGTGGTCTTCCACGTTCTTCGTTTCTCACATCAAAATCGCCACTTTTAAACTTATTGAACCACTCGTTGCACTGTGTTTTGCCTAGAGCGTGCTGGCCGTAAGCTTCCACAGGCATTCGATGAGATTCTAAAGCAGATTGCTTCAATTGGAAACAGAAAATCAATGATGTCCACATATCGTAATTTGTAGACACAAAAAAAATATGTTGTTGTATGAAACTTGATTGTTTATGAACTGAAGATTAATGACAGAACTAAATGCGAAGAAATGACGCCAATGATTTGGTTTGACAGAGCGTATAGTTTTACCTAGCGACAAAGAAATGCCATTACGGGTTTCATACACCTGGTATCTTACTTACTTACTTACTTTTAATGGCACAACAGCCCATGTAGGGCCTAGGCCGCATCCACTCATGTTGTGCGTGTTATATTTGTAGATGAATGGAAGGGACCTACAGTTTAATGCCGATTCCGAACAGCGAAGTGGTATCACCTAAGTAAATTAGCTAAGTCAAATGAGACCGAGTTTTGTGTATGTATGAAAGATGACGAGCCGATAGGTCACATTCTATGTGGAAGTCCGACTATGGCTTGGCTCGAGATTGGAATTTTTGTGAAGCCGTTTTCAGTAATCGACACTGTAAAATTCAAGTCTGCAAAAGATTTTCTGACCTTGATTGGGGTATCAGAGAGTCGTTTGATCTGAATTGGGGTTTGACACAAAAGATCTTCCAGGTCACAGTGCCTAACAAACTTGGTCTGCCCTCAAATAATGAAATACAGAATAATAATAGTTACAATTTGATACGTAAAAGTACATAAATATGAAATTTCTCTTGTTGGGAGTAAATCCATAATTCATAATATAATAGTGATTAATGCCAATCTCCATTCTGAACTTCACTCACACTTGTACACCATTTAGCTGCTCGTACATTCAACACGAGTGTTTTTTTTTTTTTTTTGGCAAGAATCAATTAAGGGCTCATCAGAGTCGTGTTCGCTGTAGTAAATGGATAACGAAACGCGTTACATACTGAACATTGCATACTCGTACATACTAATACATTTTAGGAAGCCTCTCCTCTTATTTTCCTCTCGCTGGTCCCCTCGATTTAACCCTTTTAACATCGCTTTCCGCCTTGCTGCAATATGTTAAATCTAATAACACAATCAATCATTTGTCGTTTGATAAAAATCCATAAATCTAGCTTTCATCATGATTGACAACAAAAATAACTGCTACTACAACAACAACAACAACAACTAACAACTACGCGTAGCTATAAGTTAAAAGTAGTAGTTAACTATGTAAGTAGTAGCAGTAGAAAAGCAAGCAAGTAGCACGTATACACTGTGCTACTTATTTATGTACCATATGCAATTATGTACTCGTATGTAGCTCGTAAGTCTTTAGTGCGCGCACACAAGCAAAATCAATGCGCAGACAATAAGTTTTCAATTGACAACCTAAATCAAAATGACACCAACACAGCAACACAGCAACACAGAAGCACGCGCACACACATTTCCACATGTAAGCAGACACACAATTGGTTTACCTTGCCGCCAGCACAGCACATCAATGTCCTCGAATGCGGAAGTTGCGAACAAGTCGAAACGTTGTAATGCAAACGTTGTAATGCAATTGTGAATTGATCATCAATTGCCAGAGAGAACGAGCAAGCAGGCAAGGCTCACATGCCATCATTTATCACACCTTTAGCGTGATGCGACGAGACGCGACAGACGGTGATTGCCAGCGAAGTAGAGGTTGACTGGTACTGGAATTGTGGAACTAGTTGGCAGGCAGGCACGCAGGCAGACAGGCTGCTATTGATGCTGCCCCTGCTGGAAGGCTCTGTAATGTGTCATTACATCTTAATTTACACAATCGGATGTGGTGACGTATTTATGTATGTGCCATACCATATGTATGTATGAGTGTGCGTATGTACTCGTATGTTACGGAACAATAGCAAATAACAATAACAATAACAATAACAACAATCGAATTGAATTCACATCAACAGTGGGCGTTTACACAATACTTTCTTTCGAAAGGATTACAGCCGGCAGCAGCGTGAAATTGTGTTGCGAACAGCTGAAATGAAAACGGGCTGGCTGTCGTGGGACCAATTGCTATAATATGAATATGCATAATGATTGTAATCGAAATCATTTTCTTCAAAGTACCAGAATGATGGATTTTTCAAAAACCTGATTAGGTCTGCCTTTAATAGTTTTGAAGGTTCTTCTTCTTAACTTTCAATAACATTTTGAGGTTTTTCGAGCTCATGAAAAATTTTGTGTGTGCCACCTTAGAATTTGGCCTAAACCTCGAGCCGAAATAATACAGTCTCTTGCCAACCACAAATCGAACGCCAAATGGGTGTTTCAAAATCATGATAGCTAAAGCAGATATGGATTGGATTTGCTCTAAACTCTCTTTCTGTACCACGGTGAGGACATCTGATAAGTACGTAGATAGAGGTACTTTGACTATAGAGGTTTCAGACATTCCAGGTGCATAACTGAGAATGATTGTCCTTATTGTTAGGCCACTTATCATTATCCCTTTGACGATTATTGGCAAATATATACTTGCCAATTAGATTTTTGTGCTATAATTTTGGAGGTAGGATATAGAGCGTACAGAACATTTATGTTCCAAAGTAAATAATAGAGGAGATTTGGGGCAACAAAAGTTTAGTGGGCATCATACTTATTTTGTAACTGGCTCAAGTTGGCCGCCAAAATGTTTCTTATTCAGAGTGGTGATTAATTTCATAATCCTACCTTTGAAATCCAGATGAGTAAAAGTTTCTGTAAACTCACACTTGAACTCTGCTTGGCGTAGCGAGCCAACAGGCAAATATATGTATATGAAAAGACACCATAGGTTGAAGGGGGTCGGTTAGGATTCAAATTTTGGAATTTGAATCTCAAATTATGGAATTCGAATCTCAAATTTTGGTCCTTGATTATAACAATAATCTTTATTTTGAAATCAGTTTAAAATAAAAATTTCTCGTCGTCAAAGCGTTATCCGAGAATTCATTGATAATCGTTGATTCAAGGTCACAGTGACTGTTATGTGTAGTCCTTGTGTCGACTTGAAACTTATGGTATGGACTTCCACTCCTTATAAGATTATCACAAACTTAACTTTGCTTGTTCCGCCTCCAGACCCCATGGGACACTCCATCCAGATGAGAACACAGGATGTCATGGGCTCACTGTATCATCGATATGAAAACCATGCACAGGTTAAACTCTGGTCACATTCTGCCAATTATTATCCAGGTGATTGAAGGTGATTGCCCTAAAAACAAATGCTACCTACTTCTGTCCTCATATCGATAACATCAAAAGCAATTAACTTGAAGTTCCCACGACTTTCGAAAGGTTCTTCTTTGCATTTGCATTGTTCTTACTCAAATTTGTGACTTATGGTTGTATAATTTCTTTTAACATTTACAATTGACTGAGGTACAAAAGGGTATTAGAACTCAAGTTCATGTTAAGTGAGTTCAAGAGAGAGCGAGAGGTCCTTTATAAATACACTTAAATGTGTATATCAACGTGAAAAAGAAGTCGTGAGAATTTTCAGTGTGTGACGTATGGCCTGAAGCGAACCGAACTGACCAACTACTTACTTAATTCGGTATTACAATTAATAATGTTGCTGTTGTTGCTGCTAGATTTAACTTTTGACCCTTCTTGAAAGTGAGTGTGTGCTTGAGTGTGTTGTTGTTGCATAAAAAGCAACACACAGTAAGTTCCAAAAAAAAAAAAAAAAAACACACACACACAAGTGCATATGTAGATGTCGTCGGCGTCATCATCGTCGTAATACTTAAAAAGGCAGCTACTCTATTTGCTACCCTTCTTGAGAAGCAGGCAGGCAACACCTGTGCGATAAACACAATCTAACTACTACATAGAGAACGTACGTGTACTACGTACACATAAGGTGGTGCTATATGACTTCTGTCATATCTAAAATCAGTCCACTGGAACCACATGCACGCACACACACATACAAACACACATACACACACACGAGAAGCTTCTCAAGCGTGTATGTATTTACTACACATGTGTAATATTTAGATTGTGAATGACTTGACTTACTTGTCTTGGATGTGTTTGCCATGCAATAATCTTCGCTTATCATTCATCATCATTCATCCCTTTGCATACATACAATAATTTGAGTTTGACCAGCAAAACAGCAGTCGTGGTCGGCGACAGCAGCAAGCAGCACCCTTAAGGGTGTACTGAGTTCACCTGTGTCTTAACGTGCGTGTGTTGGTGGTGGTAGTCCCCAATTGTGAGTGTGTGCATTGAAAGTCATTTGATTGAATTGAACTTATTTTAACAATAATTTCAGATGTTTAGATACAAATTCCCCTTTGAGAATTGCCGGCCGGTCGACCAAGAGCGTCCACTCGCTCGCTTGTTCACCTTCGACTGCCCGACCGACCGCCTTCGCGGTTTGACATTTCGTTCAGGGGTTGTTTATTTAGGGCAATTATCTATTCACTTTTAGTTTTTGTTTTTGGTTTCTTTTTCCAACTATTTATTTGTATGAGTTAAGCATATTTGAACAATATGAGTGAACACGATTTACATATACAGCGACACACACACACACACACACAAACACCTGTGTACATATGTGATGTACCTGTGCTCGTCGGACGTACTCGTGCATGTGTGTGAGTCCTTCCGCTCGCTGATGGATGAAGGAAGGCAGAAAGGAAGGACACTTCGCTAACAATGTTCAACAATCTTCAAGCACTTGTTATTCGAAACATCTAGCGAACGGATGTGCCTCTAAGCTCGCGAACATACGAAGCATTACAATAAGTTTCAAGTTTTAAAAGTTCAAAATCAAATACATACTCAGTTACAAAGTTCTAAAACCGAATTGCATTGTGTAAGTATAGAGAGCCAATAACAATCAATCAATCAATCGATATATTCAAGCAACTTGTGCCAAAAGTGTTACACAAAGTATCAAATCATCAGCAGCCCATCCTTAATTTTTTGTTGCCTTCGATTTGTGTAAAAATTTAAAAACCTTTATTATCCCAGAAAAGTGATTTCATCAGTGCCTCCACAAAATAATGTGCAATACCGTTTCACAAAAGACAGAGACCAAAAGAAGCACACCAAATTCCATACACGTCTGCGCATGCTGCACAAAATAGCTACTTTTCGCACCAGAAACGTTCGCAATACTAGCATCAAGAAGACGAATAGAAACAGAAACCTAAGAAGAAGAGGACGAAGACGACGACGACGACGACGAAGACGAAGAAGCAGTAGGTAGGCGTCTACCACTATGGTCAATTGACCTTTGATGAGCTAGAAATTATTTTTATGCAACTATCAATTTCCAATGGCTGACTGCTGCCGTTGCTGACTGCTGCCTGCTGCCTGCTGCTTGGCAAGATGCAAGCTTACTGTTTTAAATTGTTGTTAGTATGTAGTAGGCACATGGAACTATGAATCTGGTCTTGCAAGTCTCAGCTGGACGGGCAGGCAGGCAGCACAACGCACAATGTAATGAAATGATGAAAAAGCTGTAATAAAAAGTTTGTTTACATATTCTTCAGTTCCTTTGCGTATCAACGCTGTTTAAAGACTTCAGTTCCCAATGGGATCCATTTTTAACCAGTTTTAGGGTTTTCATTTCGATCTCCCGTTCGTTGTATCTGTGTCAATCAGGACAGGAATTGAACTTCATTTTCCTATTGACATCTGGGTGACAGTCTCTGGATAAGTACTTATATTCGGACGCGGACTTCAACCAAGTAGTAAGAGTATCTGAGAATGGGTTTTCTGTATGGTATAAATGTCAAACCGAAACTACCGGAAATGCCAAAAAAATTTTATTATAGGAAAGGTTAAAAGGTTGACTAGAAATTGAGCATATGAAAACCTTCGGACAGAATGATCAGAATGATTCAGTTTAAACCATTCAGTATGCTTCGGTTAGGTTTAAGAAGAGTGCAAGTGATCAGATAAGTGATCATTTTCATTCGGAGAACAATTGTGCTTCATAGCGAATCTCTTCATTTTGTGGTTTTTGATTCACTACCACAAACCTAATTCACATGATACCAAAATGTCGATTTACAAATTTCTGCAAATATGCCAGATAAAACCTTGCAAATATGTTATCAAAGAACCTTGCACCCAGTGCGAGGAGACTTCTTTCTTGCAATGCAGGGCAACAACTAAGTGCCATAGATGTTGCATTGATTCGATTTCTTCTAAGTACATTATCGCAGCTTCTGTAGTAATCATTGAACTCACTGTAGTTGGCATTTTTAAAGCATAGTTCCAATGACACAGTATCCCGTGATCACTCCAGACACTAAGCGGATTGATGGTCTATTAATGATCACAAGACTCTTTATTCGACTTTTATTTAGCTCCGACCACAACGACCGAGCTGTGACGTAGTCATTTCTGTTATTCCAAGCGCCGTTGGTCACAGATTCATATATAATTGTAAAACTGTCCGATCGATGGCAGTATCGTTATATCAGTCATGCTATTTTGCATTTCTGAACCTTTTCGGCCCAGTTCGTCTGCTATCTCTTCCCTTCAATATCGCTGTGTCCGGTAACGCAGCAGAGTTTGATCCAGTGGGGTCGTATTGCGTTCATCGTTTTTCGACATTTAGATAAAGCCTTTGATTTATTTGATTGTACGCGATTTTATTGCTGCTAAAGTTCAAAGTTCAGTATTGCGTTGGCAGCGCTTTCAATTGCTAGCCTTATATGTTAGTATATATGTTAGAAAATCTAGAAGATTTCTTCCTGTTAAGTGTTACCGAGATGAGTCCAGCTCCGGTTCCAATTTCCATTTTTTAACCGTCAGCGAAGATGGTGATTTTACCATCCATTATCAATTTGTTGGCCGTCCAGTCATCTCTGCTGGGATATAGAAATGGAATGTCTGTAGTAAGGAGTTATGTAGTCTGATGATGTCGTAAGATTATCTGAGTTAATTATTCTCCCTACATCTTGGATAGTCTTCAGAATTGTCGCATGTTCACAGTTGGTTCACTTAAGCAAGATCCCCTTAGTCTTACAGCTTCTCCCTATATGCTTACTCCCTATATGCTTATATGGTATAAGTATGTAGATCCAGGGGTAAGAGATGAAGTATTATCTATAGCTCCGCTTGCGTTGCAAACCTTACTGCTCCAGTTGTGCTCATTGCAGCAAATCTTTGCACATTTTCAAGATTAATCAAGAGTCTATAGGAAATGGGGCCCGACTAGTTAAAGCTTACAAGTAGGAAGTATAAAATTAATTGAAGTCGATAATATCATTGAAAAATTTAAAGTTTTTACTAGCATTAACTTGAAAACTTGAATAAATTTGGAACCTTTCAGCAGCTGAATTTTATTCACTTTTCAAGGTGTTTGTCACATTGTGTAATGCTCGCCCCGCAGATGTCTTACATTCGCAAAGTGTGCACCTTAATATCTCATATCTCATGAATCATAATAAAACGTTTGATGCACAACGTGTTGAAAGCAACAAAAACAAAAGCCAGCACACAAAAGCGTAGATTGATGTTATTACAATATAATACTTAATAAATACAAGTAGTACGAGTATTAGTTGTGGTGTGGTGTAGTTACCAATAATGGCACGCTCAAACTATGAATATTTAGTACTTATGTATTTGTAAATTTATTTTCAAATTCTACGATTTTCTTCATCTTTCAGGATCTCTATACAGTGGAAATACCACAGGCGACGACGAATTCAGCAAAGAGAAATCACTAACGGAACATCCTGATAACGATTTGACAGACGACGAAAACGGTTTTGATATACGCTGTGAAGTTTGTGATAAAACCTATGTGGAATTGGAACGGTAAGTAAAAAGTGGAATGTATACAGTGGGGCTCATGAACTGCGCTTTCGTTGACCTTTTTGAAATTTCTGGTATTGCCACCCGGCAAATGTAGCTGCTTCGTCAACATTCTTAGCAACATTGTAGCTTTTCAATCTATCTAGGGAATCTAAATAAAAAAAAGTGCTTATGATGAATACCCACAAAACACATCGCTAATAGATGCTCTTGAATATTAATTAATTTGTGTGCAAGCAGCACCAATGTATACATACAAAATATTGAAAGGTAATTTAGCAATTAAAAATAAATATCAGTCCCAAATGATACGCGAAGTATGAGAAAAAAAGTTCAATATTTTTTACTTAAGGGACCAATTAACATTCGCTCACACTAATGTCAAACCGATAGATACACACTCGTTCATTCATTCATTCATGCTTATATTAATTCAATCTATGCTTATATTAATTCAATCTAGACAATATAAATAAGTGTATTCACTGTTGTGCTGTGTAAAAACAATGTTAGCAAACAATGCCAACAATAACCACATTTTATTTGTACACTTAAATAATTAACTTTTATTTAATTTTGTTGCATGAAAAACTGTGATTTTATTCAATTTTCTAAGACTTTGTGGTATTTCTAGATATTCAATACGAGATGTCGTTGTACGCAAAGTTTTAAAAGCATTTGAAAAATATTCGTCTGCTATTGTAATAGTTTAAGGTGCGTTTTTACTACGTTTTTAGAATCTGTTATTAATTATTATTTGTTGTTTTGTTCGAAAAAATGGTTTGGGTGCAATTCAATAAGAAAATATTCTATTGATTACTTTTGCAGCAGTAGTTTTTTAAAATGTCCTACTAGACTGTTGCCGCAAGGTGCTTGGGTTCAATTCCGAATCCTGCGAATTAAACATTCTCAGTCTTCTGAGGACAAGAGTTTTTGAATCAAACCATTTTTGGACAGAACACCAGCGTTATTCGAAGGTGCGGCTGAGACGGTTTGTGAACCGAACCAGTGGTTTGGTGAAACCGTCAATTGCTAAACCGAAAGATAGTTCAAAATTGTGTCTGTGCACATTTCTGATTTGAACTAATGATAGTGGACTTGGTAAGATAAATTAATTACCTCATGTTTTTTGCCATCTTTTTTACATGTCTTTTTTTCACATGATTTTTTTCACGCTTTTCCATGATCTCTCTTTAGAGTTTTTCTTTCACTTTCATCCACCATTTTCGTAAATTTTATTTATAATACTTTTCCTAATAGCTTTACGATTTTCTACAGATTTTTTTTTATAATTTTCTCATCAATTCTTTCAATGATTTTCTAAACTTTCATTTTTCTTTCATTTCTTTTAACAAATTTTGCTATGTGTTTTTTAGTCATCTTTTTTTACATCATTCAGCATTTTTTCTTACCAAGTTTTTCAATGACTTTCTAATTGTGTTCTTTGATTTTTTCCTTGTCAAGTGTTGCATAAAATGTTTTTCTACAGTATTTAAAATACTTTTACTTTCCTTTAAAAATATTTGCTTACCTTTTCGATGATTTTTCTGATATACACTTACTTTACTTACTTTTAATGGCACAACAGCCCATGGAGGGTCTAGGCCGAGCTTTTCGCATCCACTCATGTTGTGCGTGTTATATTTGTACATGAATGGAAGGGACCTACAGTTTAATGCCGGATCCGAACGGCGAAGTGAAAAGCTTTTCATAGCAATTTTTACTCTTTCAGGTTTGCCATTGCCTGCCGCCAAGAGGTGATGCTGTATAGAAAAATTTGTTTTTCTACTTTTCGATTTTTTTTTTATTCTGCCTGTGCCGAGATTCGAACCCCGGACACTCTGCGTAGCAGTCCAACGCACTACCACTACGCCACAGCGACACTACACTGATATAAGAAATACTGGGTCACTGAAATAAGAAATCATGTAACTATTTTCATATAGTTTCTTAAAATCAGTTCGATTACTTTAATAACTATTTTCCCGTTTTTACTTAGTTTATATAATATATAGATTTTGTTTTCGTAATTTTCCCCAAAAAGTGTTCCTTTAAGTTTTCCATATCTTGTGAATGACTTTTTCAGTATTGCTCGCTTTCCAATATATATTTTTTATGCAGTCAACACACAGGGGGTACCCCTTCGAATGCAGAGCATTGTGTTGACTGAAATGAAGATTGATAGGTGGGAGGAAGAAGGAGGCAGAAGTAATAATAATAATAATTGGAGAAAATATTTGTAGGGAGCTTATTTCAAATACACTCGGTATGACAGATAAAAGAACTTTCCAATTCTTTCCAGAGCTCCAGTTGCGTTCGTGAAGCTCCAACCCATAGGTGCGAAATAAACTCTAATTTAGGACGTATATAGGTGGTGTAGATCAGCCGGAGTGAAATATTTTTTACACCGCCTAAAAAAGCCGAGACCCTTGGCAGCTTCTTTTGATACGTCAAAAATGTGTTTATTCCAACGAACATCACATTGGATGGACATGCAAAGAACATCAATAGTCGCTGTCTCCGCAATACCTACCCCACACATATCAAGGGGGTTAACGGGGGTTGGGAAATTCATTTGTGAGATAACAGACAACATTGGATCTAAATAAAAAATACGCACCAGTCTCTAATATTCTTTAGGTAAAATGTTAGTACCAACCAAAAATGATAATCGCCGAGTTCTACAGTTCGACCAACATGAATTAACTGCCTTCCGTTAGTTATCAATCAAAACTTCAGTAAATTTACGTTCTTATATCGAATTTCTTTCAATAATCGAATGCTAGCATATACTAGTAAGCCTTTATGAATTTGACCTTATCTGAAAGTTTACGAAGTCCGAATCGTAATCTCTCTACAAATATTAATTATACAATATAATATGAGTTGTTTGTGTTGCACAGTGTAATTGTTAGAAAATTATTTGAAATGAAATACTTCCATAATTATTTTGTAAGTGCTTTGCAACTAATTAAGTACGTCGTCCTTCTTATAATTGAGAAGGGGTTAGTTGCAAACGTTGATTATTCATAAAGCTGACAAAACGAAAAAAAAAACAAAAAAAAAAACAGTTGTCGTCGCTTCAAATAAATAAATTGCCTCACTAACAAGTTAGTACAATATTAAATACAATGTGCAATATACAATACACTAAACATAGGAGTGCGATACTAATTTGACATAAAAGGGCCACCATCAAGCCCGGCGCGCCTTACCAATCGATTGATTACCAATTACAACAATCAACACTTGAAAATGAATAAATTTACTTAGACACACATGTATGTATGGGAAAGAAGATTGACAGAGAGACACACAGGTAGCTCAGGTAGATATCAAGAACAGACAGACAGACAGACAGACGGAGAGACAGACAAAAGACATTAGTACCAAGTAAAGAACACGAAACAGAAACGATGATATCTAGCAAGTGAAGAGTTTTAATTGGTATGCAGCAAGCAGTTTAATTTTCTATTTCTATTTGTAGAGAGCAAAATAATCAGCCAGACATCTCTGAAACTAAGTATCCACATATTTAATTGATTGACTTGATTGAGTGTGATTCAATGCCACGTTAGAAAGTACAAGAAAGCAACGTCTTGATAGAATCACGGGAGTGCCGGATTGAAGATGAATATCCCAGAGGACCTTTCCATTTTTGTATGTGATAATTACATGATAATTACTGGACAAACATGAGAAGCACCTCACTCTTTGCTCTGTATACAACTAAAAGTTCAATTCTTAATATCAATATTTATATTTAACAAATATTGTTAAAAAGAATGGACACGACACACTTTCATATACATAGTTTGTAGATTTGAGTAATTTGTGCAAATAATATATCAACAATTTTTTAGGTACCTGCGCTTTGTAGCATGTAGTAAGTATAATAGAGCATAAGTACATAGAATTAATAATAATGTGAAGTGCTTTTTTAGATTTTTGTTGTGTTGCAGTATTGAATCGTTCGTCAGAAGTCACAGCAACTGTCACTCCCACTCGTCCATCCTTCGGGGTCTGTCCAACATTTCCAATTCAGTGATAATCTTTCATTTTTCGTGCCAAGCACTTAATGCATATTTTTGATTTTCAGTCATTATTAAATGAGTAAAAGCACATAAACACATACACACACACACATATACAGTCGAACAGACACACAAAGTACAAGTGACACGCAAGTGACAATTTACGTGTGTGGCGGTAGTGGATCAATTCCCATTGGAAATGATTTGAGGCGCTTGATAAGCAGTATAAAGAAAAAGCACATCAAGAGCTTTCTGGAGCGCTTCGTTAATTTTGCAAAAGTATTTCAGATCATATGGGGAAAAAAGCTCGGCCTAGGCCTTACTTGAGCTGTTGGGCCATTAAAAGAGAAAGAAAGAAGAAGAATTTCAAATCCTCTCAACAAAATGAAAAGAATGGCTAGAGAGAACTAAATAATTTTTACTGCACTTTCATAAATTAATTCTTCACTTTTATATTATTACGTATAATTAAACAGAAGCAAGTATAGAAAGAAAGCGCACCAAGACATTTCTGGAGCATATTGATACCTTATTTGCTTCCTACATTTTACAAAAGTATTTGAAATCCTCCTTGCGCCCCCAGAATATGAAAAAATGATCCTCCAATCCCAACAAAATGAATAAAAAATTGTGTGCATTAGTGGGCTGCTCTACAGAAGTTTACTTCTTCAGAACGTTTGCGTTTAAATTTCTAACGATTTTTGCTAGAAATGAAATGTCCAAATGTTTTGGTTTGAAATATTAAATTTGACGTGAAACTGATAGGCAGCGCCCTCTATCAATCGAGTTTGAAAAAAATGAGGATGCATATACTTACATACGTATACATATAAATGATGGGCAGCGCCCTCTATAATTGCGTCAATACACATAATTTTGATACATATATAGTATATGCATACTCATTTCTTTCATACTCGATTGATAGAGGGCGCTGCCCATCATTTCCGTGACAATTTTCGCTACGACGATCATCTTTTGCCGCCGGCGTAAATATAAAAAACGATTACAAGGAAGTGAACTTCAAAAAAAAAAAAAAAAAAATGGTTAGAGATAACTAAATAAATATAATTTCAGGTTTTTTTCTGCACACTCAAGAAAGAAAATTGCTTCGAGAATTATTCTGCTGCACAACCCCAACCGTTTCTTTATTTTCATAATACGTATAGGAAAACAGAAGCAAGTAAAATTTAAACGTTTTGAAGAAGCTCGATGGCAACACCTTCTGCGAACATGCGCGCCTTCGGCAGTGTTGCTTTCCCATTTGGCTACCACGAATCACAGTGCGATTGATAGCTTGAGAATCATAGGAACGTTGATGGCGCCGCCGCCAAGTTCAGTAGAGCGAAAATTGCTGCTACTGACGATCCATATGTCGCGGCCGTCCTAATGTTAATTGTAGCTTGCCATTTAAAGGTGGCATTTATCAGCGGGTAGTAGCAAGTAGCAGCTGCAGCAGGTGATTTGCTGAATTTTATATGAGCGTCACAAATCGCCAAAGTGTATGGTAGATATAGTATGACACAAATATACGAGTTTCGAGTGGCAAGCTTTTGTTTTATTTCTTTTCTGTTTCAGTTATACCGAGTACTTACAAGTGTTTGTGTGCTTATCATACAGAAAGGAAAGTCCTTTTTGTTTATTATTTATCTGATGTAGGTACTTATGTATGTACTCAGTATGTATGTATAGTTCGTGCATGTGTATGCGTTTATTTGATGTACGCCCTCGGAGAAGTGACGCCTACAACTACACCTACAAAAATTCACTTGTTGTGCTATGTGCTATGTGCACTGCACTCCACTGTACGTGTGCGTGTGTGTCTGCGTCCGTGTGTGTGTATGTGTGTGTGTGTACTCCTTCATTGTCCAACTGCAACATTACGTTATATATTCAAATGCGGGACGCGATAAATATCTCGCTCGCTTCGTGCACATCAAGGACAAAAAATAACTAAATCCTAGCGTGTTTCTTGATTTTGTTTAGTTTACGTTTTTGTTTAACGTTTTTTGTTGAATTGCGCTCAATAGCACGCCCCGACTTACTGTTAGATCTTATCAAACATTAAATATTGAACATCATTTGGCTAATTGTGTGCAGGCAAATGGCTACAGCCGTAGTCCACAGTTGTGTATCGTGTGAAACACTTCACATGTGCATTGGAAAAACAAATATTAAATCATTCTATTTCCCTTCCAACATTTAGTACTTACTTACTAAATATATCCAATTGTTTGTATGCTTACTGCCTTTCAGACTCGACGATCATTTAGTTGCAACACACCATTTTCGAAGGGACGAATTCGCTTGTGAGCTGTGCGCCAAACGCTTCTGTCATCGCCCGTTATTGCTAAAGCATCGTGCATTGGTTCACAACGATATACGAAAGTATCCTTGTGAAAATTGCACAAAGGTAAGTGATAAGGTGAATATTTCTGGTCAAATGCATCTAAATACATACATACATACATACATTAATTGTTCATCTTTCTTGGTTTTACTTGTTAACAAAGTGCTCAGTTTAGCTATTTTAAATACTTACAATACAAATGTAAAGCTGATTTGTCAATAGGGACATAACAATTTTGTATTTTGCTAAATACAAATGCGCTCTAAAAGTTTCCTTTTGATCTGGCAATGTCAAAAAGTTTTTCAAGGTTTACATTTTTATCATGGTGAAGTTCACGAACGAGCAGCGTTTGAAAATTATTAAAAATTAAGTACTATCGAAATGCTGAGTCGGTGGATCGCAACTTTAGGAAAGCTTACTCTCTTTTTGGCTTACTCTCTTTTGTGCTTCAAGAGACCGTGTGGTGTGGATTTCATGCGATGGGACCGTATTTTTTCGTCGATGAAATTGATCGCCATGTTAAGGTCAATGCCGAACTGCATGTCGTGCCATATTGGAAGACTATTTTTGGACGGACTTGACATCAGTGCTATGTGGTTCCAACAAGATGGTGCCAAATGCCAAATAGCTGATCAAACAATTGATCTATTGAAGGGGAAGTTGGGTAATCGTGTATTCTCGAGCAAATGTTAGTCGTTGTCGCTGTGGCGTAGTGGTAGTGCGTTGGACTGCTACGCAGAGTGTCCGGGGTCCGAATCTCGGCAAAGGCAGAATAAAAAGAAAATCGAAAAGTAGAAAAACAAATTTTTCTATACAGCATCACCTCTTGGCAGGCAATGGCAAACCTACAAGAGTAAAAATTGCTATGAAAAGCTTTTCACTTCGCAGTTCGGATTCGGCATTAAACTGTAGGTCCCTTCCATTCATGTACAAATATAACACGCACAACATGAGTGGATGCGAAAAGCTCAGCCTAGGCCCTCCATGGGCTGTTGTGCCATTAAAAGTAAGAGAAGTAAGTCTTTGGCTTATGCCAACAAATCAACAACGTTAGAGGAGCTCAGGAACAACATCGAATGTGAATTTGCCAACGTTCCGGCCGATATGTGAACGTTCCGGAAGAATGGTGAAAAATTAGCTGCAAAGAAACGATCGCTGCAAACTTGCTCGCGGTGGTCGGTTATATGAGCGACATCGAAGGTGAGATACTTAAATGTAACAACAGCCCGATGTACT
This sequence comes from Palloptera scutellata, assembly GCA_958295655.1. Classification (NCBI taxonomy): domain Eukaryota; kingdom Metazoa; phylum Arthropoda; class Insecta; order Diptera; family Pallopteridae; genus Palloptera; species Palloptera scutellata. Next base: position 16,550,758 of record OY282452.1, read on the forward strand.
ACTGGCCGATATCGCAATTATTCTGTGTTTTATTTAAATACAAAATTGTTATGCCCCTATTGAGAAACCCTTTATAAAGTAGTACTAGGTTTTTTGTGAATTTTTGGTACTTCCCTTTCTATCACATCTACTACTGGGTGATTTAACTTGCACCAATGCTATTTATCTTTATGTTGTTTGCTGGGCTTCAAATTCTACATGAGCTTTGGGTATTCAGTTTGAATGACTATGAAAAGCTTTCCATTTCGCCGTTCGGATTGGGCATAAAACTATAAGTCCCTTCGAAGGGCTGTTGTTCTATTAAACGAAGAAGAAGATAAAAAAAAAGCTGGGAATTCGACCAACTCAATGACTGTCTGGTGCTGTATAATCTGAGGACCTTCGTCGGGACTCAATGAGATGAGTGTTGATGCAATTGTTGGCTCTTATGAACTCATTTGCCATTCACGCTGTCTCTCCGCATTACTCTTTACGAGTTGTTTTTCAATGAAATTCGAAATCTGTTGTGACTCAAGTCTACCCTCTCACGATCTCTGGGTGCTGGTTTTTGGGGGTTTTTTTCACAACAGCAGAATTTTGAATTTTGTAGGGCCTCCATTTTTCGTTCAAATCTACATTCTCGCTGTCTATCAGTCGCAGTTTTTGCTGGAGATTTTATCGTAACACAATCGGAATTTGTTTACGCGTTGCGTTTGCTTTTTTTCGCTCTATACTCGCTCATTCTTTCAGCTCTAGAAGTTTCTAACAATTTTTGTTTGAATGGTAAAATTTTTGTTTGAAATGCAAAATTTTACTAGAAACTGATGAGCAGCGCCCTCTATCAATCGACTATGAATAAAGCGAATAAAGCACGAATCAGCCCCCTCTATCAGTCCATAGAGGGATTAAGGGGTTCGATTGCTAGAGGGCGCATAGTGAAGGCATATGTACTGCCCATCATATTTGTGCATTTACAATGCATCTTGATTTCTTTCATACTTGATTGATGGAGGGCTCTGCCCTTCATTTCCGTGACGATCATCTTTTACCCCCTCGTAAATATGAAAACGATTCTAAAGAAGTAAACTTCAAAACACACTTTCTTTTTTCATATACATACCATAATTTTATGAAATCATAACTCTTATTGATAATAAAAAATGTTTGAAGAAGCATAAAAATTGTGCTTCTAAACTAAGTAACAAAGATTAGTAAAATATTGTTGTTATGTTGTATTAACAATGAATTGATTGATTTAAATAATTTTCGTGACAACCTTCATTTTGTGTTACACATTTATCTTGAAAAAATAAATAAAAAAATAAAATAATGGAAGAAACGAACGCGCATTTAAATAAAATTCAGCGTGTGTCGCAAGTACAAGTACAAGTTTTTTTTTGTGACAGTTTCTTTTGAATAGACAGACCAAACATTCATGCATGTGTCCATAAATAGTGAATACTTTAAATAACTACACATGATATTCCTTTAGCTTCATTTTTCATTTATTAGTATCTGTTTTTTCTAGCCTTTAGCTTTGGCTTTTGCTTAGGTTGTTGCTGTTACCTTCCTTTTTTTGGTTTTTTTTTGTATTTTCAATTCTAATACAAATATTAATGGAATGTCACGCCACTTAATGTTAAAGTGTGAAGATTGATCAACTTTATGATCAAGTGCCCAGTTTCAATCACGATCTCTATTTTTACATACAAACTCACACACACACACACACATACAAAAAACAAAAAAACCAGTAAATAATAAATAAATTCATACCGTACGACAAACGTTCAAGTCATTGATTACTATACCATAGAAGAAAACAATCCATCCATCCATCCATCCATAGTCCAAAAAATCCAAAAAAAAAGAAAGACAATTCAAGATTCCGAAAAAAAAGACTTTTGATTTCTACCAGATCAATAGCCTGCGGGCTCTTACTTTTAAATTACTTACTTACAAAAAAAAAAAAGAGAAAAAAATTAAAAGAAAGAAAAAAATTTAATGCATTGTATAAATACATCGAATCAAAATCAGGGCGTGTACTCATCCAAAGCACTTAAAGTGCGGCAGCAGCGCGAGGTGGTGGCGGCGGTAGCGGTGTAGGTGGAGGTGCTGGTAATGATGAAATTTAGAGCTGTTACGCCTGCGTAAATCTTCAATTCCAGTGTGCGTCTGTGTGAGTCTGTGCCTGTGTGCGTGTGTGCGTACGAGTATATGCAATTGAATTCGATCTGTATTGCTGCAGCCTGCCATTAGGGCTTAACATCTTGAAAGATGTTTTAATGGCACGTTGATTACAATCTTGTGGTTGTTGTTACTGCAAATGACTTTGCTACGGTGTTTTGTTTGCCTTGTTATTTTCAATGCGCCTGCATCCGCGCCGCTCTCCTCATGCTTCATACCTCATGCCTCTGACCCCTGACCCCGGCCCACACCCTTCTCATTTTCATCCCATTTGGGCATTCTTCAAGATGCAATTGTTACTATCAGCAGACGAAACGGTACTCGCCTCGATCGTTACAGTTACGCAGCGAATCACACAGTAATTACCGAGCATTTCCAGTAGTTTTAAACTCTCCGTCCGTCCATCCGTCTATCCGTTTGTCCCTCAGTTCGTCAGTCTATCTATTTGTGTTCATGAACAGCCATACAGCCAACTATGGTAAACACATAAACACTAATGGGATGCTGCTGCCGTTGATATTTAGTGAGCAGCATGATCATGATGTTTGACGATCGTTGGATGATGACGATGATCGATCTTACGGTCACTTTCATCTGGGTGCTTGTACTTATTCTTATTGTTAATAGTTGTTTTGTAAGCACTACTTAAGTGTGTGTGTGTTTGTGATTGAGATTGGTAAGTGCAAGCGCATGTGTATGCAATAATCAAAGGAACTTTCTGATTTTCTGATGTGTTACAATAATTTTCTAAAGACAAAAGTGCTGTCATACGTAAGGTCGAACGTATTTACAACTGACAAGAGAAGAGAAAGGGCGAGAGTAAGAGAGCAAGTGAGTGAGTGAAAGAGAGAGAGAGAGAGGTGAGGATCATATGAACGCATAACGGTATATGCAACAACCTTATAGACCAAATGACGGCTGGCTGTATACATACTTACATGCACGGGAATAATGTAACAAATAAAAACAACAGAAGAGATTAGATTTGCTTGATTTGGCTCACTACTGCCGCGTTCACTCGCTTTCTTACAAACGTACTTCAGGTTATAGCTGGTGTTGTTGCTGTTGTTGTTGCTGCTGCTGGTTTACGTTAATCTGAGCTGACAGGCAAAGAGCTTCAATTCAAATAAATCGCATTCCACGAAATGTATGTGTGTGTGTGTGTTTGTGTGTATAAAGCCTCCCCCGCCAGCCAGCTTCTCAAACTAAAAAAAAAAAAAGATCTTTGAAGAATTACAGCATCATCGTAAGAGTTGGAGGACGGACTCACTGCCTCACTGACTGACTGCCTGAATAACAGACTCAGACCGTGTATGTGTATGTGTGTGTGTGTGTGTTTGTGTGTATGTGTGTGTGTGTGTGTGTGCTGAATCTAATCCATTTGATGTAGTTGTAGCACGAGCTATTCTTATTTTTTTCATAGTATTTTTTTTTTCAAATTTTTTGCTCTTTTATGCTTTTGTATGAAATTTGAAGACAATAAAGGCTTCACGCTCTCAGCTGAGTTCAGCACAGTGGGGTTATGAATTGTGGCTAGCTTGTATCTTTGGTTTTTGGCTATGAGCTTTTGTTTTGCTGTTGTTGTTGTTGTTGTTTTTGTGATCACCGTCGTTTGTTATAGCAAGAGTCAAAGTCAGTCATCATTGGCAGCATCAGCATCGTCGTCGTCGTCGTCATCGTCGTCGTGGTTGTTGTGTAGCATTATGACAGCATGATTAGGCATAACAGTTTCAAAAAGCGAGCGTTGAAGAATCGTGTTTGAAGTACGACGCTATTTGCCTGTTGCCTGTTGCCTGCCATTTGGCCTGACGCATTTATAAAGACAACAGCAACATACATATGTATAAAGATGAAAAGGAATGAAGACGAATGGTTGGCCGTAGTAGAAATACCATACTTACTTATAAGCAAAGGCACGGGGCAGACGCATGATGAAATGAAGCTCTTAAAACTTTAAGCGTTAAGCGGTGAAACTGAGCCGAACATCCCGTTCGCCTTTGCTCATTGTTATGTCGCTATCGAATCGCGTAAATGTAGATGAGGGGGAGGCTGCTACACTAAGCGAAAATGTTTAGTAATTTAAGGGAAACAATTTTGCTTGATTTTTACGTCTAGTAAAGTACGGAGATTAGTGCTGGGACACTGCGAAAAAAATTGTCTAAATTTAAGTAAAGCCCATGCATTAATGAAAGTCTTTTGAGCTTGAAAATTCTTAAAAGTAGAACGAAATTCTTATATTAACACTGATAATAAAGATTTTATTTTAATATTTATTTTGTTCTAACTTTAAGAATATGTACATGTTAAGTATACAATGTTCTTTAGAATTAAGATCGCCCATTCTTATTTTAAAACTGAAACGGACTTATTTTGAAAAAATATTGTTTTATTTACGGCCGATTATAGAATAGATTTTTTTTTTCTTACTTACGTATTTTTAATGGCACAACAGCCCATGGAGGGCCTAGGCCGAGCTTTTCGCACCCACTCTCATGTTGTGCGTGTTATATTTGTACATGAATGAAAGGCACCTACAGTTTTATGCCGAATCCGAACGGCGAAGTGAAAAGCTTTAAAGCTTTTCTTAGACAATCTTTACTCTTGCAGGTTTGCCTATTGCCTGCCAAGAGGTGGTGCCGTGTAGAAAAATTATTTTTTCTATTTTTTGATTTTGCCTGTGCCGAGATTCGAACCCCGGACACTCTGCATAGCAGTCCAACGCATTACCACTACGCTACAGCGACTGTGGCGTAGTGTTTTTTACTTCATTCAAGAATATTATGCTTAAAAAAAAGAGTTTTGATAGTAGACAGTTATTGTCCATGCAATATTTTCTAGTCTTAAACCAAAATAAGAAGAGAACCTGCTGCTACAACCAAGTATGGATTTGATTTCAGATCGCAATTTTTTCTCAGTGTGTAGTTTAACAAGAATGAGAGATCTTCTGTCTCTCTAAATGTAAAGTAAGTTCTCTTGCAAAAGTTACGGTAGCTATTTTCTTTAGCAGATCCTTACGGGTTGAATTTATCTTAAACCAGTGATGTGTTATCACGTTCATTTCAGTGATAGTAAGACTTCTAGCTAGAGCTGAGTGAATTCAATTACCAATCAATTAAAATTATATTACTTAGTAATTGAAACTTGTAATCAAATATATCACAACTGCTTAGCACCAATTAACCATGAATTGCCTCGTAACTTTTAATTAAACGTAATTTAATTCCTAAAGTAATGATTCGTTAGACGACCTGGCTACCTGGTGGGTAGCGCACTAGACTCTCATCCGTGAAGTTTCGGGTTCGATTCCCGTCTCAGTCTAGTGGTTAATTAACTTTCATAACTAACTATCAATCCTACCGATATGAGATGAATGAGAATAATAAGAAAATGTACAAGTACAGCGCTTGGCAGGCAATGGCAAAACCACCAAGTGATTACAGTGAATTGCAATCCTATCGTGCGGAACCAGCGTTAAACTGTAGGTCCAAGGTAAGTATGTCCTATTATACGACATACACTCTAACCAAACCTAATTGCTCAGAGTAGAGATAAACGTTTAAGTTAATCTTTAATTTTAATACCATTTTCCAACACTAAATACAATTTTCCCTTTTGTAAGCTAATCTCATTTAGATTTGCCATCCCTAAAATATTTGTCACCGTGAGCAATCATAGCATTGCATTTAGTTTGTCCATCGCTAACATGAATTTTCAAAGAGCTCTTCTAGTTTTTAGTAAGCTAAGCTTTATGTACTTTGACTGGACTTGAATTTGTTAGATATCAGTGAAATTTGATGGAGATAGGACTCCTGAAATAAAATTCTAAAACCGTTTACTTTTGCAGTTTAATTGACTACATTTTCCTAACACCAATGATTCCGTAATTTTCCGAAACGCTGCTTATAACCTCGTCATAAATATAGCCAAATGTCTTCTGGTCAATAACTCAAAATATATTTTAGTACTTCACTATTACAATGATTCCTTTTTTTTTTACAAGTGTAGCAACAACGAGCGAGCCGGCGACAATTGTAGCAGCAATTGATGGAAATAATTGACGGAGGTGGTGCTCTGCTCATATTTGCGTAATCTTTGCTATTTGTTATTTATTTTATTTAACTCTGCATACTGCGGCGTTGTGGTTGTTGCTTTTATTGTCGTCCATGTCTTCTGGCAATAGCAGCAGCAATAACACCAACAACACCATGTTAGGCAGATCCGTTTAGGGGACCATTTGATTTCTTTGTATAGGTTTCATAGTTGTGTTTTTTTTATTTTTGTCTCTATTACTTTTTTGTTTTGCATTTGATCTGGTGGATGATTGATTAATTTCATTTTCGATTTTTTTTTTTAAGACGTTTACTTCTTCTACGGTTGCGGCTACGGCAGCTGCCACAGTCTCAAGCTACGCAGAGTTCACAGCACAGCTAACACTTTTACTCTTCGCGCTAGCAGACATACACGGTAGCTTTATGCTTTATGTGTTTTTCTTTTGTTGTTGTTGTTGTTGCTGTTGCTATTGCTATTGCTGAATATAACCCACAAGAAGAGGCAGCAGGCAGTGTAGAAGAAATAATCCCGTGCATACATCCACATTACGCTAACACTTTAGGCCTGATTTCTGTTTTTGTTGTTGCGTTTGTATTTTTTTTATACCTTAGCTGGTGAGCACTTTGCATACTTTGTATTTTCTACTACTACATCCAACATATTACTTTCAAACAAACCAACATTCAACCAACAAAATATTTGAGGTCGAATGAGCCAACTGAACACAACTGAGCCAGCTACGATCTATCGTTTGATCATTTCTTGATCGATCCATCGATTGTTGTGAACGAATTTAATTTGTATTTCTCACTTCGGTTTTTATTTTTGTTTCTTCATTTCGCGCAGGTATTTTGTGATCCATCGAATTTACAACGGCATATTCGTGCCCACCACATCGGCGCTAGAAGTTACGCGTGCCCCGAGTGCGGAAAAACTTTTGCGACATCGTCGGGCCTTAAGCAGCACACCCACATTCATTCGTCGGTGAAACCGTTTCAGTGTGAAGTGTGCTTCAAAGCGTATACGCAGTTCTCGAATTTATGCCGCCACAAGCGAATGCACGCCGATTGCCGCATGCAAATCAAGTGTAATAAGTGCGGTCAAAGTTTTAGTACGGTCACGTCGCTGTCGAAGCATAAGCGTTTCTGTGATTCAACCAACGTACCGTCGACAGTTGCAGCGGCCGCAGTAGCAGGAGCAGCAGCAGCAGCAGGAGAAGCAGCAGCAGCCGCCGCAGCAGCAGCCGGTGTACCACTGTCACCAATGCAAACAGCAGCAGCAGCAGCGTATTTGTCACAGCAGCACGCGTCACATCATCAGCAACATCACAGCCACAATCATCATCAGCAGCAGCAACATCAGCGCGAGCAACAAAACCATCACGCAGCGCAACAACAATCGCGCGTCGCTGCATTACAATCTCTGAACGCTGCCGCAAACGCTGCAGCATTACAATCTCTAAAAGCTGAGGCTGGCATTGGTCCGAACGCAGCCATGGCCACACCAACAAATCCATTCTTTTTGTTTCCTATGCCGCCTGCATTTTTCCGGGGATTCCCCGGCGCTTATGGTTTGCCGGGCATGTTTCCACAGAGCCCTGCACAATCACCCAACTTCTCATCGTTCTCTAAACCGAATCTCGATATGAGAATACCACCAACAACAATGCAACAACAGCATCAGCAGCAACCTTCAGCAAATCACAAACAACCAAATTTACATTCACCAACCAATTCATTTCGGCATCACATGAGTTTCGGTAACATTGGTGAATTAATACGCGCATCGCCAACGTCGAGCCTCATCGCTGGCAGCGGCGGCACTGCCGATGCTACTGATCAAAAGCTGAACTCTAATGATGGTCACGATGAATTGGATACAAAACCATCGAAAATGCAACTTACTTTAGAAGCTTATAGCAAAGCCTTTTCATATAATGCCTCGCCCACATCGTCGTTGAAGCATAAAAATAACATTTTCTCACCATCACCACCTCGACGCATTGCCGCGTCGGATGAGGAGGATACGCGCTCATCAACGGCTGACTTGAAAATTGAACCTGCCGATGATGGAGATACGCGTCAGAAATCGTTGAACGAGGGCAAACATTTGGAAGATGATAAGGTAATAGTTTAATATTTGCAATTGTGCTGAAAGTTAGCCTTGAACCAGAATAGTTTACTTCCAGAAATTCTATTCAGTCTCTAAGTTCAAGCAGTCTCTAAGTGGACCCAGTCAATAATATTCTTTTGTTTGCGTGCCATTTTGTATAATTTCAGAAATCCATTGACGTAATTAGCACCCCACCTCCAGTCGACGATGACGACGACGTCGATGAAAATAACGATAACAACAATAATAACAACAACGTCAATACTGATGACGCAGACGACGAAAATACCGACGTCAAGCAAAGAAGCATTGCGGAACTGCCATTGGATTTAAGCGTTAACCGGAAACGCCAACGAACGGTCAGCAGCTCCAGCACAATAGCCGAAATCAAATCAAATCACAGTGAACGCAATCACCGACGATCCACGAATATGCTGCTGTTGGATGACGAATTGCCAGAAGATTCTAACTCTGAGCAGGATGTTAAGCAAACAATTCCACTGAAGCAGCGGCGTGCATTAAATGCTCCGCTGCCGCAACCAAATTCGCCACGTCACTCCTACCAAGACAGTCCAACACCGTCGGCATCACCAGGACCAACACCATCACCGTCACCACCGAGCAACAACGGTACATCTAGTGCCGTTGCAGAAGTTGCAGCCAATGGAGGAATACTGGGCGCAGGCAGCCGAAGCGGCAGCGGAAACGGCGGGGGTATCGTGGGCGGTAATGCAGGAGCAGTCGATGCTGGAGCAGCATCCGCATCCGCATCAGCGTCGGGCATCTCATGTCCGCAACCTATACACCCAATGCTATTTGAAGAAATTTATCGCTCACGCGCATTCGGCGCTGCATTTCAACGTCAGTTTCCTTTTTTAGGACCAATGGGCGGACGGCCAGCCTTTGATCATAGGCTGCACGCACCACCGCATCACCGCAGTGCGGCGCCGTTTCCGCCCGAGCCAGCTTTCCGCGATGCCTTACGCGCTGTCGGCCTTTCAACAGGCATGCTGACCTCGACGGCGGCGGTCACATCGATTACCGGCAAAATTAAAGACCGCTACACTTGCAAGTTCTGCGGCAAAGTATTTCCGCGCTCGGCCAATTTGACGCGCCACCTGCGCACGCACACCGGCGAGCAGCCGTACACGTGCAAGTATTGCGATCGCGCCTTCAGCATCTCCTCGAATCTACAGCGCCACGTACGCAACATACACAACAAGGAGCGTCCTTTTCGTTGTCACCTGTGTGATCGTTGTTTCGGACAGCAAACAAATCTGGATCGTCATCTGAAGAAGCACGAAGCGGATACCAGTGGACTGGGTATCGGTGTTGGTGACTCACCGTCATCGAACGAGGCTGATCGTGAGGATTCATATTTCGATGAAATACGTTCATTTATGGGACAGGTGACCTACAATGAGGATCTATATACGCCCACGAGTATAGGAGGAGCAGATAACACCGACACAGATTATGCGGGCAGTGATGCGGAAAATGAACTTTCCGTGTCCCGGTCGTCTTCGGCAGATGTAACGCTGAATGCAACCGTGGCAGCGGCGGCAACAAAACCACACCACAGCGACGATGACAAAGATGCGTGCGAAGGCGGCAGCAGCACAGCCGCCGAAATTGACGACTCTGCCCCGACAACTACGACCACCACCTCACTCAATAACAATGAAACGATTGAGGTGAGCTCGTAAAACGGATATTTTAAGTACTTATTTACATTGTATGTAGGTTAATTTAATGTTAGTCAGAGTTGAAGTTTAAAGCTAAAAGCAAAAAGTCTACAATTGTCATTCTAACCTCTCAGCGTTTCGGCGTTGAGCTCATGTTATTTCAAGTAAAAGTTTTTATCAATCTTTGTACAAACTCGCAAAACTTATTTTCGCTTTTAAAGAAAATCTACACACTGAGAGAAAACATGTGGCAGTCAGTGTGTTTCTGCGTGTGCACGACACACGTCGACAGATTTAATCGTTAACTCTACTAAATTTTAGTCAATTCGACTAGCTTCATAAACTAAAAAAAAAAAAAATAAATTTAACAAAATATCCAAAAAAAAAAAAGAAAGAAAAAGTATGTGAGAGTGAAAGGTAAATTTTATAAAATCATAGTTAATCTTTTAAAACTAACTAATGCAAAATCACAAAACACCAACAGGGGCAAAAAGTAAATATTATTTTGCGCTTACTTTTCTGTTTCTTTTCCCTTTCCTAAGTATTGGGGAATTATATTATTATATTATTAGCAAAAATCCCAAAAAGTTACATTTTAATGGCATAACAAAATAAGAAAGAAAATTATTGTTTTTGTTTCTCTTTAATTTGCACACATGTACTTGTATAAATGTAAGTTGACCTCTATACCTACACAACCATACTCGTACATATGTACACACATACTATGTATTGCATATGGAAATTCACGTATACATATATGGTACAGTATGTACATATGTATGTACGTATGCATATGTAAGAATTATGTAATTGTAATAGTAAGTTTTGTAAATATGTTATAATTTTTTTTCTCTTGAATAAGTATATTAAATTTGGCACTTTGATTTTTTGTAATTCGTAAGTTAAAAACAAAATGAAATCGTTTAATCAAATAAAAGTCAATATTTTCAATTTCACTTGATTTAGTGTTTTTTCTTATCTTCCTGATTTTGAAGAATACTTTAATAAATACTTTAAGAAAATTAAGTGCGCAGTGGACCATCGCACAACTGAAAAATTAAGTATAGTTATTTCTCTATTTTTGTTTAACTGACCACAAGAGATATATTCATTCTAAAGCAGAAGAAGAGAGAATTGAGAGAATTGAGAAAAAAGAAATGTCATTTGATAGATGTCTCTTGCTGTTGCAGTCATTAATTAATTTCACTCTCTCTCTCTCTCTCTCTCTCTCGACTACCGATGCCACTGTAATTTTTATGGCTTTATTCAGCCGGTCTCACTTGATAATTATAATCCAATCTCTTTCGTTCCACTTAATGTCCCTTACCATTGTTATTGGGAGATACTCGGGGTAGAACAATGCGTAGACCCTGCCGTAAGAAATTTTAATTGAATTGTCTATGTTAAAGCCGTTTTAAAGTTTTCCGATTCATATTTCTCCCGTATTGGCTACATATCATATGTAACTTCTTATCAATTCCAGTGGAAAAATTTCACTTAAAACCTCCAAGGACTACCCTCTTCACACTTGGTATCTACAGATGTTAGCAGATTGTTGGGTTTTGTATGTCATAGATGAGGTCAGAGCCGAATTTAGATTTGTAGGGGAAAGACAAATAATTGTGCATTTTATGAAAAGCAATAATACTTATCTTAATTTGTTGTACATTTTATTCAAGATAAACAAATTTTCACTATTTTCTCGAAGCGTACACGGCAATAAAATCATCAGCAGATATTTTGCAAAGAATGTCGCTTTCAATACTTAAATTTATCAGATTTTTAAGATGTATTTTGTTTTTCAATACTCGCTCGCAATCTGTTTTTCATAAATCTCAGTTTTGAAAACGATCTCCCTCCACTGCAAATTGTCACCATCAGCGACTAGTAAATGCGAAATAAGTATTCACTATTTCTGCATTGTCAAAAGTTGAGCTCAAATCGTTTTCCATAATGATGAGAATTGTTTTCAACGATTCTTTGCCATTCTTTGATAATTGGGTAAGTTGTAACAAACCGTTACCAAGTGTCGTTTCCAAATGTGCTGAATAAAATTTATCGCTTTTCAGCTGATTTGCAATCACTGAAAAAAACTGAAAATCTTTCGCAAAGAACTTCACACGCTGAAATTCATTGTGATAGTGACGTGACTATGGAGCCCAGAACTAGGAGAAAAGTTTCAAAGCGAAATTTATCGCTTGGTGAAAGTAATCAAGTACTACAAACGTGCATTTAATTATCGAGTTTATGTTTGTTGGCCTATTATTTTTCTTTTTGATTCTTATGTAGAAATAATTTCTTTTTGTGAAAATATTATACCATAATTTCTTTCTAATTCGACAAAAGATTTCAAAGGCTCCAAATCTTCTTCGCAATGGCTTTTTGCTGTTCTTCACGTTTCAAGTGTGAATCGGGGTGCAAGTGGCAGCGAAACATTTCGATCAACTGCTTCTATATAGATCTTCTTCGTATTACATACTCTACTCACTAAGGTGGAACTTTTCCTTATAGGGTTGAGAGGAGCAGGTTTGTTGTAGCTACTGTTTTCAAGAGTATTCATATTTTTTGTATTCCATTGTCGCCTAACAGGACAATGGAATAGGGAAAGAATTATGTCATGTCCTTTGAAAAAACATGACCACTGTTGATTAATAAATCAGGCAGCCAGGTGTCAGGAAGCCTCCGTTCGAATAAAAGCTTGCTTTTCAAAATATTAAATTGACACGATTCCGCCTCAATAGGGTCCCCGCGTTCGAAATTTTATCTTTTCTTCCGACAGACCTCGAGAATATACTTCCCGCAGAACGAATCATACCACATTGATACTGAATATCAAAGCCGTCTTTTCTGATTTATATTTGGCGGAATTGTAGTTGACGATGCCAGATAGCGGTGAAAAGAACAACTTTAACTCCAAGAAGAATAGGATCGGATATAACCGCATCCACTTGTGTAGCAGCCAAAGAATATACCTTGACCCATATTTTTATAGAGCAATGACGTTGTTTAAGACTCTAATGATAACTTCAATTGAAATCGATTTTTCTTTTTCTTTAATTTTAAAATTATACATTCTTATGCATGTAAATGTGTTACGTGCATGACTTTACTAGCCCAGTTAGTTAAGTTAGTTGAACTCATTCATCAATGCAAACCAGAGATCAATACATACCAGCTTGCTTTATAACTATTCTACGATCAATTGTAGAGGTTATAACATAAATCAGAGCTGCCTGTGCTTTTATTGTAAAATGTCTACGAATGCATGTTAGGTGATAGATCACGTTATGAAGAAAAGTAATCTGCATATTTCTAAATACACCCATCATGAAATGAACAGAAAATGTAAGAGTAAGAGAGGTGAATTCGCTAATTTTATATTCCTGTGTAATTATTTTGAATTGATGAGGCTACAAAGTAAGTAAGTTATTTGAAACGAAATTAAATGATTGTACTTTAATAGTAGCTAATAAAATTTAATTAAATCCACATTCAAATAATTATATAGTTTATTGCTTGAATTCATTTTTTATTAGCGATATTCATGATCTGGTATTTTGTAATATTTTTATAAAAAATTTTAAAATTTCAACAACAGATTGTGAACAGTATTAAAAATTTTTGTATTAGTGATATTTGTTAAATTATTGAGCAGAAGAAGAATCTAAAAAACTTACAATGCAACCAGAATCGTGCTCCATGATATTCATATGTTTATATGTTTATTTGCAACGAAGTGAATGGCATTGCAAAAGACTTAAATCCACACAATTTTATTAAATAGTTTTGTAACTAAAACCATTTCAAACTATTTCCTTGCCAAAGATATATGAAAAAATAGGTCAAGATTATAGAAGAGCACAAAGCTAGTTCCCAATATATAAAATTTGACTGTTCAAAATCTTCGAAATCTATCACAAATTAGTGTCAACTGATTGTCAAATACATAAATATTATACAAAAGCTACAATGGGCTCTAGCCGTTTGTATTTTTCTATCTGTAGTGTTTGAGAATCATCATGTGTTTAGTAAACATATTTGTAAACAGATCAAATATATACTAGATGTATCAAATTTATCTAAAATGCAGAATACAAGAGCATTTACTTCAGGATCGTGAATACCTCTATTATAAATACTTATAAAGTGCGAAGCTAATTAATCAAAATCCAAGCTACTACACATATTGCATTTTTAACCACCACACTCGGACTCAAATCAAACATTTGCAGCATTTGCAATTTGATAAAATTATTATCACTGAATTAACACTGGCATGAGTTCGAATCGTGTACCTTCTTTACAATAACAACAAGAAAACGTAGAAAAAAAAGCAGGTTCCATTCAAACTTACAATCATAACAAACTAACAACAATAAAAACTTGGGATGAAAATTAGATTAAAAACGTTACGCCAGCGAGGCGAACGAACAATAATTTGCTGCTTATTTATGAGTGCCTATAAAACAGCAATAGCAACAACAACAACAACAATGGAGAATTAAGGTAAAAACGTAGGAAAAAAAAAACAATCACAAAACAGTCACAGTAAGTGATAGATGGAGTAGTGATGGTAGCAGAGTGGTGGTTAGAGTTTGGAGGCTGGTGGTTGGTGACTGGTATCTCTTAAATTGATCGCATCTATTAGTTGCGCAAAAATAGAAAGACGAACACAAGCTCAAGCGCTCTGAAGAAGACGTATGGTGGCAAACTCATTTGCTGCTGCATCATGACTATAATGAGAGCTATAAAAAGCGTGGCAACGACGGCCATAGCCAAACAGCAGCAACGTCGCCAGCAGCTCTGCTCAACTTTGGCAACGGTAATCTTTTTAGTCTATTTACTGGCGGTTATATTATATTTTTGTTTGTGTTTTTGCTCTTGCTTGTGCTGTTTATTTTTTTAATGAGAATTTCATTATGATTTCGGATATGGCCACAATAAACACAACTTACCAACTACTTGCCATGTAATGTGTGAGTGTGTGTGTGTGTGTGTGTGTGTATTTGTTTATGTTTATGTTTCCATCATGATCACTCACTATCTCAGTTGCTGCTCGTTGTTGCATTAAACATTTTCCGGCAGGACTATTCATCTTTACTTACTACTTTCATTTCGGAACATTTGCTTGTCAACCATTCGCATATCAACTGCAGAAGAAGAACTTTCATCTACTTGCAGATGGAGGTATAACAAAATGTGATAGAACTTACGAGCTGTTGCTTTGATCTATTAATTGATAAACTAAAATAAAAGATAAGCTTTTCCATGTTACATCTATTTGATTACTTTTAGATCCACTTTGGATTCTTTTTAGTCACAAATACGATAACTGTCCAAAAGTTGTTGCTAAGCTGGAGGAGATTTTCTTTCAGCTCCTAGTTTACACTGATTACTCAATAATGAAAGTAGAAATCTCCTCAGATACAGGTGATCTATAAATAATAGGAAATCATTGCGATAGCACAAAAAACCTTGGCTCATCACAGATCCCAATCAACTAAATTCAATAAAGGCCTTTGATAGTAAAAACACGTAGGCCCTAGGAAGCATCCGCTAAGTAAGACTCTGCTGAGGCGACATGGATGACTCCACGGCTCGATATGTTTAGTAGGTTTTAAGCAAATCTAATGAAAAATGGCAGGTTGTGGAGAGTCGTACAGCAATGTGAGATGCGAGAAAGGGTAAGTGGAAAATATGCCGGAAAAAAAGGAATTTCTCCATTTTTCTCAAAATTCCATGTCAGTAGCCGACATAGATGGTAAGGATCACTTGTAACAAGAGGAAAAGAACTAATGTGGTAGGACAATTTACCTCAAATCTGAGGTAACTTGTTACTCCTTCTTCTTCTAATGGCACAATGTAAAAATCGTATCCAAAGAGTGCGTACGAAAGATAATATTTCTGCTGTATTCGCCAGTGTTAAAGAAGATCGCGATATGTTCTTCCGCATCGTTACGGTCAATGGAGAAAAGTTCCGATACCGTTCGATGGTAACAGACTTTTTTTTCCGAAAATGCAAGAATTTGACCGGCCGACATGTGGTTCCAACAGGACGGTGCCACATGCCACATGCCACACTGCACACGAAACCATGCATGAATTGAGAGGCGAATTTGATGAGCAAGTTAATCTCACGTTTTAGTGCAGTCAATTGGCCACCAAGATTGTATGATTTCACCCGTTAGACTTTGTGGGGCTATGTTAAGTCTCTTGTCAATAGGGCAAGCCAAACACAATTGCTGCTTTGGAAGCCAACATTGCGTCATTGGTGAGATTCCGGCCGAAACGTGTAAAAAAGTGTGCCAAAATTGGACCTTCAGAACGGACCCTTGAAGCGTAGCCGCGCGCAAAATTTAAGTGAAATCATTTTTAAAAAGTAAATGGCAAGAATTGATTTATCGATCCAAATAAAAATTTCATTCACTATTGTAAAATTTATGTGTTTTTTTAAATTTACAAAAACCATATATGTATATATGAGGAAATGGAAGAAGGCGCCCCGACTGGAAGTGTGTTTTATTCGAGCCTCGGTGAAGGAACACACAGAAGAAGGCATCCGAATCTCCGTTGGAAACGTTGGAAAGACTCGGTACAGGGCGACCTGACTGCACTTGGTCTTATCAACTGGCGCCAGCGCGTGCATAACAGCAGCGACTGGCGAATCTTTATCGACACTGGCTCGTATATAAATCGAACATTGGAATTAAAAACTATTATCATTTTTAATTAGCTAAAAATAGTAATATTTGAAAGAGTTGTTAGTTGGTCAAAGAAAAGCACATTTGTTTGAAGATTTATAAACTACGATTAACATATTTTTTTAAACTTCACCAGGGTTGGTGAGTAAGTATTGAGCGTAAGTACATACATAAAATCCAATAAAACAAACAAACTGAACGCTTTTAAACTACTTCTATGATCAAATTGAACTGACAAGAATATTTCACGATTTTCAAACTTATTGATTGAGTTGAAATGAAAGTAATCTTTCGGATGCTGGATCCAACCAAGCCACATGGGCGATTATATACGCTCGTCTTTGTCTTTATATGTATGGTTGAACAACTACATGAGTTCATGGAAAAAGCACATATAATGAAATTATTTACGAGCATGGATGATGTGATGTTGCTAGCTGAAACTGAAATGGATTGCTATGAAATATGATGCAGCAGCAGCAGCAGCAACAACACCAAGCTACCAGCAAAACTTACATAAAATGTATGTTTGATTGCTTTAATCAAAACAAAAGAATCTAATTCATCGCATCATTATTATTTTATCAGCAACACATCATGATGATCGCGAGCAGCAGCAACAACATCATGATGATACTGAAAAATTGAAGTTACTATCAAAATTTGCCAATAAACATATTTCATTCAATCAACAACGGACGGACGGATGGGCGGTCGGCCGGCGATGCTGATGATGATGATTCATTGATGTCCGTGTAATTTTTTGTTAATATACTATACTACTCGTATTATAAAAGCAGCAACAATTCAATGTCAGAGTTAATTTAACTTAAATGCAGCAATTAATGAGCATTCCAATTTTGAAGAGATCATCACGCAAAAAACATGGAAAAAAAATCGAAAAATTATTACAAAAATTAAAAAAATATGGAATTTTCATCAAAAAAAATATTTAAAAAAAAACTTCATTTTTACCGTTCGTTTGGTTCATTTGGCTCATTTTGGTGGTTATTTCATTTTTATAAATGTGGCACAACAAAAGATAAAGGCGTGATTCGCAAAAGTGAGTTAATTACCCTTCCGGTGTATGTGTGTGTGTGCGTGAAACATATGCGAATGTGTGCTACGCCCTCAGCCAAATTTGTTTGTGTGCTGCGGTTAAATCGGAATTTGAAATAGTTTCATTTCATTTCACATTTTGGCCAAATTTAAATTGTATTAGTTTCGAGTTTTTTGTTGTTGTTGTAGTTTTTGAATGTTCGCTTATATTGGCATCAATCATTGCTACCACCACCACCACCACGACCACGCTTCACTCCGCACCACATAGTAACATTGCTTCGTTCAACTTATTGCCTCTTCAGTAGTGAGCTGAGCTTAGTGCCACACAGCGTATTGGAAGCAACCTGCAACCGTTACTTTTCGGCGATCCACAAAAACAACAAAGTACACACATCTGCGGTCACTTTCGATTATGCGAAACAAAAGCGTCTAAAGCGCTACCTTCCAAAGCAAAACGTACCGACGTCGGTGGCCCTGACCACAGCCAACAAAACAGCAGCAGCCGCAGCAGCCAGCAGTGAATCGAAAGAAACGCCAAAATAAACCGTCCAAATGATGCTAAATTTGCGGAGAAACAGTGGCTAATTGATAATTGTTTTTTTTTTCCTATTTAAATTTTTCCTATTTTTTTTTTCTTCTTCTACATATCTACGTATATTTGTACGTATTGTCTGTCTGTGTGTATGTACATATGTACGTGCTACTTAAGTATGTGTGTGTGTAGATTTGATTTTTTTTCGATTCTATCCGTAATACTCGGCTCGACGTTTTAGGTGCAGCCATTTGCTTGGGTGAATGTTGTTATCGAATATTTATTAATGCAAATCATAAGCAATAGTTGTTGTTTTAATATTGTGTCCAGTAAAAGTGAAGTGATCTCACTTAATAGCAGCATACAGCGGTTTCTTTGAAAATTGCTGGTTTTTTTTCTGCGTCAATAGAATAGAAGATTTCACTGACAATTAAAGTATTCTAAGATTTATTTTACTTCTCTTTTTGTTAATCAAGATTTGAATAAATAATTTAGAAAATTAGTCAGTTACTTCCCATTTATAGCTCATGCAATTTGGCACACACACACAAAATCATGTATGAGCTACATAATAGTATAACTGAAGGTCGCCGTCAGTGGTTGCTTCATGCTCCGTGTGTATGCTGCCTCTAGCTAAAAACACCGGCAAGAAGTTAAAGTTTAAATTTAGTTCAGCTTTCAATTGATTTTTGATAGCTAACATAAGTTGCACTCAATCCGAATAACTACGTTCATAGTTTTACCTAAGTTTAACACACAAACTGAGTTCAAATCACCCTGAGACTTTATTCGCTCCTCTTTAATGGGACATGAATGCCCATGAATACTAAGCTTGGGTTAGAGTGGTAATTTTCAATTGATTTTTGACAACTGAAATAAGTTTTCACTCAATCCGAATAACTAGGATCAGAGTTTTACCTAAGTTCAACACACAAACTGAGCTCAAATCACCCTGAGACTTTCTTCTCTCAACAGCCCATGAAGTACCAAGCTTGGGTTAGACTGGCTGTCCTATAATAACACATACTTAGGCCAGTTTAGCCCGTTGTAATACCACGAATGTGCTGTTTTCATAGTTAACCTGATCTTATATAGAACCTATTTGATTTAGTAAACCTCAAAATCTCTAATGTCAGCCAGCTGATTTAACTAAACGAGAGTTAATCTATTAAGCTGATCGCCGTGACGTAGTTGTAGTTGAGTGTCAGGGGTTCAAATCTCAGCACAGGCAAATATCAAAAAAAAAGTATAAAAAACTATTTTTCTACACGGCACCATCTCTTGGCAGGCAATAGGCAAATTTACAAGAGTAAAAATTACCCAGGAAAAGCTAATCAAATCGCCGTACGGATTCGGAATAAAACTGTAGCTCCCGTCCCTTACAAAAATAAATCTCGTACCACATGAGTGGATGCAAAAGGCTCGTTCTAGGTCCTGTATAGGCTGTTGTCAGCTAGGTTGCTGAAAATGAGTTGACGAAACTAGTCTATGTTTTGTTAGTCCTAGGCAAGAATGTAGTTTCCTGGTCCTCCTCATTTTGTAGTTTTGATAAACTTTACTAAATCTGAAGAAGAGTTGACCTAAGAATGCTAGTATATGTGTTGTAAGTGGTGTACAAGAAAGTAGTTTCATCGTTCTCCTTATCGAGGCAGTTCCTGCAGTAGTCGTTAGCGCGATTATCGCTAACATGTTTCTTGAAATTACCCGGAATGTCAATATGAGGCGATAACCGGTACAGGTGTACCTTGAAACGCTCAGATATCTCATTTTGAGATGGGCGACATTTGGAGACTTGCAAGTAGTAATTGCACCGTTAAGTGACTTAATGGCTGCCTGGGATATCAGTGAAGATGTTAATATCACGAGGTTATAGGTCACTGCATTCCACTCAGCTACTTCTTTAATTGCCTTGCCGATACCTCCATGTCCAAACTGTTTTCACATTTTAACAACGATTTCATTGGCAGATTTCTTGTCGAAATTTATCTAAGTCTAAGAAGCTTCACAATAAGTGACATTTCGAAATTGCAATAATAAAATTATGTTAATCGAATGATCTACCATAAAATCATAAAACAGTTTACAACGATCTTTGAGTTTTTATTTGGTAATATTTCTTGCGCCGTTGTTCTCATTTATATTACAGCTCATTACTTTATGGTAAGCATAAGACCTCGCGCTTTCATTAATACGAGTACACATGTATCCTACATACCTACTTATGTAGTATGTGTAAAAGATGTGGGTGTGTTACTCGGTGGTATAACTTCAAAAAGTGAACAAATAGCATAGCAAGTAAAAACTTCATTGTGATATCTTTGTGATCTGCGACAAAAAAAAAAATTAAAAATAAAACACACACACACACACACATATTTAAGTTATGAGCTGATGGCGCTTTTTATGTTTGCTATTTTCATAAAACCATCTGCCCATCTGTTTTGTTACTAGCACACATTACACAGTCATACACACAAACACACACACACACACACGCACAGGCACTCAAGCTAACTTGGCTTCTATGAAACTTGTAAAAACAACAGTAGGACTTGGTTTATACTAGTATAGGGCTTAATTAGGGGGCTTGGTTTAGATTACAATTCGAAGTGAAATCCCTCGGATTATTTTACAGTATTTGGTTCACATAATTTTGAAACTAGTCTAAGCCTAATCTATAACATAAATTTATCAATTTAATAAATGCTTATTAGGTAGGTATGGCAGACTTTTCATAATCACTGTATCATTTTTGAGCAATATAAATTTACTGTGCTAACCCCAAAGTTATAATAACTTAACTGGGTTTTATTCGCCACTTACTGCTAGTCATGTATACCTAGCGTTCTGTTTACCATCTCAGGTTTCTATAAAAACTACTACTATGACAGATTACTACTTCAATATTGAAAGATGAAGAACCGTTTGGCAAAGAAACAATGAAGAAATGTGGAAAAATGTCTGCCGGAGAAAAGAAGTGAGCTACAACTACAATTAAAATTGCTATTCAATGCGCAGGGACGGGTCCATCCATATACAAAAGAAGAGAAATGGCTATGCTAATGTGCTGGAAAATCACCTCCATCTGCCAGTGCTATTGAGCAGATTTATTGTGAATGACAACTTAACGAACAGCTCGGCCTAGGCCCTCCATGGGCTGTTGGGCCATTAAAAGAAGAAAGAAGAACCTAACGAAGAAGGGAGCTACTAACAAACTTGATCGTTTTACTCGCACATGTTAAGTGAGTTAGCAAATAAAACACTTATTTTTATTAACTTTCAATATTTTTAATTCTAAATCGTTATCCTATCAAATGATAATACCGAATACGGCCCCAGGTTTACCAATTGCAAACTTATTTTAAACCTTCAAGAGGTTGGGGAGGATTGTTAAAAATACAACTAAAAAAGTTTTAACCATTTCTTTCCTTGTTAGAATGCCTTCAAAAACTTCCGACGATGCAATTAATGTGGTAATACTGTAAGGTGCATTGTTGTAGTGGGCTCGAAAAGTAAAATGCCGTTAAGTTTTCTGTTTGTTCGTTGTTGTTGTTGCTGTGGTTTTGTTGTATTAGAAGACCAGTAGACTAAGGCAGCATTTATGCAAAAAAAAAAAAACACTTTTTAGTTTGATTGCGTATTTTGTTGCAGCTGGGCAAAAATTGCCTGACGATGACTCATAAAAAGTTTATATTATGGGAGTTTTCCTTTACATACTTGCCACATATATATGTGCATACAAAAACCTACCATAAAATGAGAAAAGCCGTAGCAAACTGGACGGAAATTTGGACTAACACACATACAACACCATAGCCACATTCTCGTACATGAGGCAACATATTCTCGAACGTAGTACACGCTTCGATTCCAATCATATGAAAATATTTATGATGTACATATATGCAACAAGCAATAAGAGCAACAACCAACAACCAACAGCCAGCAACCAGAAACTGACAGCAACAATATCAAGATAGAAAACAGCAATCGTATATGGAGGAAGGAAAATCCTAAAGATGCGATATTTACTCGCAAATGTGTGTGATGTATTTATGGATCTGGTATTTACGACTCTTCTAAATAAATAAAATAGTTCAATTAAATAACTTAATAATGTTCGTGTAGGTTCCATTCTTTGTGCATAGAATATTTTTGTGGAAGTATCGAATTAAAGTGCAGATTTTTTAAAGGAAGTGTAAATCAAACGGGGTAAAGTATTTTATGTATGATGATTTGAGAATATAGGGCATGTCTAGAACATGTAGGTAACTAGCTATTAAACACTTTATACTTATATAGTACTTACATAACTTCAATTGAGTAATATTTTGCAACTATTTTTCATAAAGTTTTATCCAGAATTCGAAACCGTCAATTCTCTCCAGCTAATAAACTTAAGTTTGTAAATTCTATGTATGGATTTGAAGGTCACGGTGATCTTCGACGGTGCTCTTGCCAAATCTACCACTTACCATAATGTCTTCAAATTGGAAATGGGCGAGTTAGTCCGTTTTGCCTCACATCACGCATGTTCACGATTTTGAAATTACTATTCTCGCACGTTGAAATTATTCCAAAAATAATTCATGTTTGTTCACGAAGAGAAGAAAATAAAACAGATGCTACACGGTGATGCCAGATTTCGGATTAGCAAGTTTCTTAGCTTAAGAAAAACACAGATTTCCAACTACCAAAATTAGTTTTTAACCCTTTGACGACAAGACTTTTACGTGTGGAACAATCGGACCTTCGGCTATTCAACGCAGAATTAAAGCTCGTGCGATTAAGTAGAAAGGTAGAATTATGAGCTAAATCATGACGCTCACAAAATTTTGCATACCAAATTTTGAAGTATCGCCGCCCGACTATGAGGAGGTCTTAACAGCCATAGATCGGCTGAAAAACAATAGGGCTGCAGGTGCAGATCGCCTGCCTGCCGAGTTGTTTAAGACTGGAGACGAAGAACTCTCATGAGGAATGCACAAGCTTCTATGCAGAATATGGTTGGATGAAAGCATGCCAAATGATTAGAATCTCAGCGTACTCTGCCCAATCCATAATAAAGGTGATTCCACGATCTGCGCCAACTACCGTGTGATAAGACTTCTTAATATCGCAGGTTCTATTGAGCGTACTGTGAGAAAGACTGAAGACCTTCGTCAACAAACTGATTGGCTTCAGGCCTGGTAAATCCACCATCGACCAGATATTCACACTAAGCCAAATCCCCGAAAAGACCAGAGAAAACAGATCGATACCCACCATCTATTTGTCGATTATCGACAGCACGATTAGGGATCACTTGTACGCCGCAATGTTCGAGTTTGGTATCCCTACAAAGGTCATTCGTCTTTGCGAAATGACCCTAACCGACCTTGTGTCAACAAATAAAGAGTCACTGCGTCTTGGACAAAATGTTACTATTGACAATTATACTTTTCAGGTCGTCAAGGATTTCGTTTACCTAGGATCCAGCAAAAAAACAAAAAATAATGTTAGGCTTCAGATCAAGCGGAGATTAACTTTTGCCAACAGGTGTTACTACGAGCTCAGCAGGCAATTGAGAAGCCCTCTCTCGACCAA
This sequence comes from Palloptera scutellata, assembly GCA_958295655.1. Lineage (NCBI taxonomy): Eukaryota > Metazoa > Arthropoda > Insecta > Diptera > Pallopteridae > Palloptera > Palloptera scutellata. Next base: position 16,574,655 of record OY282452.1, read on the forward strand.
TGAAAATATCGCTCTATAAGTCCCTCATCCTTTCCGTCTTCATATATGGTGCCGAGACGTGGACATTGACCATCAATGATGAGAGGCTGTTAGAAGCGTTCGAGTGGAAGATACTCCGTAAGATCAACGGTCCAATATGCGTGGACGATGTGTATCGAATGACGATGTATCGATCGACGATGAGCTGTACGCCAACACTGACTTAGTCAAGCGTATAAAAATCCAGCGGCTTCGCTGGATGGGTCATTTTGAGCGAATGGAAAAAAGCGCCCCGGCTAGAAGGGTGTTTTATTCGAACCACGGTGGAGGAATACGCGGAAGCGGACGTCCTAGTCTTTGTTGAAAAGACCAGGTGCAGGGCAGGGCGCCAGCGCGCGTATAGCAGAGACGACTGGCGAAGCTTTATAGAAGCGGCCAAGACCGATCATCGGTTGTAGTGCCAGCTAAGTAAGTACTTAAGTAAGTAAAGCAAATGCTATGCTTGGTTTTATGAATTTTCAGACCTTTAACCATTTACAACCCTTTATATGTATTGTACATGTAACCCTTTTTTGAACCCACCATGGATATAGCTTGATAACATGGAACTTGCGGAGATCGGCACGTGAGTAATTTTCTACGCACGTTCACATACGCTCACGATGCTGTTTTTAGTTCATGGCACAACAGCCCATGGAGGGCCTAGGCCGAGCTTTTCGCATCCACTCATGTTGTGCGTGTTATATTTGTACATGAATGGAAGGGACCTACAGTTTAAAGCCGAATCCGAACGGCGAAGGAAAAGCTTTTCATAGCAATTTTTACTCTTGTAGGTTTGCCATTGCCTGACAAGAGGTGGTGCCGTGTAGAAAAATTATTTTTTCTACTTTTTTTTTTTTTGATTTTGCCTGTGCCGAGATTCGAACCCCGGACACTCTGCGTAGCAGTCCAACGCACTACCACTACGCCACAGCAACCACGCTCATGCATGAGCATTTAATTTTCGCTCATGCACACTCACGTTCACTACCTACAATTTACGCACGCGTATTCACGGAAAATATCATTAAACAAAAATTTTGATATTATCAAAAAATATTTGACGGTCTTTTTTACGAAATTTATCAAATAACATTAAAATTATTAAGTAATAGGAACAGGCTGTAAGTCTATATATGTATAAATGCTCAGTCAGGGATAGGACACACGCAGAATATTCTGCTTTGAATCCTTTCCTTGCAAACATTAATTGCATAAACATAAACTATTTACAAGCAGCTGGAAAAAAGTCAAATAAGCCAAATGCACTATTTGTCAACTGGATACACAAAGATATTTGAATGAATTGCCAAATATTTCCGCAAGCGAAACTATTCAAATTTCATCCACTATTCCTGCATGCCTCCCTGCATCTATCACTACCGAGAGGAACGCAAATATTGCTCCACTATAACTAAATACACATGAAAACATAAATTGTAAAGACATTTCGTTTTCGCAGTACTAGACGAAATATCGCCTCAGCAAAAATCGAAAGATTGAAGAGGAAAAGTAGTTGAAGAAAAAGAAGAAGAAGGAGAAAAAAAACTAATTGCAACACCATAGTAAATATGTCATGTCCATTTGCTGAGATGTCGCATACAAACAAACATAAATACAAGTACATACATACATACCAAGAAGCACATAAATAACACAGCACTACACACACACACACACACACACAGCCGCAACAAATGGCGCAGGCTGTAGACCAAATAGTCAAATAGGCAATGGTGGTTAGATTCGAGTACAAACAAAGCAAAAAGTCAGAGTCGGCAGCATAGATATGCTGCGGCCAGAGTTAGAGCTGGAGCAGTAAGTAAATGTAGTAAGTAAGTGTCCCGAGGCCATTAAGCGCAAAAAAAAAAACAAAAAAAAAAAAGGAGAGCGCGTGACAATTGTGAATAGTGACAGCGCAATTACCTGTGCAAAAAGCTAGCTGACTCTGTGTATAACGTGATATGGAAGATCTTCTCGCTATTTTTGGGGCGACACACGAACCAAACAAAAACAAACAAAATTACACCGCAATAATATAGAAAGTAAATAAACTGCAATTGCCAATTCGGTTGTTGTTGTCGTTGCTGTTGTTGCTTTTAGGTGTTCAATTTTGGCTACACAATTGGCAGCAGTTGCTGGTATTGCTTTTTTGCTTGATTGTCGCCGTTTTTGCTTTTATTATTGTTGATGTTTCTTTCTTTTGTTGTTGCGTGGGAGTATATACATACATAAATGGTAGACGAGTACATATGTATCTAGCATGAGAGAGAGAGAGAGAGGTTGCCGCTTTCAAATTCACTTACTCCACTGCATTCCATTTAGTTCAATTTGGCTGACGACCACGACAATAACAAGTAACAACGATAATGATGACGCAACTTTTGGCGCACACAATTTTGTGTGATCAACATTTGACCAGGCGGGCTGGCTGGCTGGCAGGCATGCAGGCATCGGCAACACCAGCAGCAAAAAGTCCAACAACTACAACCAACAACAGCCGCAGAGGCACACATCACAGTCTGAAGCTCTAAAGTTAAGCGAAGCCAAGCCAAGCCAAGCCAAGCCAAAGCCAAAGCCATTTGGAGTCCACCAACTAGATCTATGTAATTTGCTCCAATTACGGTGGATCTGGTTTTTTTGTTTTTGTTTTGCTGTTGTCTTCAAAGTGCGTCGTTGACTCCGTCGTCGTCGGTCGTCTCGTCTTTTCATTGTACAAATATATTTATGAGCGTACGAGTGCACACGCTTACTAGCCTCACAAACTATGTACCATATGTACAATCTATCTGTATGTATGCAGTATCTATCTTACGTACACGCAGCCGCAATATTTTTTTTATTTTTTTCTCTTCTTTTTATCTGGTTCGACTTGGTCTCGTTGCGTGAATCTTTTGGATGACATAAGTCAAATGCCTTGCATATATATCACAAATGCGTTCATAGTAGAATTTGTCGTTGGCAATTTTGTCTGTAGTCACTATTTACCTAATACTAGTTAAAGTCTGATCGAGTTTTTTCGTTGAGATTGGCACGATACCTGAATGCGTGCGTGTAGCGCAAATAATTAAGTTAGTATCAAAAGCACACACACACGGACACACGCACGCACGCACATGACTACACGCAAAAGAAAAGTAAGAGTGGAATTTCTATCACATGTTTTTATACCCTACTTTTCGTTATCGTTGTTGGTGGGACAAAAGTTGTTTGTACTTTCTAGAATTATTTCATAATATGCAGAACAAATCCGTCGAACTTGTTATTTACTTAATTATACCATATTGTATAATCGGGGATTTCTTTAGCCTAAGGAAACTAATGAGTGCATGTCTATTCTTCACACTTTTACACAATAATATTAGAAATTTACGTTATAGTCATTCACAGAATTAAGCCAACATAGAAGAAACTTAAAAGGAAAACATACCATACATAAAAAATAATACAGGGTAGGGTTTTTGCTGATATTTATCTAGAAAACGTTGTACTTTAGCAAAAAGAGGTGAGTACTTAAAACTTAAAAGAAAAACTTGAGATATTTTGTTAATAAAGGGTGATTTACAATTTGGTTTTTGACGTTACGGCATTCATAGAACACGCATATCCTTGACTCTTTCTCCAAAGAAAATGTCATTACTTGTTGGTCAAGTAAAATCTTTGTTAGAGGGAATGCCATCCAAAACGGAATAAATTCAAAAATAGACTTTAAATACTAGCGGTGTAAACAGACCTAACGAGAAGAAGATTTTCATAGCCCACAATGATAAATCACTAAAAGAATTTTTCACTTTAATTTATTTACATAAAGAAATTAGTACACCAGCTCTACTCTGATTTGAACTTAGCCTTTGCTATTATTCTCTTTTTTTTAACATTTTATTGCTCCCTCAGCTGAGAATGAAACCCACAACGTTTTGAGGAAAGCCCAGCAAACTGCGAAAATGTTAAACATTAACTGAATGAAAGAATTCATAGTTAAATATTGTAATTTATTTGGTGAACTTTTCGTTTAAGTGTTCGACATCTAAGCTCAAGATTAAGGAAAAATCTTTGTTAGAGGGATGCGATCCTTACGAGTAACTATCTCAGGCATCATAAAAACGCTCAAGTATAAATGCTTTAATTATATGTATAATTAAATAGTTACCATACTACTTAGTACATCATCTTACCAATCTTACCAGGAAAACTGCGGAAGAAGCACATTAGCTGTGAGCATTTGGTTCTACATAGATTCCAAAGTTCTTCAATCGCACATTTTCTGCACTTAGCTTATTGAGGAGATTTCACTGAGCCAACATTTGTGGTGCAATATTTACATACTCTATTTGATAAGTGATAAATACTCGCATGTTGTTCAATCGATTGATCGATCGAACGATCGCATACCGTTTGGCTTGGACTGATAATGTTGTTGCATATACCATAGTATGTATGTATGCATGTGTTTGTAACCACGAGTATGTACATACACATATGAAGCGTATGTAAAAATTTAATGTGATGTCTTAATTTCCTATGAAACCAGTTCAATTTCAATTATAACGCAGATAGCTCGCAAACTGCGAGAGCTCGCGAGCTTGACTCAATAATAATTAAAATAATTAGCTGTAGTAAAATGTCAAATGGATTACACTTTATTGAATTGAGGCTGGATTGAAATGCGAAATGTGCGATATCAAGACATTCAGCGATCGAGCAACGGGCGAGCGAGCGAGTTAGCGAGCGTTTGATCCAAGTGAAGTGATCATGATTTTTAACTTTCAGTTATTTATTTTCTTCTTCGTTTCAGCTTTTCTTCTTTTTTTCTTCTTCTTCTTCTTCTAGTTGTTGTTGTTGCGGTTGTTTTTGTTGCTCGTTGAGTGTGCGCGGTTTTTTTTTATCTCTGTGTTGTTGTTGTTGTTGTTTCTTGCTGCTTTCTGCACTCGCTCGGACCATGCAGAGGTGTTCAACAAATGTGATCGCATATTTTTGCAAATAAAATAAAAATAAATTGAAAGTGAATGTACATATCAGTTTTTTGTTGTTGCTATTGTTGTTGCTGTTTTTTGTACTATACGTATACAATTTTTGATGCGGCGGCTCGCTCGATGCTGAGGTACTGCGTGGCTGTTGCGGTGTTGCGGTGCCGCGGCGCGGCCGTGGCTATTGCTGTTGTTAGTTGCTTATTTAATGGCGAATCAATAGATATGTATGTAGATAGAGAGTAGGAAACAGCAACAGCAACAGCAACAGCAAAAAAAAACCGTCATTCTTCAATTAGTCGCTGCAACGCCCTGTTGCTTTTGTTATACGAGCATTTCAAATGTTGAAATACCTACGTATTGTTGTATATACCTGCATATGTATGTATGTGCGCCTGTGTGTGTGTGTGTGAGTGTGTGTCTATAATCCGCTATTTATGAGATATAATCACATTTAATGAGTATAAAATATCAAATAAAAGAAGAACTTACTTATTCTTCTTAGCCATTATTTTATGGATGAAGCTTGACGGTTTAAAGTTGGCCAGACTTGAAAACATTAGCACGCGAAGCTTTAGAATTTCAATTAGCCTCTTTAAGTATGTAGATATGTCATTCTTTATGCATTGTTTGCGCATGTAAGCGTGTGTAAATCAATTAAGTTAACTTGTTGGTAAATCAAATATGTAGAAACATGGTCATGAAACATCATAATGTGTAATTAAAGTGCAATTTGCGATACAACTCGTAAACATTACTGAACGTATGTAAGTATTTCTAAGGTCTGCCAAAGCAAAATACTCGTATTTATTACCATGGTAAGTATTTGAAATGCACTAGAATTAATTAACTATTCCATGGAGTTTAAAATTTAATAATATTTTATGTGGTTTCATAATAAATATAAGTAAACGAAGATTATTCAGCAATCAATAGGAATCAAGACGAATGGGATGAAAAGTATCGATCTTTCATATATAGGGTGTCCCAATAAGACACCCCATTTTCTTGCCCCCGTGCAAATGGCACCTCTGACAGCCAAAAGATGTCATCTACTATTGTTCCGATTATTGAAAATGAAGCCCTACACAAAGAAACGACGCGTTATCATTGTCTAGACGAGGTCGGAAATGCAGTGACAATTAATGGAATTTGTTACAAGGACATGACAACGAAGTTATTGTGACCTCAACTAGACGTCATGGATCTCGACGACATGTGGTTTTAGCAGGATGGCGCCACCTGCCATACCGCGCATGAAACAATCGATTTAATGGAGCAACGATTTCCAGAGCAAATCTTCTTTCTTTTTCTTTTAATGGCACAACAGGCCACGATGGCCCTAGGCTGAGCTTTTCGCATCCACTCTCATGTTGTGTGTGTGTCAAATTCGTACATGATTGGAAGGTACCTACAGTTTTATGCCGAATCCGAACGACGAAGTGAAAAGCTTTTCATGCGGGCAATTTATACTCATGTAGGTTTGCCTAATACCTGCTAAGAGGTGGTTCCATGTAGGCTTCTTTTTTTTCTACTTTTTTATTTTGCCTGTGCCGGAATATTAACCTAGGCCACTCTGTGCATTAGTCTAACGCATTCCAGTACGCTACAGCGACCACTTTCCAGAGCAAATCATCTCTCGAAATTCCGTCACCAAGATCGTACGATTTAGCGCCGTGCGATTTTTTTCTTTGGTGTTTGGTGAAATCTCCCAGGTCTATGCGAATAAACCACAAACAATTCTTAAGTTCAAGGCTGAGATTCAACGCCGTCACCGGCGAGATCTTTTGAGATCTATCTCAAAATGTCATCGATAATTCCATTCAAAGAACAAGAGGGCAATTTGCCGTATATTTTATTCCATACTTAATCGAAACATGTCTACTTTACAAACCAAAAAAATAAAAAATATCAGCATTCGCTTAGCAAATATACGTTTTATTTTTAAATGAATTATAAATATTGGGACACCCTTTATAATTACAGGAATTGCCTAGAATGTTATAGTTTTGACCACAGACTTTTAGTTTTTAGTATCGCTTTACAAGCTTCGCTTATTGCTAGTAATTCTGCTTGAAATACGCTAACCTCATTAGGGAGACGAAGTGATTTTGAGAGTGAAGAGAAGAGAGTGAAGATGCCGCGATGTAGACCGCTACGTCAAAGGAAGAACACATAAAATTCTTTCCTGAAATTCAGGTTGGGTGTTAGGTAGTCTATTTTGATCTTGGGGATTGACTATCGGTCCCTGAGACAACATGTTTCATCAGTTCAGCATTCTGTTTGTTTAAGTCAGACTGCGCTGATTGATGCTATTGATCTGTTGTGTAGAACTTTAGCTAGTAAGTAAGTACACTACTTAGTACGTGAAGAGCATTCGCTAGGCTCGAGCATAGTTAGTGCCCCAGTAACAATGATACAACAAGCTTATCTTTGTACCCTACATAACTTTATTGTCTATTGCTGGCCACCACACTACATAAGTGTGTGACGCATAGCTTAGAATACATAAGTCGGAAGATTGAAGGTCCCATTTCTTATCAAGCAGTATTTTATAGGTGTAGAGGGCTTTGCATGACTTCTTAACCTTTTGGTCGATATTGACTAGATACTCTGTCCTAAATACCCTGGCGTTGGGTGGAAGTGTGTTTCTTACCCTATTCAACCTGGGGTAAATATCGTTTGACACCTTGGTTTTTGCAGTGAAAAGCGTTCCGTTCCGTTCCATTCCATCTACAAAAAAGATAAACCTGGATCCTTTGTTAATCTTCTAAGATTCGCTTCCAATGCTTCCAATTTCGCACCCTTTTACTTGAAGAATTTACTAGGCAGATTTTTTATTGGAGACTTTTGTAGTAAATCCTTAGATTTTAAAATGACTTTTAAAGAATATCAATATCAAACGATGAATGTTAACTGCTATTTAATAGGCAATTGTTTGTACTAGCAATGGAACATGATCACAGATACGCACGCACTTCATACTCTTACTAAGCCAACGCAAAAAGTCAAACAAATTTTAGCAAATTATGGCGCTCGCTGCCTGAAGCCAATTCTACTATTTTAGTTATGCCTCTTATTTGCTTTTCTAACAAATATTTAAGTGTTAACTTCAGCCAATATTGTTATTTTTATTATTACGGGGCGATCATAATCCGCGCAGCTGTGTCTCAGCTTCTACGACTGAATGTTGTTGCGATTGACTGCAGTTCCTGCTATGAAGGACATCTTGATGCGGCGATGCCAATGTTTTGTGGACGACAGTGGCTGGGTGGTTTTGGCTGGTTGTCGATGGTGGAGTTGGCGGCGGTGGTGGTTGAGGTGGAGGTGGAGGAGGTGGTAGTGCCCACTAATTGCAGCAAATGCGCTCGCATAAACATCAGAAAACATACTTAACAGTAGCAAAACAGAAACATAATTTTTTTTTTTTTTTTTTGTGAGTCAAGCTAAGCTTACTGCTGTAAGTGGCCTTAACAAACTACTAACTGTATGTGAATACAACATACACCTCGATTGTATCCAGAGGCTAGTAGCAGCGCAAATGGCACACAAAAATAAAATAGTTTTGTGAATTAAAGTTTAACCAATTCATTGAACTATTTGCTGCCTGCCTGCCTGCCGGCCTGCCTGCCTGCTATTACGTACTCATATTCGAGTATTAGTTTCGTTTTCCTTCAAGTAGCCAAGACACAACCACACCACGCCATGCCACACCCACATGTAAGCTGCCACTGTTGTTACTTGTGTGTGGTATGATGGCGATTTAATTTTTTGTTTCTATTTTTTTTTTTGTTAATAAAATTTGTTAAACTACGTTGTAAGTGTATGTGTGTGTGTATATACTTTTAATAGCCTCTGTATATAGCATTGGAGGAAACTATAGAAGAAATCCTATTGAAATTCGTACCAAATTCTTTACGCAATATGCAAGTAAATTTATGTAGTTACTCATTAGAGATACTTACTTGCAGATAGTTACCCAAACAATTAAATGGATTTACTTAATGCTATTTCAACAACATTTTCTTTTTCATCAATTTAGTCTCTTATTTTCTTTCTTTTTTTTCGATTGTTTAGTTGCATTTGCTTGTTGCCCAAAAAAATAGAAACTGTGCAACGAGTTCCTATGAAACCGTTAATGAAACAATTACTGCTTAGAAATGAAATTTATGCATACCCAAAGGATATCACGCGTTCCTCATTGATCCATGAAGACCTACATTGCTGATGGAGATGCAGCGCGGAGACTAGCGCCGGAGTAGTATGTAATATACGCTCATGGAAAAAGAACGGTACAGCAGAATAAAATCAATTGGACACTTGGTTTATCAAATAAGAAAATTATTTTAAAAAATTCTTTAAAGATTTCGATCAAATGAAATGAAATTAGAGGTGATGCAAAAACAGTAGGGAACGAAATAGAAATGAACAAAGCATGGAAAAGGAATATTTCCCAATCGTCCCGTCTGACGGAATAATAGGTCTGTTCGCGTACATAATAACATAATAATTTTTACTAGTTTTGCTAGTTTAAAGAAGCAGTAGATAACTTATAAATTTTATTAAGTTTCCGTTCGCGTACTTTTTCAGATTATGTTCTCTTGAAGAACTTTTTTATAAGCTCTTGAATTTTGTTACTATTAAAATGTAACTAGTAAAGTACGCGAACAGACCTAGTGCAACATTTGGTTCTTTTCGCCACGAGAACTTATTTCGATGAAATGTAGTTCCGAAAAGTTATTTACTCCGAATTTCATACAACTCGTCATTTAATTTACTCCGAATCTCATACAATTTCGGAGTGAATTACTTGACGAGTTGTACGTTCGCGAATCAAATGAGTTGACCCCAGATATGGAATAGATTTTAATACAATAAATTTGTAGGGGAATTTTTTTTTCCAAAATGGAATCAAAAATATCTTAAGTCGAACGTCAGCATATTCCAAGGTTACCATATGAAATTTGATGAAAAATTTTACACTGAGATAGTAGAATAGATTGGAATTGTGCGAAAAGTAATATTTTTCAATTCAATTGAAATCATATTCTGAATCCATTTTGAACTGTTGAAATTTAATGAATATATTTAGAAAGTTCTGAAATCGATATATTCTAAAGCCAATTTTGAATATTCCGAAGCCAAGTAGAATTATATTTTATAATCCAAATATTCCGAAAGAAATTTCTTAAGAATTGATTTCAATTGGAATATTTCGAAATCTTGAAAACTTAGTACTCTGTATACGACCTCGATAATCTATTGGTTTATATCCACGTCTTGGTTTAATGTTTAATTTTCAATCATAACCTTCTTACATTCCTACCGATATAAAGTAAATGAGAATAATAGGAAAGTATACAAGTAAAGCGCTTGGCAAGGTAATGGCAAAACCCCCGCCCCCCCCCCCCCCTTACCGTTCGGAGCCGGCGTTAAACTGTAGTTACAACCAAGCGGTATCATAACTGACCTTAGTATGTCCTGCTATAGGACCGCCACTCAAACTCTAACCTAGTATTCTGTAGTTCAAAAGTTTATGCAACTTTCTATGGAAAATATGGAATTTCCTAAGCTACGCCCACACGGCATCTCAAACACAACGTTGCTAATCTCTAACATCAACTTACATATCAAAAATTGACTCATTTCAGCCACAGATAAAAATCATTCCTCAGGAGATCCTCATATTATGTGTGATGTGGGAAGTGTATGATTCAATTTTTCTTCCACATCAGGTTCTTATACAATAAAAAGTGGATGGTTCTTTACCAAAAGAAGTGAATCTTTAAGTCCAAGTACGACTCTACGGATTTTTAACCTAAACTTTAGTATAATATGTAGTATATTGAAGAATGGGATAATTATACTGGAAGCTCTATGTAAATTACAGATCCACATAAAATGACGTCATATCTGCGGGCTCTATGAACTCAAAACTATTCCTTCTGGAATATGGTATTGTATAAAAAAAAGTTTGTTCAAAATATTATAAAGGAATGTAAACTATACACATATTCTTTACTTGAGTGTATCCAACTACAAAGTACTGCAATGTTTTATTGGTAATGGTGGCAGCAGCAGCAGCAGCAACAACGTTAGCGGCAGCAGTTACCTATGATTTTTACCCTTTTAAAAAGTGCTCACTCGCGATCACTCGTTGACTCGCTTGATACACAAAGCATTTTACATTTTATGTTTAGCTTTCAGTTGAGTGCTGTTGTTGTTTTTTTTTCTCCTTTTGCTTGCCTTCATCTTCCTTTGCTTATTTTTTTGCCTAATAGTGTAGTAAAGAGATACTAAAATGGTAACACTAAATTTAACAGGCAAGAAGACCAGATGTTGCTTGGCATAGATTCGCTTGTGCGCATTTCAAGCTTGCCACAAGTATAATGCAACAACAGCAACAACAAAGAAGAAGAACAACAACAACAGCGACAACGACAACGACAACTGCAAGCATAATCATCATCATGAAAAACAATGGGCGAGATGCGAACCGTACGTCAAATTGTTGTGTCTAGTGGTAGAATCGAAGGAGGAAGAAGAAAAAGAAGTATTACAAGAAGAGGAAGAAAAAGCGAGTGCAGTTAGCAGAAGCGCAACAGTAATGGATGAGCCAAACCATTGCGGACGGACAGACATCTGATGAGTTCGACTAATATCCAGAGGGAATTATTTTTGCATTTGGTTTTGGTTTTTTGTTTCTGTATTTGAAAATTATTGCTCACACGATAGTAAGTAAACTATTTGGACATGGCAGCGGCGGCAGTAACAACAACAGCAGCAGTAATCGTAGGCAAATCTATTGCATAAAAATGCACTGTAATTTATTTTTGCAGAATATTTAGAAGAAAATCCGGTGGCTGGCAGTTGATGCCAGAGCACAATCGGAAGAAAATAACAGGTTCAGGTTAAAAGAGATGTGCACGGTCGAAGCCATTACTCTAGGTTTAGTAATTTATTCTATTAGATGTTTCTCCTGTTAAAGTTCGTCTAATCAACCACCACAAGTTATAAGATTCTACGATGTCGACGGGAAATGTTCTCGTATATCACCGGAATAATACAAATCAATCTAGTGCTGAAAAGAAAGTATCAGAGTAGCAATAGTTGACTTTATCGCTCAAAGAAGGAAACTTAAAGAAGGTCTGTTAAACAGCAGATTCTTTGAAAAAACTGCACCCAGACATTCCAAAACTTCAATAACTGAGGTTGGAATAACAAAACCTATTCACAGACAATTTTTTTACCGTGTTATCACTGGGCTGTGCTTGCTGCTTGACGTTTGCTGTCAGTTCGTCCATTTTTATCGCGGGCAATTCAACAACTTCCTCTCGTGTTCACGTTCAACGCAAATATCTGTATATGTCTTTCTGTCCGTCCGTCTGCCGTCTGTCTGTCGATCGTTAAGTTTGTGTGTCGGTTCTTTTCTATGGATTTGGTTTGTATGTGGCTAAGGGCAACACGAGAGTAGGTTGGCAAAATGGGCCACTGATTGTTTCTTTGGCAGCTGCAGCGCAATTGCAACAACAACTGCAGCAAGAAGAGCAAAAAAACTTGTAGAAGCGCAATAGCAACTGCAACAACTAACAGAAATAACTACATATTTACCGCAAACTAACAGAAAACTCACCCTACAGCAATGGCAGGAAATCAACAACAGCAACAAAACAAAACAAAAAAACGCTAGTACCAGCAACTGAAACAAAAAAGAAACACTGTGATTTGCGCGTGCGCGATTCCAGCTCCAATTTTTCGCTTCCCTTACCGGCCGTCCTTCCCCGCAAATCTTCATCCTCATCACATGACAAAATATCGACAATGCTGTAATTCGTTGTTGCTTGATTTCTTCACGTTGCTCCTTTTTTGTGACGACGGCGCATGCTTATCTTTTCTCTGAGCACTGAGCGCTATTTGGTTTTTTTTTTCTTTTTTCGCTTTTGTAAATACTTAAAAAATTTGTGATTGCTTTAAATTGCTGTTGTGTGGGAGGCGAACGATGATGGAGGGGGGAGGTAGCTATTGGAAAATTTCATCAACATCTTCTAATTGATTGCAAATAGCTATGGTAGATACATTTATTGTTGCTGTTGAGTTGAGCTTATGATGCTGCTGCAATCGATTGCCAACAACGAAACTATTATGATGAAAAACAGCAAAAATTTCAATTGTCACTTGAATAGTTAAGATGTTGTTGCTGCAATCGAAGACAAGCTACACCAAACAGCAAATTCTCTTCATCATTATCCTCCTACTGCCTACTTCACTTCATCTTCATACTCCTCCTCTCCCATTTCACTTCTACCATATCTTCTGCTTCTGCTTCTGCTTCATCTTCGCGATGTTGCATGTTGTTCTTGTCAGATTCATGGTGTCTCACTTGAGATGAGCGCATTCACGATGTCAGCAAATTGCCAAGTCCTACACACCAGCAATAGCTATAGCAATGGCAGCAAAACACCAACGATAGGCACCAGCACAGATAGACCGACGGACTGACAGACAGACAGACAAACGGATAGGCAGACAGAGAGACAAACAATAGCTTTGATGTTTATACAATTTATGCTATCGTCATTGCGATACAAAGAATTCCTTCCTCATGTTCCAATGTACACTTTTATTTTTCGGGTATACACCCATCCATGAAATTTGCAGTTGTTGTTGTGATTGCTATTGCTATTAGTTACACGGGCTGCTTTTGTTATTGTTATTGCTGTTGTTGTTGTTGCTTTTGCTGGTTGATACCGATTTCAATTCCTATGCGTGGGCTTAAATTATGTTCGAAATGTCATCGTAAGATTCAACATGACAACAAGGGATGACATAAATTTCCACCAACATGAGCCTGCAACATAGCTGCATACATACAGAGAGTAACAACTGCAACGACAACGACAACGACAACAACTGTAATAATAACAACAATAACCAACCAACTTTACATACACAAAGTGCAATACTAGGCACAATGTCAGCAACTAGCTCAGATGATTGCCAAAAATAATAATAATAATAATACCAAAGTATCACTATGTGCAAGTAATGTGCAATCTCTGCAGATCTCTGAACGATGTTTGTTTCTGGTTAGCTTTTTTTTTTTTGCTCTTCTGTTGGTTGGTTACTTGTGTTTGGTTGTCGCACTGGCGCACTGACTGCTTCACTCACTAGCTTGGGCATAGTTAGCTAGCGCAAAAAGAAATAATTTTGCTATCTAGTAGATGGTTGATGTTCCGCGGAACGAATTTCATCCTCACTTCCTTGCTACTCGCCTCATCATACTTACTTACTAGTGCTTAGTGCCTGTTGCCAGTAGCGTTTCGGAGACACTTAAGAACTTGCCTGTGCTTTTCGAGCCACAAATTGCTTTCAATTGCAGACGACTTAAATTGTAATTAAACTAAACCTTTGGATAGTCTGACAGCTAATGCTGCATTTGTCTCAGGATAGGCGAGAAATTCAATGTTCTAATGAATAAGCTTAGCTCAATAGATCCAGTAGGCCGGTTATACAAATCGTAGCGGATCGAATAATCCCCGCTTTTTCAAATGTTCTATGCTTCGCGCAATGTGAAGCGCAATGAAGGGCGAATAGGAACGAACAGGGCGAATTTATAGAATTCACCATGGCAATCAGCTGAGAAACATAAAAAGGCGGGAAAAAGAATAAACAAACAACAGTAAACTTTTCACCACAAAGTAAGTAGAGAAGTGATTTTCTAGTAACTCCACCTTATTAAATTCGCCTTCGAGGCGAACATATCTGTTCCAATATTTCTACGAATCCTGACAAGAGACTGGCAGTTTCTATTATGAAAGGAATATACAGTATGCAAGAAGAAGTGGGGAACAAAAAGTGTAAATTTTCTAATAAATATCAAATAAATTACTAAATGTATTTCTGTTTCATTGAAGATTTTCTTGTTAATTTTACAAAACAATTAAGTAATTTTGACTTGACAATTTGCCACATCAATAGCTATTGGACTTGATTAGCGATAGCAAACGCTAAATCAAAACTGAATGCTGTGTGTTTTTTTTTTTTGTTGGCTGTTGGACGAGAAGTGATGCAAGAATGATAAAATTTAACAATACAAAAGCGATTAATCAGATGTGGCTCATGCCTACTTAATTTTCAACTCAAAAATTCTGACGTTAAAAATTTTTGTTCGCATTTCAGAGCGAAGCGAATGAGGCGGAAGCGAATTTCATAACACAAAAAATCATTTTCGCCGCATTTCCCATAATCGGCCGACTATTTATTAATTCCACGAGGAAACTGAGCCGGGCATAAGATTATGGCAATGACAAAAGTAGTTCAGAATTGAAAAATATTCCAGAAAGCGAAAGATTCATACCTCATTAGGCTCTCATTTGAATCCTAATCTGTAATTCTACGTGACAATTTAAAAGAAGGGAAATGTTGAACTAAGTCTGCGAAAATAGTTCATGGTTGGTACAAAGGTCACTATAGCTTATTTGGTGCTCTTCTAAAAAAGTGGGGGTGTGGCACAAACGGTCTCCGAGAGCCCAGAGACCCGCTTAAAAACCACAATCACTCAACAGCTATTTAGCATTGCAAGTTCGGACGAGGACAAAACGAAATACCTTGTGTCAACAAACAAAGAGTCACGGCGTCTTGGACAAAATGTCACTGTTGACAACTACACTTTTGAAGTCGTCAAGGATTTCGTTTATTTAGGATCCAGCATAAACACCAACAATAATGTCAGCCTTGAGATCAAGCGGAGACTAACTCTTGCCAACAGGTGTTACTACGGGCTCAGTAGGCAATTGAGAAGTAGAGCCCTCTCTCGACCGACGAAAATAACGCTCTATAAGTCCCTCATCCTTCCCGTCCTAATGTATGGCGCAGAGACGTGGACATTGACCATCAATGATGAGAGACTGTTAGGAGCGTTCGAGAGGAAGATACTCCGTAAGATCTACGGTCCAGTATGCGTGGATGACGTGTTTCGAATAAGATGGAACAATGAGCTGTATGAGCTGTACGCCGACACTGACATAGTCAAGCGTATAAAACTCCAGCGGCTTCGCTGGCTGGGTCATGTTGAGCGAATGGAAGAAAGCGCTCCGGCTAGAAAGGTGTTTTATTCGAACCACGGTGGAGGATCACGCAGAAGGGGACGTCCTAATCTCCGTTGGAAAGACCAGGTGCAGGGCAACCTGACTGCACTTGGCCTTATCAACTGGCGCCAGCGCGCGCATAGCAGAAGTGACTGGCGAAGCTTTGTGGAGGCGGCCAAGACCGATCATCGGTTGTAGCGCCAGCTAAGTAAGTAAGTAAGTAGTTCGGGTCGAATGGATGACACATTGTAAAGAATTACTTGAATGCATATACATACTTATTTGAAGTTCTTAATGAAGAAAAACGCCGACTGCTTCGCCTAAAGACCTAAGAAAACGCTCATGGCAGCTAAACTAAAATCGCTACAGATTCAGATGAAGATGGAGCTGCAAATATGCTAACGTATAGACTACATTTAGTAGTTACAGCCTCTACCTAGGTGTCTTTGCAATATTAAGCTCTCGCTCTGTCGCTAAAACTATAAAGCGTCAGCGTCAGCGTGCTGCAGCTGCAGCTTGTAACATTTTATTTTTATTTCTTTCGAAAAGGCCTTAAGTAGGCGCGTGGCATTCGTGTGTTCGGGCAACGAGGCAAACTATAACAACAACCAAACGGCAACAGCTACGGCAACAAAAACGAAAAATTCAACGCCAGCAACAAGAACAACAACAATACCAGCCAACAACAGCAAATGGCAAAGAAAGAAAATCGCATCACTTTAAATTGAATGCAAATGAAAGTCACAAACTAAACCAAATTCTTCGAATGCATCGCAGGCAGCGTTGCTACATATCTTTTTTTTTATTGTATTTTTGTTTGTTTTTTCTTTTTTCTGTACTTTTTACTACTTTTTTGTTTTGCATACGTTTCTGTTGTTGTTGTTTTTGTTGCTGTTTTTCATCTATCCATTTTGGTGTTTTTTTTTCTTGATACTATTTTTCTCGCTGTTGCTGCTGTTGTTATTGTTGTATTTTGTTGAACGCTGCCGCTGCTGGTGCTGGCGCTGCTACACTTAAAATGGTCTTCATTAGCAATTGGGTCGAATAAAGGAAGAAAAATCAACTGCACCATAAAAATGCAATATTCAAGTGGCGGTGGTGTTGCTGTTGTTGTTGATCTTACTGTTGAGCTGTTACTATTTTTGCTGCTGCTGTTTTTTTTTTATCGATGGTCATTTAAACAAATCCGCTTAATGAACGTGAAATCGCTCATAACTTATCATAAAATATTTAAATTGAAAGGAATGTTCACGTTTTGTATACCAACACCAACTTCAGACACCAACTACATACTTCAAGCTCAGCTCATAAGCACTTCAAGTACTCGCGATATAAAGCATTTTAATTGTGTTTCTATCTTGTATTTTTACTATTTTTAGAATCTGTCAATCTGGCTGGATTTATTTGGCATTTGCATAAAGATATTTTCTTTGATGATTTTAAGTTCATCTGGAATTATGAAATATTCTTTGTAATTTAAGAAAATCAAGAACATGCTGAAGCTTTCACCAAGAACTGTTTTCTTGATGTTTCTTGATTAAATTAGCAAATATTTGCACTCATTTTGGATTTCTGTTTAGTAAAATGGTTTCTTAGTTCTTCAGCAGAATGTAGAAAAGGTGTTAACACAAAAAAGAATGATCTTTGAAAGGTATTGAAGATCAAGTAATCAAGAACTCTTCTGCCGCAGTCCGACAAACGGACGACAAGGAGCTGAGCTCAATTGAACATAATTTAAGTAATAATTTAAGTAATAATATTGACATCATTGGCAAAAACGCTCAAGCAGTCAGTGCAGCATTCTCCAACCTGGAAAGGGAGTCTCGTCGAGTGGGTCAAGTGGTGAACGAGGACCAAACAAAATACCTTGTGTCAACAAACAAAGAGTCACGGCGTCTTGGACAAAATGTCACTGTTGACAATTATACTTTTGAAGTCGTCAAGGATTTCGTATATCTAGGATCCAGCGTAAACACCAACAATAATGTCAGCCTTGAGATCAAGCCTAACTCTTGCCAACAGGTGCTACTACGGGCTCAATTGAGAAGTAGAACCCTCTCTCGAACGACGAAAATAACGCTCTATAAGTCCCTCATCCTTCCCGTCCTAATGTATGGCGCAGAGACGTGGACATTGACCATCAATGATGAGAGGCTGTTAGGAGCGTTCGAGAGGAAGATATTCCGTAAGATCTACGGTCCAGTATGCGTTGACGACGTGTATCGAATAAGATGGAACGATGATGTAAAAAGCATTTTACACATGACAACTGAATTATTGATGTGCATAAAATTTGGGTCAAACTCAACTCTAAAACATATCATTCTCCTCCCAACCAAGGTATAGTGGAGGAAACCGTACTTGATGTTCAACGGTCGCCTCTAACTCTCTATAAAAATCAGGGAATAGAATTGTGCAAACTACCCCACGGAACTAAAGCAAAGTGTCTAGGATTTTATCTTGATGGAAACTGAGACAGAAAAAACGTTTTCAACTGAGTGGAATAGAGCTAGTAAAAAGTTTTAAGTAATTCAGAAAAATTAAAATCTCGTCAAAAATTCTAAGCTTTGAAGATCGTCTTTTTAAATGGCACCACATATTTGTACAGGAATGAAAGACACCTACAGTTTTATGCCGCATCCGAATGGCGAAGTGAAAAGCTTTTCTTAGGATATTTTTACTTTTGGGTGTTTGCCATTGTCATTGCCAGGAGCTGACGCGGTATAGAAAATTTGATTTTTCTACCTTTCGATTTTTGCTTGTGCCGACATTTGAATTTCTTATGTTTGTATTTGCAAAGAGCAATAACAGAGCCGTGGGACTTGAAACAATTTTTGGCTGATAATTTTTAAAATCTAAACTTATGATAAACATTTCAGAATTATTAATTATTGCATTGCAAGACTATTTGATTTTATTTAATTTTTTAAATATTCAGAAAACCAAGAATTCATTAAGATTGCTGCTCTTGTAATATAAATAATATAAGGGAATTTTTTTTTGCACATAACAATTATTAAAATATTGGGTTGTTAATATAACCACTCCGATAGATATCCAAAAAATTTAAAAGTAAAACTAAAATATTCTCAATTCCAAAATTGTATTAAATTTTTATGGCATCTGTGCTTAAACTAATAACTAAATCCAAGCAAAAATAGAACATAAAAAAAACGCAACAACAACAGAGAAAACTATTAGTAATGCTCATACTCAAAGTACTCCACCCTGATGTGATACCTGCGTCTGCGCGCCTGCGCCACATACAAAGCAGCAAAAACAACAACAACAACAACAACAGCAAGCAAGTAATCGCAACACAACTGCGCTCAACTAAAGAATGTTCAGCAATTTAAACAAATTTAATGACCAGGAAGAGGTGAACCACATAAGTCAACTTGGTTGGGGCTTACTTGCACTCCTCGTATACTCGGTGTACACCCGAAGAAAAGAAACAATGTTCATCAACTGCATTGCAATCTTGTTTGTGGTCTATGCCAGTAACACGCTTGATTTTCTTTGCTAATTATTTGTAGTGAGCGTATGTATGTTGGCTGATTTTGCTTCTGCTGCTGGCTGCTATGAATGCCGCAAACAAGTTTACTTTGTTATTTCGTTTTTTTTTCCTTCAATCGACAACGACGAACAATTTTGATTTTGTTTTTACTATTTCTGCGTTGCAATGTCCCAATAAATGTGGCAGCAGCGGCAGAAGCAGCAATACCAGCGCATTCAGCGGGCGCTTAGTAGCTGCCCGTAGTAGTAGCGATGAAGCAGCGCAATGCAAAGAATTAATTGCAACTTTTGCTTTCGTTTGGATTGCTGCTGTCGCTGCTAGCAGCTGGCAACTGTTGCTGCTGTTGCCACTGCGACTACCAATCTGTCAAATGAGAGCAATTGCTGCTCTTTGTACAATGTGGAACGTAAGTATTCGCAAAGAGAGGCTGACAACAAATACACGTTGTCATTTCCGTGCATGTTCTCTGTGTCTGGGTCTCTCTGGGCACGTGTGTGTATGGGCGTGTGTGTAATGTGTGCATGGCGCTAACGGTAATTCTCGAACAAAGCTTACTAACATCGCCGTTATACGAGAGCAAGCAGCCGAGCTGCAACGCATACGCTGTTGTTTACCATAAAAAGAAGCCTATTTGGAGAGTAATACTGCAGAGGGCGAGTGGTTGGGAGAGAGGTGGTAATAGTTGGGGTTGGTAGTTGCTATTGTTGTTGTATTTTAGTTAGCTATATTACCAGCTGTATGCATGTGAGTGTGTGTGTTCGTTTTTTTTAATGCTTGTTTTGTTTTGTTTCATTTATATTGAAAGGCCGGGTGTGCAAGTTTGTGTCTTAAGTCTTTTGTTTTCAGTGAGTGAGCGTGACTCGTTTTGGTGTGACTGTGACTGGCGATTCGTGCCGTGCTGCTGCTGGCTTACCATCGTTGTGCACGAGATTCATCGAGACAACATCGGGCACAACAACAACAGCAGCAACAACAACAACCACATCTACGACGACGTTGTTTATGTTAACGCTGACAGCGACGCCACCACACCCTTGACTGGATCGCGGTTTTTAGTTTCGTTTGCTTCAATGCTTTTAAGTTTTTTCATCGATTCAGTGTTTTCTTCTTCTTCGGCAGTAACAACATCGTTGCTGTTGCCGTTGCCGTCACCACCACCATTGCCGAGACAACATCAGGAACAGCGGCAGCGTTTGGTAAATTTGTTATTCGCCTAACTTGCGTCGTCAATTTTTGTTGTTGTTGTCGTGCTGTTGCTTTTTTGTTTCACGTATGCGAACTTGCTCCTTTTAAGGCTTTACCATAACGCGTCCGCAGCGTCGCATTCGTCGCTTTGTTGTAATCTGTCGCGCATATAAACAGCGCCTTCTTTTGCTGGCTATTTTCGTTGCGGTTACTGTTGCTCTTGTTGTTGTTAGTTTCTTGATTGCTTGCTATTTTAGACAGTTTGCCATCGGTTTGGCGCATGCAGACGGGGACAAGCAGTCAGGTGGGGACAATGATGCTATTAGAGACTGGGGCTGTTGCTGCTGCTGCTGCAACTATTAGTAAAGAGCGCGTTTTGTAGAGAGGGCGCGCAGAGAGGCCACTATTGCTGCTGTCGAGGGGTGCGGTAAGGCCGCTGCTTCTTTTGTTGTTGTTGTTGTTGTTGTTACTGTATTCATGCCAGTGTCTGATCAAGTAAATATAAATTACTTTTGCTTTTCTTTGGACATCAAATTATTATTGTTGTTGCTTTCGTTGTAGTTGTTGTTGTTGTTGTCATTGCTGTTACCGTTGTTGTTATTTCATGTACGAATATAATTGAAAGTATTTGCTGTATTTGTCTCCAGTTCCAGCTTCGGCATATAAAACAATTTTTATTATAATTTTTGTGTTTACTTAGTGTTGTTGTTGTTTTGTTGTCGTTATTGTTGTTGCTGTTTGATTATAACATGCGAACACTTGATGAATTTATTTCAATTGAAATTAGAGCGAATGCGTTCATTTTGACCACGTGGATCATGAAATATTGACATAGGAAAAATAAGATTAAAATAAATTGATTAATTATATTATGGATATTAAAGACATAAACTGATCACGCAATAGCTGTGTCGTTGGATTTGAGGGGCATTACAGGATAACTAGAGCTGAATATAGAGAAAAGAGAAATTAGTGGGGGCCAATCCCGGGAACACCTTCGCTTAAAACAAGAATACCTTCAAGTTACATGACAAATTGTCAGCTATTCTCGAAAGCTAGCACATCAACTTTTACTTTCGTTTATTGTATTACTTATTTAAATGTTATGCATGTTTGTTAGGTTGCATTGCTGCTCAGTTAATTTATATTCAGTGGGAGTGTTCATGTTCTATATTTACGAGTATGTGATTTACATTGAATCGATTGAGTATGTTTATTGCAACGGCTGCTGCAAAAATGGTCAGTGTTTGCCAATATAAATGAACGATGCAAAATTTTCTGACACATTTTCGTTTAAAAATCTTTGGCTAGTGATTGAAATAAAATAGCATTATTTTTTACAGCTTCTAAGCACGCATTATCAAATGAACTTATGTCGTTCCAAATTGAAAATATAATTTTTCCAAATTTGACAGTTCATTTTTTAGATATTGTACTTCTTTTACTTATTATTATTGTACTATTAACTAAAATAAATCGGCTATAATGAACATTAATGCCAAAAGAATATCCACGTTCATAGAACTGAACACGCAGGTCATACGATCGTTTCGGAACTCGCCACATTTCCTTATCAGTCATCTTTGTAATAGATCCTTTATTTCAAAAATCCAAAAATATTATAAAGTACATAAATGAGAATTACAAGACAATATTATTGTATTTACTTTGTTCAATATAAATTTTTAAAAATTAATATAATTTTTTGTTAATTCTACGGAAATTGTTTGTAGTACTCGGACCATGAAGGATGCTGAAATTCGATATATCTTTTTCTCAGCTCTCTCCACAAGACTTTCCTTATATTTTGATTCAAAAATATGATGATTTTTGTGATCAGCAAACCGAAATTAATCTAAATCTTGGCTCCGATACGAAATTTGCCTAAATAAAACCAACAAAAAATCACCAGACATGTTGGATCTATTGACGAAACACGCTTTTGCTTAACAGAGCTTCCAACTTAGACTTTCCCACTATTACATCACACAACTCTAATTTGGAACTGTAGATTTCCTTCAATGAATGAAGCGACACCGCATCGGTTTCAAGAAACGCCTTACTTTTATTATCCATGAGTGCTGTAAACTCTTCATGATCCTGTCTTGCATCACAAGGAAGAAACTGTGCTCCATTCGTTCCAGGTGAACCAAAACCAATTTGCCATGGATAGATAAAAACGATTCAAATAAGGAAATCATTAATGAACCTTACAGTAAATACTCACGAGGTGGAATGAAAAATTAAACTAAGAAAAACATTTACCGACAGGCCAAGGCCAATTATAGCCACAAAAACTAAAGCTAGGAGGTATGCAGGAGGGAAGACCTCAATAGCATTCAGTCTTTTGGACAATTGTATTTACTTTGCTCAGATAGAGGAAAACGAGGAGAGTGGAGAATAGAGGGGAAAAGTGGAAAAGGAAAGAAGAGTGTTACATCCCACCAAATTTTAGCAAACCTAAGAAGATCAGCTAGAGGAATAGAGCGAGCAAAACTCATCGCTAAGACATCGCTTTCCAGCAGGGGTCCATTTCCTCATCCAGGCAAGATACATATCGGCAATGATATACATATTGTTCATATGTTGACCACATGCAATGCATTGTGCCTTATCCAGATCCTTCCTCCCCAGAAAGAAGAAAAAAGTCAGCTGTTCTCCTGTTAAGTTCCATCTTTCTCTATGAGCATAACTCATGAGTTCGTTGATCCATTGCATAGTTCTTGCCAAACTGTCGCCGATAATTGGTTCTGATCCCTTTAGTTTAACCGTAGAGCTAAAGTTAGCCAATTCATTAGGCATTTCGTTGCTATTCAAACCGAAGCGTCCTGGCTCCCATATAATTTACTTTACTTACTTACTTTTAATGGCACAACAGCCCATGGAGGGCCTAGGCCGAGCTTTTCGTATCCACTCATGTTGTCCATTTTATATTTGTACATGAATGGAAGGAACTTACAGTTTAATGACGAATCCGAACGGAGAAGTGAAAAGGTTAAAAGCTTTTCATAGGCATTTTTTACTCTTGTAGGTTTTCCATTGCCTGCCAAGAGGTGGTGCCGGGTAGAAAAATTATTTTTTCCACTTTTTGATTTTGCTTGTGCCGAGATTCGAACCCCGGACACTCTGCGTAGCAGTCCAACGCACTACCACTACACCACAGCGACCACCCACATAAGGCAGTTGGGGGAAAGTTGGCGGAGTTCTATAGGGCTTTTAGTACAGCTAGACTGTCACTGCAGCCTCCTATACATTTTCCACGCCAACTGTTTTCGATTATCCAGCAATCCTTATTTTAAAAAACCATAAAATCCGTTCTCTTCGTCCGGGTACCAACAAGAATAGCTTCCCATTATTATTTTGAAGCTGTGTGTCTACAAAATATTTGTAGAGCCCCTGAGGTTGGCCTCTGGATTGCTCTATTGATTTCGATCAGGATATTTCAAATTATCTTTCTACCGAACTTGATGTGGGGCCAGAGCTGGGTTGGAATCATTCCTTTAGGGATTAAATTGTAAATTGTACTCGATTACTTTAGAACTATACTAAAAGAATTTATTACTTTTCCAATTTTATAGAGTAATTGAAATTGTAATTGTGAAAATTCATTATTCCATGACAAGAAATTGTAATTTGTTATCAAAATTTTCAATTCCTCTTATGATACCAAAAAAGGATTGACAAAAGAATTTCACGAAAATGCAATTACAGTTTCAATTCCTTGTAATGGACTTTGAAAAACTTAATACTTATTACAGAAAAACTGAAAATTTCAATTGCAGGAACATAAAAAATACAATTTCAGTTACTCTATGGAATTGGAAAAGTAATCAATTTCTTTTATATACTCGTACATACTATGTACATACTAAATATGTAGATTTGAGATCGTTTCAAATATATAATGACACCAAGAAAGGTTCAACTAACAGGTGAAAAGCTCAGCCTAGGCTCTCCATGGGCTGTTGTGCTATTACAAGAAGAACAAATATTTAAAAAATAAACAATTTTCGTAATTTTTCGTAAATATGGTAATAAAATTATTAAATCATCAATAAATCTCGCTCATGCTAAACAAAACAAAAGAACTAAAACTAGTTGTGTTTAGCAACTAAATGGTATAAAACACACCAAAAAAAATCAACTTGTCAAATTAAGAGTCTCATTTGTTAAACTCTAGATGTGTATACCATACATAGTATGCGACAACTATAATAGAGATTTGTCAGGAAGACGGCCATTTTTATCTAACACCATAAATATAATAATTAATAATAGCAAATACATACAAATACAACAACAGCTACCACACAAATAACAAACAATATTTCAACTCGTCGCAAAAATCGAAGGCAATCGAACGACGAATCTCTGGTGGCCCCAACTAAAAGTGACAATTTAATTGCGTCAGCACATTGTCAATGGCTGAGCTGTTGCTGATTGGTGCTGGTGGTAGTAGTGGTAGTGGGGTAGCGGCGCTAGGGGTATCGGTAGCAGGTAAAAGCAAAACTGTTTTGTTTTTGCTTTTGCATGATCATGTGTTGTGACGTACTAGACACATTCATTCGCTAAATACACATTACACTGTTGTTGTTGCTACGGCTGTTGTTATTATGTGTGTGTTTTTTTCAAGTGCAACCGGTATGCGCATTTGGTTAAAAGTTTATAATTAAGTGCGTATGTTACCATACATACAGAAGTGTTTACAAATGTATGTGTTTATGTAGTATGTGCTCGTATCTGTATCAATTTATTGTATGTTAGGTATGAGCATGTCTGTATGTATGTATATTGGTATACGAATTTATACTCGTACATATAGCAAGAACAGGAAGTAAAATTGCGCCGGATTGATTGTTTACAATTTGCATTCGTGCAACACTATAGCAACAGCAGCAGCAACACAACAACTACAACTACAAACAAAAGTTAATATTAATGATAATATAAATTTTGACAAATTGACAACCCAGAAATATGCAAATCCATAATTGTTATTTTAATTAGCAACACTTGTCAATTACGTAGAAGCTGCTATCGATATTTCTGTTACATTGAGTGTACTGACTGACAGACAGACTGACTGCAGCTGCTCTGTAACACTGTGCGTGGTTGGATATCAGAAAATATAAAGTTAGTTAGACAATGAATGTTAAAAAATCAGAATTTCAAAACATAATAAATAATAATATAAAATAAAATTTAATATAAAATTTTGTTTCTCACATCAAAAGCAAAGATCAAAAAATCAGAGGAAGACTGCTACTCGGAAAATGATGCACAGGGTGCTGCACCCTGGAAGAGGACTTTCAAACTACTGTCGCTGCCACTTCTCAGCAATACGATTTTATCTCTTTTCTTTTCAGATCATAAATGGAGGATAAAAAGCTGACTCAGGAAATGAAAAGAAACGCTGTTATTGTCCCAATTACCCAATTTTTTAATATCGCCCGATCGTTTGTTTACAAAGTTCGTTGAGGGTTGGAAGCATGTGATGGCAATGTGGAAAGTATTGCCAAGCGCAAAATTCATAAAACATCACAATTTGTGCAGCAAGTCCAGGACATTATTGATTAAGGACCTCGAAAGCCCCTAAGGGCCATATCGAGAGACCTTCAAGTTTCTGAACAATAAGTCACATTGCCAACGAACACATCCGGTACAAAACCAAAGTGAGGGGCAGAGGATAGTATATGGCAGCAGAAACTCGACAACAACGATTCATCCGGGCTCAACGACTTTTAATTAAACAAGTTAAAACATCCTGAAATCCCATATTTACTCTGGATTTCTTCTTTTCTTCGAAAAATGTTTTTTTCTACTTTTTGATTTTGCCTGTGCCGCCACAGCGATCACTTTGGAAAAAAATTTTGGCCAGGCCCAAAAATGAAACCGATATAATGATAGGCGGCTATCATCCTTCAGATGGTATCCTTGTTATGCACAAAAAGTTTCCGGCAACTGTCTTGGCTTTTGGAGTGGTGACCAATGAAGGACACGTCACGCCAACCCATTTCTTTCCTCAAGCCTCAAGGACTTTGGGTGAATGCTGTTGCCTACATTGAGGTTTTCGAAACTGTTGTAAAACACTGGATAGACATCCTGCGTGGTCAGAGGCCGTAAGTATTCCAACAGGACTATACTCCTTCTCACAAAGCCATGACAGTGCAAGATTGGGTGTCCAAGAATCTGCATGATCACATAGCCGCACTCCCCGGATCTTAATCCTTTGGACTATTACATATGGGGCGTTGCTCAACGAAAGAACAATAAACATCCCCATAATACGCTTGATACCCTAAGAGCAGCTATTACCAGCATAATGGCATATACAGGCTCATTTGATTCGGAAAAGTAAATGTTTCCGGCAAAGAATTGTAGCTGCTGTTGCCGCTATAGGCAATTTTATCGAATAATTGCAGAGCTTGAGAGTCACTTAAAAATAATGAATACTAATATTAGTTTTAAATTTAAATATTTGTCGCACCCTGTAGAAAGTAATAATAAAAATGTTTAAAAGCCAGAAAAACATCGGCACGAAGCGTTAATTCGGAAAGTACTATATTTGTTCAAATTGAAAGGAAAATATCAGTCAGAGAAATAAGGTAGCCGAAGGTATACGATCATTTAATTTCATTCCAAGGAAATTTACCTTCCAGTATACACCAAGTACTTATACACCAAAACTAAGTGTATACTTTTTATACACCATATTAAAATTTGTCGCATTTTTATCGATAGTTATTATGTGTTACGCGAATTCTAGTGCGAGTTCGTGTTATGGTAAGTGTACTCCACTGTATTTTATACTTATAAGTATGTAGGTGTTGCGGATTATTTATACAAAAATGTAACATTCAGTGAATTGTCTCAATTGAAGTTAGTTTCTTTTGAGAATACAGTTTTCATCAAGGTCATTCGTAAACAAGTTCAACTTCTTGCCGCTAACCTTTTGACTTATGTACTCGTATATGGCAAACCAGAAAAATGTGAAAACTTCTGCTGCCGCTTACTCCAAATACATGACAAAGAAATAACCTAAAATCTGCACTTCTCACAAGTGCAATGTCTAATTCCAACAAAGTAATATTAATCAATATTTACGACCTAAACTTAATGCCTTTTCTATACACACAAAAGAAATATTATGCAATAACAATTTCAAGTTCAAGCACCCAAAAATCTGTGAACCTATAGAAATATCAAATAATGAAACTAAAAGTGGTCATTTCGGTCATGGAAATAAATACGCACGCAGCACAGTGTAATGGGAACACATTAATATACAGTAAAAAAAAAGTGTAGTATAACTCAATAAATGCGTCGTCTGGCAAATGACAAAACAAACCATTAAGGCGATTTTCTACACAAGCCCAAGACGCTCTATCATGATTATTATGCATTTTTGATTAGTAGTTTGCAATTTGATTGTATGCAAGTACATATGTGTATGTATGTATGTATGCCTGAATGTCTGAATGTATATATGTATGTGAATAGGTAAGTATAAATTGCATTGGACTTATGTTGACCATGTTGCGCTAGTTGATTCGGATTGTCTCATTGTCTTGCGAATGTTCGATTTTGCATTGGATACCAACAGCAACAGCCACCATCACCAATATCGCAGCATCGCAACAACCAAACATTCAAACCACACCACCATCAACACCACCACCAACAACTGTCTTCGTGGTTGTGGTTGTCGTTGTCGTCGTCCCACCGTATCCCAATAGCGGCTTAACCTCCGCAAAACAATAACAAGAACAATAATAAAAAAAAGCGAAAAAATAGTGAATTTTTATGTAGAGAAAAAAGAAAAAGAAAATAAAAAAAAACATCAGAGTTTGGGTTCCTAAAACGAGTTTATTGTTACCGCAAACTAGAATGTGCATTAGATTAAATATAGAAATAGAAATATACCTGGACTAAACAGTCGCCGTCACCACCGCCAACTGAAGCCAGCAAATAGTATGTACTAGTATGTAGCGCTATATGCAAGTATATGTATGTATGTATGTAGAATAGTGTACGTATAGCATAGTATAGTATGATATACAAGTACATAGTGTAGAGTGGACTGGATCGGATTGTTTATTCGAGTATAGCATATGAACGTATCGGATGCTTTGCTTAAGCTGAAAAAATATGAAAGTAGTTTTCTAGACTAGAACAAGACCACACCTAACAATAAGTATAATGGTTAAACAGTATCAACAATACTCAACAACAACAACAACAACCGAAACAGAAATAGAAACAGCAACAACAACAAAAAATGCGCACGATATATTGGATTTTAACATTAATGCTGATGCTGATGCAGATGTTGTTGTTGCTGTTGCTGTTGCTGTGTCAGCTGAGAGCGACTGCCGCGCATGCGCACACATTCAATTGCAACAATTTCATTTCATTTAAGACTTTTTTTTTTTTTGTATTTACGTGCATGCAAAACATCTAATCTAATTTAGTTCTTTTAATTCAATTTGATTTAATTTAATTCCCCTTTCATTAAAAAACGGATACATATTTAAATGAATAAACCGCAATAAGTGTGTAATTAATAGTTTCAGAAGTTTGAAATCTTTAATCTCATTTACTTTCCTGTTGAGTTATTAAACTTTTAAATTCTATTTACTACAAATGCTATAATAAATAAAATGATTTTTATTTTTGAGCTTGCTATCATTTTTTACCTTCAAGAACTTGTCACATTTTTTGGCGCCGAGCACACATTAGAGAGATTTTCTTTCTTGCGTAGGCATAAGCACGTTAGATAATTGCAGTGGAATGCTATTGCTATTGACAAACGGATCAACTTGAATTAGAAATATAATTTAACGTGGTGGTGGGCACTGATATTCTGGAGCACTTTTACTTTTGGTCATGTCTGAAAGTGAAGTTGTTTTCAGCGCAAGAAAAGGAAAGAGATATATCTCTGAAGCTTAATATGTAGTCCACAAAACGTCGTTAAAAACCGCCCTTTTTAAATATCTTTCGACATGTGGAAAATAAAAATATTGCACCCTAATTACTAGTGTAACTCAAAAGGCACGACATAAGTTATGATGAAAGTTTACATGTGTCGAAAATCTTTTGTAAAGGGTGATTTTTAGCTACTTGGTTTTTGACGCTAATATTTCTGACAGTTCACGAGTGATTCTTGACATGTGTCGAAGTACAAAATGCTCAGTTTGGTTTGCCATTTCATCATGAATAGACTTACGCCTGAACAATTTTTGCAAATTATTGAAATTCAGGATCCGTTTTTTTATCGCAAAAATATCTTCAGCGACGGGACTCATTTTTGGCTCAATGGATACGTGAATAAGCTGAATTGCCGTATTTCGAGTGAAGATGCGAATTGCCGTATTTGGTGCGATTTATGGGCAGGCGGTATCATTGGGTAGGCGACTGTACTTCTTCAAAATCGATAAATGCCGCAACGTTACGGTCAATGGAGAAAGGTACCGTTCATCACCGAACAGGCTTTTTTTTGCCGAAAATGCAAGAATTGGACTCGGCCGACATGGACGGTGCCACATGCTACACTGCACGCGAAACCATGCATCAATTAAGAGGCGACTTTGGTGAGTAGTTATTCTTACGTTTTGCTGCAGTCAATTGGCCACCAAGATCGTGTTATTTGACTCCGTTGGACTATTTTTTCTGGGGCTATGTTAAGTCTCTTGTCTATAGGGACAAGCTAAACACGATTGCTGCTTTGGAAGCTAACATTAAACGCGTCATTGGGTCATTGGTGAGATTCCGGCCTAAATGTGTGAAAAAGTGTGCCAAAATTGGACCTTCAGAATGGACCACTTGAAGCGTAGCCGTGGCCAACATTTAAGTGAAATTATCATTAAAAAGCAAATGGCAGGAATTGATTTATCGATCCAAATAAAAGTTTAATTCATTTTTGTAGAATTTCTGTGTTTTTCTTTTATTGAATTATCAAAAACCAAGCTCTTAAAAAATCGCCATTTATAATAAAATGACACTTTGCAAGTACGAATATGCGAAGCAAAAGCAATGTGAGGATCTCTAAGTAAGGCTGTTAAAGATGTCATCACATCAAAATTGTTTTAATATCAGCATAAAATATCCAATGATGAATAAATACTTATGTATGAGCAACCTAGAATCCACGAATCCAGAATTCGTCGTAGCAGTTACGAATTCGTAACTCCATTTATAAATCCAACAAAAAATTATATGTAGATATGTAGCTAGATTCTAAAGCAGTTCTAAGTGAAAAATAAAAATGCCTGTCGTCAGTGAGGTAATACTACATAAAACATATTTCAATTGAATTCCACAGCACAAATAATTTAAATACAACTACGAATTCGTAATTGCCCATTGGCTTCTATAAAGACTCTGTATAGGGGTAGGGTTTTGTAATATATATACTTATATTTCTTTGTGTGGCTTCTAGTGAATTCAGAATGGTCTCAATACTTAGATATTCTATAAACGAGCGTTACGGCAAAGGAGAGGCATATACTTACTGTAGTACGTAATGCCTTAGAAATTATATTTTCAACCAGGGGCTAGGGGATACGAACCTCCAGGAGCTTTAGATAAGTTCGTGAAGCTCCCAGTTCTATACACCGGACTTCAGAAAGTGGTGCAGATCAAATTTTAAGAATTTTTCACATCGTTTTGGAAAATCCATTTTGCATAGTTCAGTACGCTATAAATTAGATAGTTCCATGTCCAAAAATAAGACTATGCGAAGCAAAAGCAACGTGAGGATCTCTAAGTTTAAGCTTAGGAGATAAGCTTATATCTGCTGGACATTTACATTTCCCTTGGCCACTCTGCCCAACGCAAACTTGGCTTATGTAACAGAAAATGTGTTTCCTTTTTGCGGCAATCCACTCCAATAGAATCCCAAATATATTCATGCCGAACATTTACGCCATAAATTTTGTGGCATGTGTAAAGGATTTTTAAGATATGTACATATGTATGAATGTTTGGTTGATCGTACGTGCAATATACCGGGTATTGTATACAATCTATTTACGATTATTCGAGTGTACGACGAGTACGAGTATATTATCTGCATTCTCTTCGATTCGCATGATCTGCTTTTCAGAAGATCGGTCGCAATACATTAAAATTTTGCAATCTTTCGCTTCTTGCAACATACACGCCGCCGAATGTGGTCCGCAATCTCGCCAATGTTGGTGTGGCTGATTTTGATGTTGTTGCCTTTGTTTTTGTTTTTGTTATTGTTGATGTTGGCTGCCACAGCCGCTGCTGGTGCTGTTGCTGTTGGTCTAAATCATAGAAACTAGTTTAGGTGGGTCGTAGATGATATTTTTGTTGTTGTTCAGCTGCTGCTGCTTTAAATTTTGTTTCTACTTTGCATCATTTTCAGCAACGCGCGCTCGAATTCTAATGACCGCCCAATGTGTCTTGAGCGCACCACCACCACCACCACCACCACCACCACCATGCACACCACCGTAGCACACTCATTGTCGTCGTAGTCGTCGTCAGCACCATCGCCATCTCAAAGGCATGCATGCAGGCAGGCAAACATTTAAACAACAACAAGAGCACACAAGGCATCGCATGTGCCCAGAGAGATAGATATGCAAATCAAATCCATGAAACCAGTTTGTCGTCGTCGTACTTGTTAACCGAAACCGAAAAAAAACACAAAAATTAGTTAGAAGAAAAAATAAATTGAAAATATGGGTCGATTGCAAAAAGCAGTTGATCGAATTTTTGCATTAGGCGCAGTTTTGCGTTTTTGGTTTCTTTTTTTTTAGCTTCTTCATACGAGTATATTCATCCACCACCAGCCATCCACATTCGCTTGCTCCTCGTTGCATTCGGCATCGTCGTCGTCGTTGTCGTCATCGTCGTTGCGATTATCTTCTTAGAAGAATACACACATACGACGAATACATATGTATACATGTAAAAAGCACTCATAAAAATACCAATGCAATGCAACAAAATTATCAAAACTATCCACCGATCGAGCTGAACTTAGCCATACATACGTACTCACACAACTCGTACTCGAGTCGGGCTCGTATTTCGTTCAGCTATTAGCCTCGAAGAAGAGAAATTAACCATTTACCCCTCAACAAAAACAAGAGTGGTGGTGCTAGTGGCGGTGGTGGTGATGATGATGGTGTCTAACGTACACAAACAACTCTCTGCCATGGTTTACCGCCACCGCAGCAACCGTCATCACCAATAGGAGCACCGTTGCATTTGTGCGATGTGATCGTCATCATCATCGTTGCATGTACGAGGAGTTCGTCGTATCAGCGCACTACACCATGTTAATGGTAGGTACACAGCTCAGTATCGAGCGCTGATCGCTGGCGCTGCCACAGTCAACTAAAAAAAAGAAAAAAAAAACAACAGCAATAGCAATAGCAATAGCAATAGCAACAACAACTCCAACCACAACAAACCACATTTGTCCAAAATACCACGACGCTGTTGCATAAAAGAAACGCTCCAAATGGCTAAAAGAGATCCAGTTTAAATTGCAATTGCTCGTTAATGGGCATTAAAACGTGCCAAAGTGGCTCAATGCCTGCACAGTGGAACAAAATGCATACAGTGGAAAATACTCTGCTCAGTACAGACTAATACCTAAGTATTGGATTAATACCTAAGTATTAGGTATTAGTTGCTAGCTTAAAGGGGAAAGAAAAGGTAAGTTCAAAAAACAGAAGTGACCCGAAATTTTTTTTACATATTCGTGATCTGCTGCGAAATACTCCAAAAAAAAAAACCGGGCCACTACTATTTCCCATAATTTCCATATAAGTCATATTTTGTTGTACAGTGTGTTATTATGCAAGAGCAGGGTCGATTTGTATCCCAACTTTATTATTTTATTTCAAAACAAAATCAAAGCTTTCTGCAGTGTTCTGTATAACAATAAGATCTGGGACATACATCTCTGTGTTAAGTCAAGATTCTTTTTTTCTGAATCGTCAATAATGTATAAAGCGTAGCGAATATCTCAAACAAAAATTTAACTCTCCATCTCCCCACAAAAGTGAATATTCACCGCAATTTGGAGAAAAACATGGCATCAAAAATACCGTCCAGAGTCATTACTTTATCTGGAAAAGGTATCATTTTCTGTGGGCTTTTTTTACTTGCTTATTTACTATTTACTATTTAGAATAGAACCTGAGTCCTGCCCGACACCGACTTTCATAGTCAGAAAATTTTGGTGGCATCAAATTTAAAACTTTTCGCTACTCCTCAATATATACATATTAGATCACTTCAGTTTGAGTTTAAGTTTAGTGAATCAATCAAGTTTACGATTGGTTCAAGTCCGATATAATAATGGCTGGTCTGGGTTTGTTTATTTTTATTTTTTATGCTGGAATGACTTCCAATTTATATCGGTTTCGAATTGAAACGTCGCTGGTCAGGTCAAAATTGTTAGCAAAAATAGTCCCTCATACCGGAACACAAGGCTCTATGTGTCGGTAAATAAACCCAAGACAATTTACCTCGGGCTCTGTAGACTAGTGACAGTACAGCTACTCTATCACTGGGGTCTTGGTTTCATTAACCGACACAGAGAGCCAGTTCTTGTGTTCCAGCATGAAGGACTATTTTTCCTAACAATTTTGACATGACTAAATTAAAAGTGCATGATTTAAAGATCTTCGGAATATAAAAAGATCATACAATGTGAAATCGAACTAATACTAGTACAGTAATATTTACATCATTCCATTTCCGAATTGCAGAAAAAAATTGCAAACAACGATCCTTCTTCCACCTGAAAAGCTTTACCACATCAATCTCGTATGCGGGATGTGCAATTACGTAAATAATATGTACTTAAGTGGGTGTTGAGATTGGCGCAAGCACAAAAGATTGTGCGAGGGAGACATGTAGATAAGTAAGGTAGTAAGAAAGGTAGTACGACCTTACATTTCTACTTCTCCCCATAGCACAGTCTTTCATATTTGCACCAGTGAAAACAGTCACTAAGTATTCGCTGCGGAGCTACTTATTTTCGAGAATCCTACTTGCCTGATTTATTCTTAAACATTCTTAGCCCGTTTGGATAAATGAAAATACTAATGTACGGCTAGTGATTTAAGAAAATCCTTGAGCCTGTGAAAACCGCGAGCTGGGAATCTACAGCATTCTGAAAACGCTTTAGAAAATTTAGTATGCTCCATATTACAAATTTCAACAGCGAAATGTAAACCACTGACCACCAGATTGATCTTACATACACTTATAAACCTAAGTAAACTTAGATTTTGCGGCAATTGTCATAACCACTAACTGTCCTGATGCATGCTGCCTTCTTCTTGCTACGTCAATACCACAACATCTTATGTAAATACGCATAATTTTTGAGTGATGAAATTCACATTATTATTAGATAAGTTATATCATCAATTGAATGCACTCAAAATGGCATGGCCTGAGTTGCCAAGTAACCAATTTCAACCACAAATTGTGCTCTAAATATTTCAATGCTGCAATCCCTTGTGCATGGTTTTATGCGCTGCAAATAGATTGCTATATAATGCTCACTATCAATATCGAGCACTCGCGCCACAATATTTCGAAAACTAAAAAAAAACAAACTACAACAACAACAACAAGAGCCAGCGAAACCAACCAACAAAAAAGTAATATTCACAAAACCAATTCTGATCTTAACGGTTTTTAATTTGGAATTGCAATCATACTTCTTCATAATTCTATTGTCGTACCGGCGGCATTTGAAATTTAATTGAGCCAAAGTAATAATTATAGCAATAATGATGAAAAACACACATTACCATCATCAAAGTCGTCGTTGTCGTTGTCGTTTCTATAACGAAAAATTACATTTTTTTTATTTGCTCTCTACAAGATACTTCTAATAAAAACAAATGCTCAAACGCGCTAAAAGCAACGCATCGAGGCAAGCAGCCAGGCAGTCAGAGTCACAGTCGTCAATGTAGAGAGTGTGCGCAGAGGAGTACAAGGAGTGCGGCGGCGTTTGGCATACGGCGTAAAGCATACAACAACGAACGGCGTTGTTGTTATTGATTTAAACATCAAGATAAATTACAATGAAGTCAACCGCATTAGGCGGAGTATTTGGTTGGTGGTATACCTATGGAATGAATGGCTGGCTGGCTGGCTGGCTGGCTGGCTGGCTGGTAGTGTATGGTATACCAAAGCAAATGTGGCTTTAATAGCGTCGTCAACAACTACAACAACAGCAACACTACGGCGGCAGCGACTTTACTAACAGCAGCCAGAGAGCATCGACAACATCAGCAGCAACAGCAACAGCAATAGCAATAACAGAATCATTGGGTTAGAAAACCACTTTTTTTATCCAATTTTGTTGTTGTTGTTATTGTTATTGTTGTTGGTCTAGGTATCTAGGTATTGTATTGTCAAGTATGGCTGGCTTGCTGGCTGACTGGCTGGCCCGCTCCTCGAGCCAACCACCAAAGAAACAAATTTCTTAACGAACTATCGTAAACTCAAAAACTATGTACAATATTGTACTATGAGGCACGATCAAAAAACTAACAGCAACCAAATGTGTTGTGGTAACATCAGTATCCGAGCTGCTGCCGCTGTTGCTGCTGCAAGCATTGTATGTTGCAAGGAATCATCAGGCGACGTCCAATGCCGTCGTCATTGTCGTCAGTCTATATGAAGGCGCAGTCGAATGTCGCGAACGCGCATGTGCGCAACTCAAAGTCGCTGTAGCTGTTGCCGCTCGTTGGACCAAACGGACGGATAGACGAATGTGCAGCGTGCAGGCTTGAAAACTATTGCTATTTATGTATGCGTTTGTGTCTGTGTGTGTGTTGAGAAGGGCGTGAGGCGGGTGTCGGGCTTTTGAAGGTAGAATGGGGGAGGAGGAGAGCACTATGCTATTTCGCGCCGCTCCGTATCGTTCAAATTCATTTCTCGTATCTCGTACCACAGGCGACATGAAAATAATGAAGTGCGCGGGTGTGGCCGTCGCTATTACCAACAGACGTTCTGTGCTTACTCGTAACTCACTTCACTTCAGTTCAGTTCAATTCAGTTCAGTTCAGTGTTGATGCTGATCGAGCACCATTATGCCCAAATAAACCCAGTTGACAATTTTGTAATTTGTTTTGTTTGTTTGTCTAGATGTGATAATTATATGTACGAGTATGAACATGTATAATTTTTGTTGCAATTTCCATAAGTTAAACTGAGATAAAATTACATTTCAAGAATGTTCGTCTTCAATAATTGTAATTGTATTTATTTAAAATAGAAATGGTTGAAAGCTCGTAGTAACTATTGTAGTAAATGTGTTCATATGGCGGAACAGAGACGGAGGGCTATTGATTTTACAAAATATACAAACAAATCAAAGGTTATATTTGAAATTGTGTGGTTTTTCGATGAGCTTGTACGAAGTTTCTTTGATCGCGTCGTTTTCTTCAACAGCCAAGACATGCTCCGAAAGATAAGGTCTCTTGCCAACCTCAAACCTAATAGCTAATTGCATTGGGTAACTCTGCGGTACTAATTGGATTTATCGTGAATATTTACAGCTGATTAGATATACATAGAGTCAAGCTTTTAACATTAAAAATCAATTTCCTTTTGCACGCCAAAAATTCATAAAATGCTCAGGTTATGTAAATTATTCTAGTCTTTTTTGAATAACTTTAACTCCGCCATACAATATTCATACAAATATGAATGAATACTAAGTATTAAAATGATCAATGAAAATACTCGCTGGGTGTAGTCATTCTGCTTGGCGTTTCATTGCAAATAACGGTACCCAAGGTTGTGCTACGTTTACATTTAATTGTTTAGCTTTGAGGAGAGGAGGTGAACAAAGCAAAAAATCGCACGATAAACTTGCTATGAATAGTCCAAAACTATTGCTACAGTTTTCACAAGATTTTAATATTTTACAGTAGGTACCTACCTACAATAGTAACTTATACATACTATATGTAAAGAACACACGGGATGCTAAATTAACTTAGAGTTGCTAGATGTGATGTAAGCTATTGGAGCTATTCGCTTCTATCGAGTGCATACTGTAACAGTGCACATTTAGCGCTGACTGTGCATAAAATCTATCTATTTAT
The DNA here is from genome assembly GCA_958295655.1 of Palloptera scutellata. NCBI lineage: Eukaryota > Metazoa > Arthropoda > Insecta > Diptera > Pallopteridae > Palloptera > Palloptera scutellata. Next base: position 16,612,549 of record OY282452.1, read on the forward strand.
TTTTTGTTTGATTTTTTTCTGTTTTGGCGCATTGAATAACGCAGCTGGATGTTTTGGGCACCAACCACCACCACCACCACCGCCGCCGACGACGCCACCGTCGTCGGTTGGTGATGATGTCGCCGCTGCGCCGCTTTATCGGGATTGTGTTCCACCACACTTGAATGACTGACTTATGGTGGACGACGACTACGACGAAGACGAAAACTCCTTTATGCGCTAAAAAATAGATAGATATTGGTTTGTTGTTGTTGTTGTTGCTGCTGCTATTTTTTGCGAAGGCTGCAGCGTAAATAATAATTATGTAATACTCGATTATTATGGAATTTATTATTCTACGGACACACATACAAACGAATATACTCGTATGCAGCGCATTTGCTTGCAACACCAACTCTCAACAACAATGATCGCTCGCTCTCGCAAAGCGTACCCTATTTGTTATGCCAACGATCACATGCGTCACGTGGTGTGCAATATGGGGATATGAAACTTTTTGTTGCAGAAGTTCTTGCATAACTTCTACACTGATGAATTGAATGCGCTGGAATTTTCACAGCATTCTTTGGAGTAGAGTCATTAACGCTGTTATCGGTACGAGCTCCGTGTATAAGGGGACTACAAAGGGTACGCCGCAAAAGAAACCGTTTTTAAGCAATATGCAGTGCTGTTTGACTGTCTGAAAGAAAACAAATGTTCCTATTCCTTTAGTCAAGCTCAGTTGGTTTTATTTAAGATTGAATGACTGACATGCATTTTCTTTTGTATTAAGACTAAATACTTAAAACTGTTCGACTACCATGTTGAGAGTTCTCTGGAAAAGAGTTGTATTATGCTTTTGTACTGGAATTTCATAAAGAGACCCACTAGAAACTATAGGACAAGCTTCGAAGTACTTTGACTCAAGAACAATACCTCTATCAGAAAAGGATTCCATTTTCTTCTTAGCTCCTGTAGACCTTCTTGAGAAGCAGCTTGCGACTATTTCGGCTCTCCATTTAAATTATAATTTGATACTTTGGTAGAAGAGATGAGGTGTATTTCTATGCGGTATATTTCTATGCCCTCAAATGCTTCAAACTGAAGGGAAATGTAGGTGAATGGGTATTCTTTGATCAATTAGGGCTAAGCTTTTCCTCTAGTTTCTACCCAAAATGATATGGAAAACCACATAAAACCTCCTTGTTTCAAAGTACATTTTTCAAATGTGCGTTATCGTAATTTTTTCATCACCAATACAATCGTAATAATGACCATAACAAATGTTCAATTTGTGCTACTTAATAATAAATCTAATCTTATTGTTAAGCTATGCGTCACAGTACTTATACAAAAGGAACATCGATGAACTCTTGGTATTGGCTTGGTATTAAAAAATATTAATTGCCACGAAAAAGCAACAACAAAACAGCAACATCAATAACAAAACGAGAAACAACAAGACGCAACTAAATGCGCGCAGAACGCATTGTGCACTTCAAGATTATCGAAACATTATAAAGATGCATCTTAAGTTTTTAAGTTTTTACTTTTGCAAAATAATAGGCAGCAGGCAGGCAGCCGGCAGTCAGCAGTCAGGCAGGCAGGCAAGCATATGAATTTAGTATGTTACACCCACGTGACCGCTAACTTGCATGCTGATGCCCTTTTGCCAAATAACCAAGCAACAACGTGCAGCAAGCAGGCAAGCAAGCAAGAAACCAACCACCCACCCCTTAGCAAAAGATTTTACTAACAATTCGGTCATCGATTTAGCGTTTTACTGCTGCCACTGCAGCAGCACCAACTGCAACATAAATCATCACCAAACAAGATCGTCTGTCTGTCTGTTTGTGTGCTTGTCTGTATATGTATTATGTCTGCCTATCTATGTATCGGACGACCCGCTATATTCGCAAGTATCAGCGCTAAAAATCTATAAACAGCGTTGGATGAAGCCACAAGCCAAACTCGAACTAAAAGAAAAAAAATTCAAAAAATAGACGAAAAAATTCGAAATCCAAAAATCTCAGCATGATTTATAAGATCGAAATATTGCACAACGCGGTTGTAAAGTGGCACGAAGTACGCTTCACAGCCACACAGCCACCACACCAAACAATACACAGAGAGGAGCAGCAGCAGCATCAGCAGCAGCAGCAGGCAGCAGTCAACAGCTAGCAGCCAGCAACAATTGCTGATGCCAATACTAGCGTGATAGCAGCATCAGCAGCATAGCTATTGAGCCCAAAGTCAGTCAGAGCAGCTTACCATATTCTCGTATATAGGCATCATCATCGTCGTCATCATCGCCATCGCCATCGCCATCGTCGTCGTCGTCGCCATCGTCATCGTCATTATGGTGAAGATTTTGAAGACTGAAGACCAGTCGCCTCACAGTAGTCACTATCGGGCGTTTGCAGTTCAATGTTCAAGTGGCAGTGTACGCCCTAGAAAAATATGAATTGAATCGATTGTTTCGCTTTTTGTTGCTATTATTATTGTTATTATTATTATTGTTGCTGTTGCTGTTGTTGGTATTGTTGTTGCTGGCTTTAGTTATTGTTGCATAAATTTCGCAAAATGTATTTGTGCCAAAAATACTACAGCATAGCATAAAATCAGTTAAGTAAAATAACAAAAGTGCAGTGTTCTGACATCTGCCTCAACATTTGATATGCCCTACAGTTATCTGGTGCTATAGGGGATGGAAGGGCGTGGCTTTTGTGTAATGGCAAATAAAATACAATCTCAAGTAAGCTAGTTTCTGTGGTCGGAGAAGAGAAAGAGTTTTTTTTATCGAAAGCAAAATTGTTTTTTATATTACACATTTTCTGGATTGTCCTGAGATGAGGCGTTATAGGTACTCGTATGGGTGATGTATTAATAAGTATGGACAAATCTAACTCCATCACTCAAAAGGGTTCAATAATCAATTTTTTTCACATAGCGGATATTAATGGTTGAATAGCTTGAACTCCACCCTTTTATATCCTTTATTTGCTTTCAACAAGGCACAGTGAGTTGAAGGAACCTTACAGCAATCCCCGCTTAAATTCATCGATCAAAATGTACAATTTATGGTTTAATTAAGCTTGCCATGCAATTTTGAGTACGTTTTGACTACATTTTCAACTAAAAACATAATATTTCTGCCACAATTAGATGGGAAACGCGATTAAGCGTCATATTCTTTTAGGTTAAAGAAATATAATACAATATGTATTAAAGCTTTTGAAATTTGGCTATGAAATTCTGTAATTTTTTGAAAACCTCAAAATTTGTTCATTTTTTAGCTTATTACAACTTCTGAGTTCTAAAAATTTCTGATTTTACTTCTGCACCCTCTGATGGCTTTATCTCTTATTGGTTAATTTCTGATTACAACATCAAATGTTTCCATTTTTGTTTGTTGCTTACAGGAATGCAGCTTAAAAATGGATATATAAACTAGGACCAACAAGGTACAAATGAATAATTAATATGTATACATAATAATATGTATCCTTAATGTTTACCCAATTCTTTAAAGATTATTTGACTTCATTTTCTTCATGGAGATATAAAATGATTAGCGAGAGAGATGAAAGCTCTCTCTATCTCACATGAAACTCAAAAGGAAGGTTGCATTTGTCCTTTCTTTGTAGTTCTAACCTCTAATTGAAATATGTGAGGATGTGCAACTGTGGGATTTTGATTGTTTCATTTTTGTAATAGTTGCTTCAACTTTCCCCTTCTATCATTTTCTCCTTGTGGACAACGGAAATTTTGACATTTATATTTCATACATTTTTGTTTTCTTCTCACTGCAAATAATCGACGCCACTCGAAGGTTGTAATTTTGGCTGCCGAGGTTTCGCTTCGGCTTCGTCACCTTTGCTAAATAATTTTGCTACGATAATCCGAAAATCAAACATTTTTGGTTCTAGCCAATAAATAAAATGGTAGGCAGACTTACTTAAGTACATACTGAAAATTAACCTAAGACCAAATGTAATACTCTCTCTCTCTTTCTATCTCGATCTCCATCTCGATGAAGGTTACCAATAATCGATCACAAATTCATAATAATACCCTGTTGCACTTTTTGAATGTAGGGTACACAAATTATGATTATATTATTTCATAGGTACTGCTACTCTTTTTTCGACGGCTTTTACACATAGATTTTAGACTAAACATAGCATACATACAAACAAACAGGCAGACAGACTTTTTGGGTTGATGAGACAATCGCGATTTTGACTTTGAAAAGTATGTGGCAATCCTCCTCAGACTCAACAATAGTTGGGTTGGCGCGCGAACTCTGTAGCAGCAGGCAGGCAGGCAGGCAAACTGAACTCGAAGTCATTGTTTGTCTGTCTGGCTGTCGTTTCCCATTTGTTATTATTTTTAGAGGTTTTTTTTTTACTATGGTGCGCAGCCGCAGTCGCAGGCAGCAGTCTGTCATTCGGTTAGTAATCTATTGTAAGTTGAGAAAATTTATTGAGTTGCACTTCTGCTGTTGAACAACAGAAAAAACATCTTGTTGCAAGTTTTGTTCGACATTATTCAATCGCTTAATTAAATGTTCTATCTAAGTACAGATCTATACAAAGGCTCACTACCACAATCCATCTAGTTTTAGTTAATTTCGCTTTTACGGCTTCTTTTTTCTTCAATATTATAATAAAAAAATAAAAAAAAAATTCGAAACAAAAAACTAAAATAAGTAGTGTCAGGCAATAAGTAAGAAGCGGTAATGCTAAGCCAAGGTTATTGGTATTTTTTGTGATTTGTTATTGTTGTATAGCGAAAATAAGCTTCTGTTTTCCAAAAGCTGGCAATTATTAAATTTGCAATTTCCGTAGTTGAACTTTTGGGTCAGCAGACTGATTTAAATCAAATCATAATTGAGCCAAGTTAACAACCAGAAAACCAAAAAAAAAAAAAAAAATCAAAACAAAGCAGAAAAAACTTTTGACAAATTTTTCGCTAACTCAACTGCACTGTAACTGACAACAACAACAACAGCAACAAGAGCGAGACGCCGATGCCGACGATCGCGAAAATTGACGGTCGAACGAAACTAACGATGTCGAGTTGATTCGAGATCAAAATGTAATTAAAATGAATTTTTGCTTTATATATTTTGGTTTTTGTTTTTTATTTCATTTTTAAAAAATCAGGTGAAGGCTGCAGAACCAGCACCAGCACCAGCACAGCACAAGAAATACACGCCCTGCTCTGGCTAATTGAGCCGACGCAAAGGGGGAATTGGATCTGACGGTATGTGTGTGTGTGTGTGTGTGTGTGTGTGTATGTGAGTGCGCGAATTCTTATTTCGCTATGTTTGTAGCAACAACAACGGCAACAGCAGCAGCAGCAGCAGCAACAACATTGAAGCTGTAACAATTACGATCACGAACAACAATATCGATATTGGGTTTTGTTGCGGATATAAAATTCAGTATCATCAACTATAACGTTTGCATTCCTAAGTCACTAAAAATATATTAATCATAAAGTTGTGTTGTACACCTGGACAATGATCGAAATATGAATATATTGTAGCTGTTGAAGTGTTGCGGTTGACAAAGAACAATCATTCATTGAATTGTTTTAAATATTTACATATTTATTTCTACTGGTTTTCCAGATACACTTTGCATCCGCTTGAGACCCAGTGCTGAAGCCATTCAATCTCTGCCCAGTTCTCAACAAGATTTTCAGAGATGGGATGGATGTGAACATTTGCTGAGACCTTGAAAATATCATAATTATGAGGAGAATTATTTAATGCCAGCTTATTCCACAAACGTAAATTAGGGGTTATATCAGCACCCAGAACTCAAGTTTAAGTAGTAGCCGACCGGAATAATTATCTTTTGTATGTGCGAAACTCATTGCGAAACTATTTCCTCATCTCAGTCAATCATTTAGATTCAAGTGAAATTTGTTTTTCTTTTCCGGCAAGAGTTGAGATCTAAAGGGGAACTCGATTATTTTCTGCTTTCAGCTTACAATTCTAGTCTAAATAAAGGAGACGAGAATTATTTTCTTATCTCAAACCAGATTGTATGACAGAATGAATGAATCTAAGTAAAGGAGGCCTAAATTATTTTGTCATATCAGAAGAAGAAGCCTGTAATTTTTTCTAATATTAGTGTCGAAGTTCCGCCGTAGTCGCGCCGTAGTTAAAATCTCGCCGCAGACAAAATCAAAAAGTGGAAAAACAATTTTTCCACACGGCACCACCTCTTGACAGGCAATGGCAAACCTACAAGAATAAAAATTACTTATGAAAACCTTTTTACTTCACTGTTCGGATTCAGCATAAACTCAATGCAAAATTTAGGTCTTCATAAAGCTGGCCTGAGTGAAAGATGTCGGAATTATTTTAAGACAAGATTTGGGGGTTACAAATTTCTTTCCTTAATTTAAAAAAGTGAGTGAGTACTACTCTTTAGTTTACATAAATTTTGTGTGTTTTCTAAAAGTTTGAAAAAGTTTTTAGTTTGAAGATAAACTTAAGGATCCTTGTACGGTTACGATGTTTGAAAGGACATGCCACAGAAAAGAGTGAGAGCTAGAATAAAATCACACAGTACAACACTACTATTTCCGCGACGATGAATAGAAGTTTTTTTGATAGAAGCCTCTGTCCTGATCAATATCCCCCAAGACACATTGGGACTGTCAAGTCAAATATTTTTTTTTGGGAAGAGTAAATTTATAATAGAGGGATTGAAGGGAGTCGGGAAACAAGATTTTTATTGCGCTGTCTTTGATGTTTGAAAAATTGTTCGTTATGAAAAGCTAAATATTTCTGGTTTTTACACCAATTTTCCACCTTCTCTTTATACCCCACTTTCCAATGGTTTTGCGTATAAAAATCTGGAAAAACTGTCAGTTACGTGAGTTAGTATGCGTTCGATAACGAACAATGGGTAAATCTTTTCAAATAAAAGATCTGCCCATAGATTCATTCCTATCAGATCCCAATCGTGTCCTTGAATAGGCTATACAAAAAATTGTGACGTAGCAGTCAATATGTGTTTTTGGAGGAAATGATCATCGCAGTGTCCTCTTTTAAAAAATCATCAAGTCTCCGTAGCGGAAATCAGTTAGTTCTAATTTGTTGTTCTGTGTTATTATATGATACATGCAAATAGTTTGGAATGGATACTAAATTTAAGAAGCCCATCAAGTGCATTTACTTGAACCCCAAAAAACCTCACATTGGATTTCATAGTAAGCTAGAATTTGCCGTGGTTAACACCCAGACATTTAATGCGAACTTCTGTGGATGGTATAGTACCTTCATGTGGTATAAGAAGTTTCTTAGTCCTGTATAAATCTGGTATAAATTTAGCAAAACATTCGAACATTTTATACGTGGCAGCTAACAATTAAAAACATAGTAAATCTGTATCAAAAAATATTTCTAGCACTCCAAATTCGCACTGCTTTATGATAGTTGTACAGTGAATTAATGTATAAGGATTTTCAATCGGGGCTATTTGCATAAGTTTGTAATGGTTTCCACATAAAATCATTCCCATTTCAGTTCCTATTCGAAAATTTCCTATAAGTACAATGACCCTGGTATACATACCCTAGTATTCTGAATATTGTCGCTCCCACATTTTTATTCCTTATAATCTGTAAAGTCAAAAAAAAAAAACTTTGTAACTTCTTTAAGTTAACATATTGTAAAAATCATAGAATTACTATCATCTTACAACTTTTATACTCATCTATTTTAAGTAATATTTTTACTTGCTCATTCATAATTCAGATTTCTTGCTCTGTTGCGCAATTTGCCCGTAGGTGCGTAAATCCGCCCTTGATAATGTCAACGTAAACATGTTGAATTTCAAGATTTTATGTATTACAAAATGTTCACAAAAAGTCAAGTGTTTTTTTCTTTTTCTGTTCGTTTGGTTTAATTCATGAAATTGTGATTATTGCTTGACAAATCGAACACATCGATTTTATTGAATGAAGCATCTCTACTACTGAAACCATTTGCAATTCGAGCCTTGACGTTTGAACGCACTAATCCTAGGTGCGTCAATATTTATGCAAAGATTTCATTTTGATATTTTCAATTATAATTGAATGTATGGAATGTATGTGTGCCTGTTTGTTTGTGAGTGTGTGTGTGTGTAGGGTTCATGACAACAGAAACAAGTCACAGCTATGTAGTGTGAACATCATAACCAAATTTGATCATCACAATATCCAATTTATAATGATTTTCTATTTAACTGAATTCTCTTGTAGACTGTCGATTGTAAGTCCAACGTTCAATGTTTTTACTTTATATGGCATTACAAAATTTTTGTATTTTTTAATGTTGAGTTTTGAATATTTCCAAGTGATCATTGTCTTTTCTTAAATTTTTTTTCTTTTTTTTTTCTTTAAAATAAGTTGGTTGTATGTTCTCAGGTTGTTTTTTAAGTACATCTGGCTTATTAAAGACGGGCTGAAAAAACAAGACAAAAAACTTGTAAGGAGAAAAAAAAGAGTGACGAGTCATCGATCGGATTACGCAACCTACATGCATATGAGCATCGATCGAGTCGAGTGGAGTCGAGTGTGATACAAACACTCACACGGACAGACAGAGAAGACAATAGAATAATCCGTTACAGTGACACATTCAATCCGATATTTTTCTACGCTTACCAAAAACCAAAATAGTGGAAAAACAAACAACCGAATATGTTGTGGAAAGTGACATAAGTACACACGCAAATGTTGCTTCCCAATATTATTACTTCGAAAGATATGTATCTCTATTATATACACTCGTCAGAAAAATGTTAATAATTTACTTAAGTACCTAGATACTTGCTCAAAGTGTACAAACTTCGATGGAAATCTGATTTTATCAAGGTGAATTTCATTATTGCTCCTACCCACAACATTAGAAATGGCAGATTTGTCAAAGGAAAAGACAAACGAGAAACGAGTGAAGAGTAAATGGTTTCTTTTTTTACAATGGGATCGAAAGGAGTCACAAATCTACCAGCAGACTAAGAATAGTATTATATATTAAGGTAATGATCTTCGTATATGTCCATCGGATGCCTTATGATTTTTTTTTCTCTCGACAAACTTGTAAGTCATGCGATGGACTCGTATTTTAGTTAAACTCAAGGAATTTTGTAACTACGTACATATACTACAATGACATAGCTAAGATATAAATATTGATACCAGGAGTAAAATAAATGTCGGCTTAGGACTGAAGTGGGTAGTGGTGATGGTACTATATGTTATGTTAGGTTAGGTTCAGTCCCTACATAGATTCAATATCGGAGAGGAAGGCCCTTTTTGCCCGAGCTACCCGAACGAATTAGAAAATGAGCAGCAGAAACTGCCCGCCCGAGTTGGAGATAGCCTTTGGCAAACCTCTTTCTGAAATCAACTTGACAAAGCAGATGTGCCATACAATTGAAAAGTGGAATACAGTATATATGGTTGTTGTAAATATCATGCAAAAGCTATACAACGCAGAACGTGCGCGTAAAGCTGAACGAATAGTAAATATCGGGAATGCGGAAAATGCCGATGCAACCGGACTGATATGGACAGAACCATGATAACGATTGAACGTTACGCTCATTACGGCCTTCCGACGTATTACCTAACGGTGGTTCTTGGAGGAATATCCATACGGACGAGAGGTGGTTTAAGCACTTTTCCTCCTCTTTTAAAAAATTTTAGAAAAATAAACAGGTTAGGTTAGAAGTGGTAGCGGATACCCCACATAAACCGCCAGGTATATAATGTTATCACAAACTCTCATTTTGTTGTGTTACATTGCTAAGCGGCAAGAATTCCTTGAGAAGTTTGCATTATGTGAACTTGAAATTCCATTCATGTACAAATATAACACACATAATATGAATAGATGCGAATAGCTCGGTCTAGGTCTTCCATGAGCTGTTATGCCAAAGAGGAATAAAAAAGGATTTTTAAAGAACTTAACTCATTTTGCAAAAAGCCCAGATGGTAAACCACCACAGGTGAACTGATAGAGTTCATCAAAGGAACTTAACCCTAAATCGAGCTTGAATTTCTCAGATTTTGGACTTTATAGCCTTTTGGATGTAAGCAAAGTTTACTGTGTTGCTGATCAAGGGCGGATCCAAAGGGGAATTCAGGCAATCTGGGCCAGTAACCACCATCGGTCTCCGCCCCTTTTGGCACAACAAACCTTTACGAAAATATTTAATACATATGATTTTCGATTCTCTCTTCAAATACCTAACATATTCTAGCATTAGCATAATTCTGATAAGACCCACTAAACAAATTTAGTAGAAGTTAACGTAGCATCTTCTTTGAGGATTGAATCTTCCAACTCATTGATTGTTATCTGTTTCCTTTTATAGAATCGAGGGGATTGGTTTTTTCTACAACTTCAAGCCCAATGACGTTGTAGAAAACTTCAACGTTTTAACTTGTGCGCTCCTCTAATAGAATAATCATTTACATAGATGATTACTAGATGCATACACACATACATATATAAATATGATAATCGTGTCGCGTTTTCCCATTCTAATTTACATAAATATGTCACTCTTGTACCGTACGAATGATTAAATTTAAATATTAACCTTGCAATGCACCTACACTTTTACTGTTGATACTGTTTAAAGGATATCCTTAAGAATTCATTATAAATTCTTATTTACAATCAGTGTCTACATACATACAAACATTATTTATATGTAGTATATGTCTACATATGTACATATGTATGTTACAAAATGTACACCGTCATGCAGTCAGTCACTCACTCACTTTAGTTACATACCTACCACATACGATCAATCGAAACGACATTTTTCAAGTTCGCACTATACGACATCAGCAAAAACAACAAAACAGCAAAACAATATCAACAAATTGCGGTGATGTGATTTATACATAATATGATCGCATCGCTTACGCTTTCGAGACTCGAATTGACAACCAGCAACAACAACAATCAGCTACAACAACAACAGCAACAACATTAACAACAATAATAATAATACACAACAACAACACGTTTATTTTTTATTTTTTTGCTCTCGCTGATCACCACCACCGTGTATACGCTGCACATACACAAATTTAAACACACAGATACACACACACACACACACAAACAGCGAAACACACACTGACACACACTGTGAGCACACGCTGATACGTCGTCGTTATTATATTGTTTATTTTTATAATTTTTTTCTCTCATTTTCCTTTCTTTTCATTCGCTGATTCACGTCGATGAAGCGGGCGGGTCTTCTGTAAATAGCGTCGGCAAATATACAAAACAAAAACAACAAAAATAATGTACAAACAGCACGAAGCTACGTAAAGCAAGCAATATTAAAAGTTAAACTATCATTCGAGCCAATTATGTGCATTTTGTATGTATGTATTTATGCTTTTTGTGTGTTTGTATTTGTAAGTACATATGTGTGTATAGTTTTCAAAATGAATTTCGTATTGAATACACTTAAATGCTGTGTCGCTGTCAACACCACGAAGAAGAATCGTCAATATGGGGATCATATGTACAACACAAGCAACAAGCAGAGTAAATATGAATGCGATTTCGTTTTCAAATATTTGAATTTTTGATAAACGTACATACGAGCATAAGTATATACATACATAAGTAGTATGTATGTATGTAATTGCAGGTGTTCAATCACTTTTCAGTTATTAAAAATCTTCAAAATTCTGTAATTAGCCGGAAGTGCTAAATAATTTGCTTTACATAGAATTCATTGTTCTTAATTACTTTTGTACTTAGCTGGCACTACAACCGATGATCGGCCTTGGCCGCCTCTTCTGACGATTGATTGGGAGATATTTTAACGTGGCATGTTCCAAGACTGACGCACGACCGTTCATTGAAGGCCACGGAGAAGCCCGCCGCACACATTAGTTATCTCACTGACGGGTGTCAGATCGCTATCCCACGAGGACGCCACGAGGAGGCTGTGTGTTGACTTGAGACGCAGAAGCGCAAGGATCGAACATGGACTCACCCTTTCACCTTTTCACCCTTATTGTGCGACTATCATGAACTTTACCTTGTGTTCTACGCCCCCAGGTTCATTGTTCAGTCGGTTAAATAAGCAAAATATGTCTACTTATAATAAAATTATTCTTAATAAAATCGACTCTCACTATTCAGAGGACGCTTCGACTTAGAGCGTTCCAGTCAGTGACGTATCTAGGATTTCACAATGGGGAGCTCTTTGATTTTGGTTAATCCGAAACCTCCACTTAAATCCGTCACTAAACAACCAGCCACAGTCAGCTCAATTCGAATTTCTTCTCTCAATTTTGAGTGCTTAACGTTCAGTCAGCATACATATATAATTGGTCGATTCAAAAGGTGTCGTATTCAACGACGTATCCTTTAAATTGTCGTAAATTCTCTAACTTTTCATAAAAAAATTTACAACATTTATGACAATACGGCATAATACGACACTTGTGAATCACCTAAATTTAAATATACAGTATCTTAGTCAACTATTGTTTTAAGTGTTGGCTAAAAAGTGCAAAAGTGTCATTAAGATTTGAATAAAACACTCTACACTAGAGAGGACTCAGGGGAGATATTTTTTTAAGTTAATAAACAATCTCACATCATCAGCTTTACCACCTCTTGGATAAAACACCTCCAAGAACAAATATTACCTAAGAAATTCGAATCATTTCGCCGTTTGTATTTGACATAAAACTATTGGCTTCATTAGTGTAAAAATAAATATCTCTCACAACATGTTTGGATGTGAAAACCTCGGCTGGGGCCCTCCGTGTGCTGTTGTACCATTAAAGAAGAATATGAGCGACCACGAGATGTGGTAGTGGTTGGTTATGTGCTAAGCTGTTACGTAGGGTGCCTGAATTCGAGAATCGACACAGCCAAAAATGAAAAATTTAAATTTTTTATTTCTCTCATCTTGGCGGGCAACGTTCAATTACTCAGAAAAAATGTTTCAGTTCCTCCACTTACTATACTTTTAATGCAAAAATATTCAGGTGCAACCTTTTTCTCTCTACTATATTATTCCTTTCTGAATTTTTTTTCTGCTTTGATACATAGTGGTAAATGCATAACACTTGCCACAATGGCTGTCTGTTTATCTCTTTATCCGCGTCCTTCTTTCTCCCATCTATCAATCTTACTTCCAATCAATACAATGCTCTGCATTTATAGGGGCACACTCTGTGTGTTGAATGCATCAATAAAAAAAAATTGGTTTTAGGCCTACAAAGTGAGTAGCTGCGTTTTTATTTATATTTTTTAATACAATTATAATACTTTCATTATTTCGAGGACGCTGATTACGAATATCATAGCAACAATAAACTCCAAAAGTAAAATCTGATATAGCCCGGTGGAGCCGCCAGTTTTCATTAGAAAAATGCAAATTTAAACTCGTAATCAGCGACTTCAGAAACCGATAAACATATGTATATCGATTTTATTAAAATAAAAAAGAAAAATGAATATTAATGCCAAAATAATAACCATGTTCACAGAACAGACAGATCATACGATCGTTCCGGAATCTGCCACTCATTATCATCAGTGATCGTGAGCTTTGTAATAGATCCTGTATTTCAAAAATTCATATACATATTTGTCACTTACATATTGTGAAATATATGATAATTTAGGTCAATCTTACAAATTAATTCTTTTCGCAATCTACAAAAACTGAACCTAATTCAAAATAGTGTTCTAATTTTACAGGATATAAAAGTGATGCTTACAGGTTCAATAACTTAAGGAAATACAACAACAGCAATAAAATAACAACACAGACCTCCAGGAAAACAGAAATAAATTGAAGAAATTGTCATAGTGAAATTGGCATGCCTTTCCATTGCACTAGATTCAAGAAAACGGAAGCGACGACCACGACAACGATGACAACAGCAACAACGACAACGACACAGAGGCATAACAAATATATAAAACAGTAACGATGATGATGATGATGCGGCGATGGCAACACTTTGATGGTAGTAAAAATGCAGCGATATAAGTACAGATACACGTACAAATCCCAGGCAGGCATGCAGGCAGGCAGTCGGGCACACTGCGGCACGGATGCGATGTTTGCATTGCCATGCAATGCAAGCAGCAGCATCAGCAAGTACCTCTAACTATTAGATGCAAATTTAAGATGCAAAGTGGAAACAGCAACTAACGGTTGTATTGTACTTGCCATATTTTACCGTTTGAACAAAATACAACAAGAACTATGTATAAGCACATACTACATACAGTCGTCATACATGAAATAATAAAAAGCAGAAGAAGAAGAAGAAGAAGCAAAAACCAAAAAAAAAGGAGAGTAAACATTCGCTTGTACTATGTACATACATACATACATGTTCATTGCTACTGCATGCATGCATACATATGTATAAAAGTTTTTGAAAATGATGCATGTCATGTTTAACTGTCACTGTCCAGTCATTTGATTTGATCGATTTCGTGCAACAGCGAGCCGCTGCCACTGTGAAATCGTTATTGTTGTTGTGGCTTTGTTTCAAGTGCACATATGTAGGTACGTTTGTTTGTATGTATGTGTGTATGAACACATGTGAATGTGAATGCTGCTGCTTCTCAAACTACAAGTAAGCGTGACACTTTTCTACTGCTTCTGCTATATATGAAAATCTCAGCTTCTTTAATGCCTGCTCCCCTGCCTCCCTGGAAACCCTTTAACGTAACTCATTTGTTTGCGCTGGCTTACCTACTGCATACTTACTGGTTCGCTTGATAGCAGTACATATATTTAACAGATAGATGGATAGAGATAGAGTGGCAGCCCGAAAGTGGCAGTCGGCAGTGGCTGGCGGTGGCACTCAACTTTCTTTATGTCAAAAAATAAAAATCCTACCGTCAAGAAGAGAAGTAAGTGTGCGCTTCTTTTAGTGTTTCTATAAAATGGCTGCTTGCTACTTACTGCTCGCTTTTCGCTGTCTGGTTCGCCTAATTTATCACAGATTTTGTCACAAAGTGAAAGGATGCGGAACACAATTTCAAAGAGATGTAGTTATTGCGTTTTATAATTAACCCACAATTGTCTGAGATTAATAGAGTTAAACGCTTCCAAAAGTTTAAAATTGTTCTTTTGGCTCACAAAGAACGCATCTACTCAGTGATGAACAAACTACAGTTATTTCATAAAAATTTCAGAAAATATTTATTAGTTGGGTTCATTTGAATTTCAAAGTCCCTGAGGTTCATTGGGAAACGCCTGAAATTTTGATGTATACATCAGTGGTGTAGGTATGGAGGGAGAGAGGGTGAAATAAAGATTATGTATCCCCTCTTCTCAAGTTTTTTCATATTAAGCGACTTCTACTTTTTCTGAGTCATTACATGGAATCAGAAAAGAGCCCTTCCACTTCAAAATCTTATCTACACCTCTGGTATATGCATATAATATAATTTTTTTTTTTCAGTAAAACTTTCTCAAATGTGATAATTTTTTAATACCGTTATGTCGACAACTCGAACCAATCTGACAAAGCAGTTGATACCATCGGATTCTTTGGGCTTAAATTAGGTAAGATCAGCCCAAAAAAACTATTTGAAAGTCCGAGCACAGTGTTATTATATTATGAAAAAGTTTCTCAAATTTCGAAAGAGATTGCACCAAGATTGCTGAGGAGAATATTTGAATGGATGTGTATTGATTTGGAAATGTAAATTAAGGCTCGCTTAAAGGTCAACGGCAAAGTAAACAACTTGGGCAACAATGTCTTCTTTGAGCGATTCAAGATGAAGTTGTACATCAACTCCTATGTTCACTTCTCCAAGGCTCAGAAAATACTTGAATGATGATGAAGATGAAGACGCCGAATAAACTAGAAAGTCGAAAAGTTCGTTTTTTATACCATAACTTAACAAACTAAAAGCCAGGAACGCTAACGAGTCAAAAATTACTGTTTTTGCATATAACATTGAAGGCAACATAAGAGTTGATAAGTTAACGACTCGAGGATTAGTCTTAAACATTCTTATGGCGTAGTCTGCAGCACTTTTCTGAGAAACGTAAGAGCGCATAAACACTCACAAAACTCTTTTCCTTCAGTTCTTTCTTTATTTCACTTCTAACGCTATATTGATTAAATTTTAGAATAATACTCAAGTAATAAGAATCTAGAATATATCCCAGGAGTACTCTAAACTCTCACAAATCTCTGAAGAATGTGGCCAAGTAGTTTAGATCCAATATGTTTAGAGAAACTGAGGTTCTGTCAAACTAACAAAGAAGGAATATTGTGTTTAAAAGAAGAATTTTACCTAACAAAAAAAAAAGATTACCTAATCAAATATTGCAAATATATATTTAGGTATCACACAAAAAATTTTCGATAAAAATAGAGTAACGCTAAAATAAATAAACATATATAAATACCTAGCTCTTTGTATGTAGTATAAAAAAGTGCCACAAGTACGAAAATTCAAATTATTCCAGTAGTTGTAAAACTTTCCATTTAACGACCTCTATGAAATCATGTTTAAGAGCTTAGTTAATTATTAAAAAAAAAAGGTCCACAATTAGCCAATTTTAAACCAAAGAAGCTTTTAAAAACCAACAAATTCTACTGACTCTAATTTGCTGATTCAAAAACAAAACGCTACTAATAATCGCAAGTACAAAACCACACTCAATTTTCATAATTACTACGAGGTAAGCTTACATGTTGCCCCCAAGAAGTCTATAGCCCAACTGATCAATGAAGCGAAACCAAGCAGCAACATCAACGTGGTCGTCGAAATACACAGCCAGCAGTACATGCTTCTTCAATTGCAGAGCGCAAAATTAAACCAAAGACAGAGAGTCGACCATCGAGAGAGAGCGGGAGATATACAGAGAACGAATAAATAAAGTACCTTAAATAGGTAAAGTCGACCAATTGAGCATAGATACGATCCAAAAAACCCATTGAATCAAAGACTTAACAGCAGCAAGCGTACCATCATCATCAACAACGAGACCCAACCAACATCCCTGACAGTGGCCTCCTCTCACCATACGAAATCACACTAGTACACACACACACACACACACACACAAACAGTTATGATTTTAGTCCATTCAGTGTTTTTAAAGGCGCGCGCGCCTTAAACTACCAATTTAAATTCAATTCAAAATGGATTTGTTTCCTTCTAACGGAGTCTTTTTAACGATGAGTTGATGCGGACTCTCATGCGCGTTCTAATCGCTAACACACACATACAAGGGCACATACGCAGCTCTCTCGCTTTTTCAATTTATCTCTCCATCAGTGAAGTGTACCTGTGTGTGTATGTGTGTGGAACGCATTCAGGTATTGCTGCTAGTATCATAGAAGTTGCTCTTTCACAAACATAACAACCGATCTCACTCACGACGATCAGACGTAGACGTTCGTTGTACACTTACACTTGGGCGGAAGATACTCCACCCAATTTCGGATGCGAAATGTGCAAAGTAATGGAATGCTAACGGCTGCAGCGCACCACAGACGAGACGATCGTTGGCAGAATGATCGGCGGCAGTAACAGTAGTGGTAGCAACTTCGGCCGCAGCAGCAGAATTAACTACTTTTGCCGTCGGCCAACAGAAATTTTCATTGAGTAAACGACAATTGCTCTGGATTTTTGATTAAAGCTTTATTACGCGGCCAGAGTGGAGTGAAGTGCTGCTGCGGCGTTGACTGCGTCGACTGTGGCGATTATTGCTATTTCTTGATGCTGCAGCACAATCTTTGATGTTGTTGTTTTCTTCTTTTTCTTATTTGTAACAGTTTCAGTTGTTGTTCAGTCTTCAGCCTTTGGTCTTCTTCTTCTTCGCTACAGTTTCTAACTATTAGTACTATTATTTTTATTATTATGATAGAGCATGCACGCGTGTGCAGCGCTTGAGCTGAACTGAGCGGAATGGAGTAGAGTGGAGTTGATCTCGTTCGGTTGTGTCTTTGCTACACTTACTAGTTTACTGTTTACTGCTTGCTGCTGCTGCTACTGCTGCTGCTATTATTTAGTTTTGTTTTGCTTGTGCTTTGACTTAATTCCGTTTGGGGTAAACTGAAGCGTTAAGATCGTTATGAATTTCAGTACTTCATCTCGTACCTGTGGAGAATGGTCGTCATCTCGCGGTGAATATGCGATGCGGTTTTTATTATTTTTGCTTTTAGAAGAAAACTACTACACACTTAGCAATACTTAATTCAATGTGGAGTAAAATCAACAGCAACAACAACAACAACGTAAAAAAGTATGTGATATATTTTTCGCTCGCTATTTTCTGTATTTCTGTGTGGATTGTATTGAAGAAGAGTTTTGGCTTAGGTTGGCTTTTTGTGTGTGGTTCTGCTGAGGCTGCTGCTGCTGCTGCTGTTGCTGCCGCTGCTACTACATGCATTTAAATTGTTTCATTCAATACGTTAACAATTCGATTTGAATTTGAGTTTGTTTGAGTCGGTTGGAAATACGTGAGTGAATTGAATGCGCGAGCGAGTTAAAGTCCAACAATAACAGCAACAACAACAGCAGTTAACAAAAAAAAGAGTACATGTAGATGTTGGTTGTTGGTAGTTAGTAGTGCAACAATTGTTACAATTTCTTTAATACATACATACATAAGTACTACATACATGTGGATTGTTGAATTTTTTTATTTGTATTTATTTTTAAAATTTGTTTTTTTTTTTTTTTTATTAATTCAGAGCACCTTTTTGCTTTCTGCTGCTGCGATGATAGAGCAGGAAAATAATTTGTATGTGTATTAGTACGAACGCGCGCGCGTTTCATCCGTGCCGTGCTGCTGCAGTCGTCAGTCAGTCAGTCAGTGTTCAGTTAGTAAGATGATCTCTTACATTTCGGTCGTGTTTTTATCGCAATGACTGTCGCTAATGTCGCTAGAAAGAAAAACAAAGTGATCATCATCATCATCATCAACAACAACGGTGAGACGCTAACTCTACTTACTTAATTAACTAACGATCATGACAACGACAACAACAACAACCACTTTATGATAGCAACAACTTTGTTGTTTTATTACTAGTGAAGGATAAATTAAGTTCATTTTATTCCTAATGAGATACGCTCACTGTTTCTGAGAAACACATACGTAATTTTAAGCTCCTATGAGATCGTCGACAGTCAGCCAGTGTGAGCGATCAACTGTGAACCAGCCAGCGACAGAGTGCGAAAATTTGTTTTTTGATTGCTTCGGAAGCGTGAAAAGTATTAAATTTATTATTTACTACTACTAATTTCAATTGATCATAATTATGAGCACATATTAATGATCGTACGATCGTTGTGTGTTGCTGCTACTGCTACTGTTACTTGCGATTCGCTATTAATATAATTATGACGATACTGTAGCTGCTGGTAGCCAATGATAATGATGTTGAAGTGTGCGCAATAAAAATTTTTGAATACGCATTTAAAGAACGAATTCCATAGAAAAACCGAATGTGATCAAGCTCCAATAAAAATCTTAACATAAACGCAATTTTGTTAAGTTGGTAAATTTGAAATAATGTGTTCATTATTCTAATAAATTAAACGTAATTTTTTTTTTAATATTTGTATATAGGTTCTTAAAAAATATAGTAAAAATATGAATATTTAAATTATATATGACAAAAGTATTTAAAAACTTAAAAACTTAATTGAGTGTGGTTTTAGTTATTTTACAATCAACATCCCCATCATCATTTAAAACCAAACTAAAGTACAAAAGTGTAAACACAACAATTGGTGCTAACCTAAAAACAAATTGTATTTAATAAGTTAATAATTAAAAAACGCTAAATACGGCGAAGTAAAACAAATTACATATTAATTAAATAATTGCATAACTAAACGATGATAATAATAATGTGCTTCTAATTGAGAGCTGAAATTGGATTTCTAAAACAAAATAAAATTAAACTAAAAAAAAAAATGCCTACAACACCTTCGTAATTTGCGTTTTCCTTCAACTTCCTACTACAAACACGTTGATAGATGCGGTTATTGTGCATACGTTTGAGTGTGTGTGCGTGTGTGTGTGTTTGTATAAATTAGTTAATCAAGAGTCAGTCACTTTATCATCAACATCATCACTAACGCCAATAGTAATAACAATATCAATTTCAATATCGACGACGTCATTATACAAAAACAAAAAAAATGTTGCAACAACTGCAAAGCAACAACAAAAATTGCAATTGTAACATAATTCCGCATGTGAACAACAAACGAAATTACAACGCTGTATTGTCAAACTGCAGCTCCTGCATTGCTGTACTGTAACTGTATCTCCGCATTAGCGTTAGCGAGTTATAAAAGTGTCTCCAAGCGCATAAGAAACTAACTAAAATTAATTAATTTAATTCCGCTACAAAAGCAAAAGAAAAAGAAAAAAAGGATGCCACCGAAACACTTGTTATCCATTGAAATTGCTCGGTGCACTTGATGATCACCAACAAACAACAGCAATAATAATAATAATATTAGCAACACTCACAGCAACGTCCGACGCGCTGCAACAGTTACTTTGAATTGTGATTTCTTCCTGCCGGTTGGTCATCGTCGTCGGTCAGTGCAGTTATAAGTGTAATCGCAGTCATCGTCGTCGTCGTTGATACATACACCGCAAAAACGGATTTCCGTTCCGATTATCATTATTATTATTATTTTTTACTACATATGTATTAAAACTACCAACTACCAACCTACCACCAGCACTATTACTACTACTACTACTACTACTACTACTACTACTACTTTAACAACTTGCTGCTGCATGTACTACATATACATATACTTATGTACTCGTTCACTACTACCTAACTACCTACCTATTAGTACTAATCAGAAACAACAACAACAACAACAACAACAATACCAACTACTACTACTACATACTAGTGTAGTGTGTGAGCAGCAGTTGCTGTTGTGCAATTAGTAATTTGCAATTTAAATCTTTCTACCGCTAAAGTTACACACAACAACAACAACAACAACAACAACAATACAACAAAAACAACCAACACACAAATCAAAACAGCACAATCCAACAAACGGAAAACTCCTTGAGGAACAGCAACTAGCAAACTACAATCGCAACAACAAATATGATTCTCAAGCAATTTTCATATATGTAAATGATGCACAAAAGTAAGTAGAAGAGGAAGTAGAATATTTTCACAATAACATACATACACACATACATACATATGTATATGTATATATATAAACTACTAAATACATACACACATACTATATAATGTATGTAACTACCTTTGAATTGACACAGCAATACGTGGCAATGGCGTAAAGGTGGCCAAGCAACAGCACCACAAGTTGTTGCTTTATGCTCTTTGAATGGCCAGTTCAGCTTACGCTTTAATTGTTTGAAAAAAAACGTACATATTTAGCCCAAAAACAACATGAACATTGCCCGTAAATGTGCAGTTCCTCATCGCATTGTTCCAGTGGACAGTGAAGTGATATGGGAATTTTTTTGCATAAAATTTATTAATTTTTAATTAATTCTTCAGTAAAACTTAACAGCAAAAATTTTAAAATATTTTTATTGGCCAAATAAATAACAGTGCCGTGATTGAGTAATGCATAGGTGTGAATGCATAAGCTATAGGCGCAAAAAATTAGAAAGTGATAGTTCATACGTATGGTACATATAAATGAAATACAAATTTATGTAAAATAAAATAATTTTTTGTTCACATTTAAAGAGGCTTTCCACACGGGCTCACCTTTTTGCTTACTAACTTACTTTTCTTCCTGTCTCTCTATTCTATTCATTTTTCTATATTTCTTTGTTGGAATTTTTTAATAATTTTCCGGTTATTGCCATCCCTTTCATAAAACTATTTCAGAATTCCGCATAAAAAATTCCCATTCCGAGGCAAAGGCTCACATCAGAGAGTTCTCTCTAAGACTGATAAGCTCCATTTATCATTTCGTTTATTATTAAAAATAAAAAAGGATATGCAAGAAATATTATATATGCAATTTAAAAATTCAAAACTTTTTTAGTCGAAACAAAGTTTCATAAGAGCAACCGGAACAACTTGTGTGAGGAAAAATAATTTATAGATTGTAGCAATGCACATTTTTTCTGAGCTTAATCTTCTAGTAATGTAATTTGCTTTTGTACTAAGAAATATGAAAGTTTAATTTTAACACGTAGAACTATAAAACCCGTTTCAAAAAGTTAATTCTAAAAGTACTTCAAATGTTTATTCCAAAAACTGAATAAAAATAAAATTAAAAGTTAAGCATAAGGTCGGCGGGGATGTATACCGACCCACGATTGCTCTCACGATTGATACATTGGGTCATTGGGAGTCTACCGCCATTATTTAACAAAATAGCTGATATATAAAAAAGTACGCAAGAAAAAAATTTATATTTAGTTTTCTTGCGGGTTCATTTCTTGAAAATATAGAGTTTGTAGGTCCAAATATGTTTTGAAATGCAGTTCGTTTCATTTGAAAACAAAAAAAAAACTTATTTTAATTAGTGATTTTTTTTAAGATTTTATCGTTATCGTTAAGTTTTACGTTATTTTTTAAATATCTTTAACCTTCCTCTTATCTGTTTCCGCCCAAAAACATTCTATACATCCTACATGACCGACATTGGACCTCATAAATTTTAATGGCAGTGTAAGTAATATAAATAGTGGTCGCTGTGGCGTAGTGGTAGTGCGTTGGACTGCTACGCAGAGTGTCCGGGGTTCGAATCTCGGCACAGGCAAAATAAAAAAATAAAAAAGTAGAAAAAATAATTTTTCTACACAGTACCACCTCTTGGCAGGCAATGGCAAACCTACAAGAGTAAAAATTGCTATGAAAAGCTTTCAACCTTTTCACTTCGCCGTTCGGATTCGGCATTAAACTGTAGGTCCCTTCCATCCATGTACAAATATAACACGTACAACATGAGTGGGTGCGAAAATCTCGGCCTAGACCCTCCATGGGCTGTTGTGCCATTAAAAGTAAAGTAAGAGTAAAGTAAAAGGATCTAAGAAATATTATTTTTACAAAAGAATTTCATGGGATAGTTTTATATGAAACTCATGATACTCTGTAAAGTACAAAAGTAAATGTCCTGACAACCACGTGTTTTATTTAGGTACTTTCGAATTAAAATGATTACTTTGATTTTTTTAATTAGAAAAAAATTATGCTAATTTTTAAATAGAAATCAAGCCTAATGAAGTATTTGTTATACTTTGAATTTAAATCACGAGCTTTAACTGAAAATCTTTTATATTTTACTAGTGTTTAATTTTTGAAAAATTGCAATACAATATTCAATTAGTCCAATTTAATACTCCAAGCTAATTTATCGGGTGTCCTCTATATTTTTGCACATTTCTATCACATCGGATAGAAACGCTGTTGAAACGATTAACATCTGTTCGTTTTTTATTTAATTCAATACCAAAAATATATCTTTAATTATATAACTAATTCTAGTTATTTTCTTCGGTTGGAGTATAGTTTAAAACCACTAACATTTTAAGGGGGTGGTTTTTGTAACATCCCCCAAGGAAGTTACTTGTTTTACATTTCTTCTATGAGTTAATTTCTTGTAAGGAAATTTATTATCTTTATTATTTACTCGGTTCCTCATAATACTTATATGCTCTGCTATTTCTCATACTCGTTATATAATCGAAGTGTATTGTCTTATGCTATAGCCAGGGTGGATGTGGAAGTGGAAGTATTTGCTGACCTTATAAAGCACTCTGTAGAACCCTGTCGTAATTTGGATTTGATTTGATTAATATCAGGTAATTTTTTTTAACTTCTTAAATTTAATAGATCTCCATGGTAAGTCGTGGTCTAGTGGATTCACTGGCTAAGCCTTTCCTAGCAAGTTCTAGGAAAGTCTACCATTTCATTACTTACATGTCCCCTATACCTTGGCACCAAATGAGTTATACTTTGTTATGAGAAACTAGGTTAAAACTACAAAGTTGTATCAAGATATTTTCCTGCTCTTCGAAAAAATGATTCGTGTAGAAGAACAAATATAAAAATTAAGGCAAACTTAGTGGATTATTTAAGTTTTGTATAATTTTTAATAGATACTTACTGAAGGTAATACCGAAGTAATATTTCCTGCGTCATTTCAGTAGTAGATTTATTTGAATACACTTTAATTACTCAAGTTTATATACAATTTCTTGATATTCAAAATAGGTTATCTCGTAAACATGAATAGATATCGAATAAATTATTTTAAATAGAAATTAAACTTAATGATTGACTTTTGTCGGAGATCTTGCAGGCAGATCTGTCTTCGATATCAATAAATATGATACAATTTTTTCGTATTAGTTCACAATAAATTATAAAAATGTATTATTATGGTATATGAAATCCATTTTGGAATATTTTTAATCACCCCGTTGAAAAAAGAAAATATTCTATTCAGAGATAAAGTATTTGAAGTGATATACTTAGATTAAAAATTCTAAGTTAATATGAAAATTGAATATAAATCTTTTAAATAAGTATTTCCTGAGTCTTCACAGTTCGATGTGATTCGAAAAAACTACGACCTGAGCTGTGAATTATATGAAAATACAAATTTTTCCCCATTATTTTACTACTCTTAGGAGCTTCGTGTTTCTACACGACAGTACTATCAGAATTTATTTGCCATGCTGAATTTGGACTGATAGCTCTTGATGAAAGCAACATATTCCACGTTTTCTTTGGTTCCATTTACGTGTCACACTCGTGCTGCTGTTGGCCTATCCACCATCATTTCCGACTTTCAAGATTTTAGTGGTATCTCATCATTTGTTATTAGGCTTGGTTATTACATGCCGCATATGACCTGCAGATACTCGTAGCATTTTCTTCTATTGCAATATTGCCACATTTAACTCCTCCCAAAACTAATGTTCTGACAACAATTCGCTTAATTCTGTTGCACTGTAAACATGCAATAATAAAGAAACTTAAGTGCGGCACGTGCCTTAACCCACGAATCTGCCAAATATTTTGCACACTTTGAGGTAAACACAAAAATTGAAGGCGTTACAAGTTGATGATGAGCATATTTTGTGCATAGCATAGATCAAATATAAAAGCAACAAAATATTTCTTTTGTAAATGTTCCATGGCTAATTTATGCAGTAGAAAAAGAAGAATTACAGTACCAAAAATTAAGTATGGTATATTATGAACTTATGAGATATATAGTACCAATTGCAATTTACCAAAAAAAAATATTTTTTTAAAAAAAATTGATTTATAAACTTTAATTTTTTTTGTCAAATTTATTTTTATTTTGGTATATCGGGTTCAGAGTTTCACTGAACTAGAAACAAAGTTTCACCGAGCAAAAATAGCGACTACTACCAGGACCTTTTTATAAAAATTTTTCCAGTGTATGAGAATTTTTTGACAGATACTTAATTGTGGCGTAGTGGTAGTGCGTGGAACTGCTACGCAAAGTGTCCGGGGTTCGAATCTCGGCATAGGCAAAATCAAAAAGTAAAAAAATAATTTTTCTACACAGCACCACCTCTTGGCAGGCAATGGCAAACCTACAAGAGTAAAAATTGCCTATGAAAAGTTTTTAACCTTTTCACTTCGCCGTTCGGATTCGGCATTAAACAGTAGGTCTCTTCCATTCATGTACAAATATAACACGCACAACATGAGTGGATGCGAAAAGCTCGGCCTAGGCCCTCCATGGGCTGCTGTGCCATTAAAAGTAAAGTAAGTACGTCCTGGTTGCTGCTTTTATTCAGAACTTCATAGATCAGAATTGGACAGTATCTTAAACTCAACCATATCAAATGGAGAATTTTTGAAGTTTACCTCAAGTCATGTATCCAGCATCATAAGCTCTTCCGTTGCCTCATTTCTCCGAAGTATCCTGTGACTCAGCAAAGTTGAGCAAGCACTAAAGCTTTGGATTCAGTTAAAGCATTTTAATACTGCTTTAAGCTTATATTTGTTCGGCGTATGATGCTTTCAGAAGCCAACTACATATTCTGCCTATATTATTTGAAGTTGAAACGAATTTTGCATACAAATCTACAAATCCTTAAAATAAAAAAAAATAAAATTTTTGCGTCGGTGGGGCGTCCCACAGTAGTTTACTTCTGTTCAGAACGTTTGCGTTTTGGATTTTCAAGTCAGGTTTAGTAATCTTGTAAAACCCAGAGTCTATGGCAGATATTACAGGCGTGGCCGTGAGAATTTTTAACGAACATGTTTGACATATTTATGTGCTGAGTTATGCAAAAGTTAAGCCTAGTTCAGTTTGATGATTATCAGATCCCAGGTGTGCTACATAGGGATTACCTTAATTTTAATCGTTTGCATTTCCAATGCATACGCATGCAAAGCTCTTTTCAAAATCATCATTTCCATTAAAATATTCATACTCAAGGCATGCGAATTTATTTGCTACACAATTACAATTATAATTTTACCATCATCATCATTATATTAATCATCATTATCATCATCAAAATATTCAGGTTGTATGATCTCAACAGGTGGAAAATTTGCCATTTACCGGTCTGAGAAATCGCGAATGTAATGAGGTCGACTAGAAACTTGGCAAATCCCGTCTATGTTTTGTTGGGACCTTTTGAAGACCTTTGTCGGGACTAAATGACATGAGTGTTGATGCAATTATTTGTTCTAATGAACTAATCTTCAAATCATGCTGTCTCTTCGCATTAGTCTTTGCGAGGTTTTTTTCCCCGATAGCAGAATTTGAAATTTGTTAGGCCTCCATTGAGCCTCGACGAAGTCTACATTCTCGCTGTCTCTCAGCCGTAGTTTTTGCTATAGATTTTATCGTAACTCAATCGCCATTTGATTGTGTCTCGCGTTTGTTTTTTTTTTAGTTTCACTCATTCTTTCAGCTCTAGAAATTTCTAACAATTTTTGTTTTAAATGTCAATATTTGTTTCAAATTTCTAAATAGAAATAATGGTCAGCGTCCTTTATTAATCGAGTATGAATCAAACGCAAATCAGCGCTCTCTATCAATCGATAAAGGAATAGAGGACTCCTCTATCCACTGATAGAGGGCGCATAGTGGATGCATGTGTACTGCCATCACTTTTATGTATATATGTACATTATGTACGTATTATAATTTCTGCTTTGCCACGATCATCTTTTACTGCTCGTAAATATACAAATGATTCTAAAGAAGTACACTTCAAAATAATTTGATAGACATTTAATATATTTTGTAAGTTTCCACTAAAAAAAATATTGTTTGTATAAATTGACTTAGAGTGTTCTTGCTTCCGGGGGAAAAAACGAAATAGCCTAAGAGTTGTGAGTTGTAAGAAATATGTACATTTTTAAATATACTTATAGCATCGTAGTTATATAGTACGATACTTTCCAGAACTTTATTTTATCTGAGCATGGAATCTTTCAAATTTGTTCCACAGTTTCTTAGATAAAAACATTTTCTCCTTTTTACAACAGATATAAATCTCTTAATGTCTTATGAATATATGAATATATACTAAGTAAGTATAAGAGAATACTACCTAATACATATCTTACTTTCATTCTGTCACTTCATTATCGTCATATGCTAACGCCAACTGTGTTGAGAACAAATAAACAAATAGTAGAGAAAAGCACTAACTGACGTCAACAAACGATAGCGCATGATAACAAATTAGGGTCATGATTTGGTGTTGTTGTTGTTGTTGTTGTTGTTGTTGTTGTTGTTTAAGGTTTACTTACATTTTATGAATTAAAGGAATTCCCTAAAATTGTGAAAATGTTTTGTATTTTTGCATTTGCATATTATAATGCATATACATATATATGTATATTGAATAACTGTAAACGAAAAGCAAATTTCGAATTCTTTTACGTAGGTAAATAGATCAGCAACAGCAAAAACACTAGCAACTACTTAATCACATGCAATTCTTCTTTTTCCATTTCAACTACATCCTCCACTGAAGGTGCGCATAGTTATTCCAAATAGATACAACAAGAAAAATCGAGTGGGCTGGCAAATGCATACACATATGTATGTATGGTATGTATGTATCTGAAATATATTCACATCTGACACCTTCGAAATCTTGTGTAGTTGAACGAAGGAATGTTGTGTGTGTGAGTCTGTGTGTGTGTGTCTGTGTGTGTGTGTCTGTGTGTGTGTGTGTATGTGTGTGTGTGTGTCTGTGTGTGTGTGTGTCTGTGTGTGTGTGCAGCTCCCAATATCATCTGAATAATAATGAAAAATCCAGAATATTTCAATTGCTGAACAGTTTATGTAAACTATATTCATTCAAACAACAAGGCAACAGCCACAACCGTGATCGGAGGCGCCTAGCGCTTACCTTATGCTCCACTCCTGACGCGAAAGTAGAATAAAATGTGTTCGCTGTTGTTGTTTTTCTTTGTACAATTGATATGAAAGTATTTATAACGTTTTAAAAATGTTACATCGATTTGTAGCTTCAACCAACAAATTTCACAACTTTCATTTACACAAAAAAAAAAACAAAAATTGTAAACCAAAAATTAAAAAAAAAAAATTTTAAATAAACCAAAGCGAAATGAATTTGATCAATTGGTACATTGATGAATATGAAATGAACAGTCTCTTCCAAGCCTTAAATGATTTTGTTAGCCTCCTCAAAAAACAGAAAATTTAAAAATTAGGCAAGCAAATACTTAGATATTTATTAGACCAGGCCAAAACAGCCAGACACAGACGGAAAGAGTACCAAGATACTAAATAGATTGTATGTATGTATGTATGTTCATCGAAAGATCACTATGTACTTACATTAAACCATTTTCAATTATAAATTACGAATTTCATTTATTGTTGCAAGTTGCAAGTGAACGAATGTGCTGTTGCTTGTATGTATGTAACTACTGCATAAGTAAAGTAAGCAGCAATTTCTGCTCTGCGCTGCTTCTCTGATCTAGCGCAAATATGAGTAGCAACTTATAATGTACATTCATACAAATGTACAATAATCATGAGAAAAATGTAATCGCTAACAAAGCGATTTAACTCTTCCGGTTACGGCGGCTCGAGTCCACTTCGCTCCGCTTTGCTCCGTTCAAAACAATTATTGGTTAAGCTTAAGTAGTAACGAAATTTATTTATTTATTAAGCCAAAGTGGAGTTTCTACATGATATTAGTTCAATTTACACAAATTTCCACAACAACGACAACATCAATAACAGCAAACAAATATGTAACTATTTATGTGGCAAATAAACTTTTAAATTCGAAATGAAATAATTGCAACTTAATTTTGAATGAAATTACTCTTATGCAGCAATTTAAATTTGTACCAAATATTCATGAGTATACCATATATGTAGGTCAATCAGTGGTGGATCAGGTGATGTGTGTCGTATAAAAAAAAAATTTAGATGGCACTCGCTTTTTAATAACATTCAATTTACAATGATTTGATAGTGTGTAAGCTGGGACCATCAGATCATGGGGTCCCAGATGATATCACAACACAGTTGATGTGTTTCGTATACAAAATATTGGTGGCAGTAGCATTTTAAAAACATTCAAATTACAATGATTTTACAGCGCATAGGTTTGTACCATCAGATCATGTGATCCCAGATTATATCACAACTCTCAAAATATTAAACGTTTAATGGTAAAAGTTTGCGCTAATTCTTTTTATTGATTGAAGGTTCTTCTTTGCAATAAGTGGAGAAAAATGTTGAAATCACTGGCCAACATAAATGATATAAATATTAATCAAATTATAAATTTTTTCAATCGAAAATTTGTTCACACTAATGCTTACTAAAAATTTACCCTAGCATCGTAAGTTCAGATCAAATTTATATATTTTCCTTTTATTAAAACTCAGGAAACGGAAAATTGGTAAAGTCAATAGTTTCTATTAGGTGGAAAATAATATTTTATACTTATTCACTATTCCTAATCTTCAAGTCTCAAAGTCTTCACATAACAACAATTTATTGTGAGTATTATTCTTTTAATTTAAATCTACTCCTTAAGATACATCGAACAAATTTTGAACACCAAAATCATGGAGATAGTTCCAAACGAACTAAAACCGGGAAAATTATCAATTATATAATTCCCAGAGGGAAGTAAAACAATTTGATTTCTTAAAACATAGATACACCGAAAAAAATTGTGATTTCAACAGTTTATCACTGTTCGTATTGAACGAAATTTGTTTATTCAATAGTTTTTACTTTCACATCGATAACTATCATAAAAATAATAAAATTAAATCGGAGATCAATCAGAAAATCACAAGACTCTTTTATAACAATATCGAACACTTTTTTTTTACATAAATCTTACTGTTTTCTGTTTTCGAAATTCAATAAGTTTTTATAAGACCTCTCATTTCAGCTTTCGTCAGACTTCATTGCATTTACTGCAATGTTTTAAAAGTCGTTAGTGAAGTTACGAGTATTTTGAGTGGTAATATTGTGTTCAATATTATAAATATTTGACATGAATAAATACAGCTACAGCAAAATAATTTTTGGTATTTTTCTTCAGTTTCGCACTGTTGATTGTAAAATAATGGTCGCTGTGGCGTAGTGGTAGTGCGTTGGACTGCTACGCATAGTGTGCGGGGTTCGAATCTCGGCACAGGCGAAATCAAAAAGTAGAAAAAATAATTTTTCTACACGGCACCACCTCTTGGCAGGCAATGGCAAACCTACAAGAGTAAAATTTGCTATGAAAAGCTTTTAACCTTTTCACTTCGCCGTTCGGATTCGGCATTAAACTGTAGGTCCCTTCCATTCATGTGCAAATATAACACGCACAGCATGAGTGGATGCGAAAAGCTCGACCTAGGCCCTCCATGGGCTGTTGTGCCATTAAAAGTAAAAGTAAGATTGTAAAATAATAGCATTTTTACAACATTATTTTTACTCTTCTTATTGTTGTCTTCGAATAATTGAATTTTCATTCATTTAACAGTAATCACTGTCGGTTCCATAACAACAGTTTTCTCATTATTTTAACAGTATCCACTGTCAGACTCAACATTTTTTACTGTTGAATGTAAAACAATACGACACTGTCTGTTTAATTCACATTCGGATGGGATTTCACGGCAAAACCCGTTGATTTAATATACTTTCAATTTAATGTAACATAATTTGTTCTCACATTGTAATATAACAACCCCACTCACAACAAAACTAGCACTACTTTCTTCACCTTCCTGATTTCAAAACTTCCCTTATGAAAAGTATTAAATTACTACCCCACAGATAGAATAACTCTTAATATGTAGAATAGAAATCTGACGTGATCGAATTTTCAACACTGACGAAAACTTTAATTTACTATGTAATATGGAATTCTTGAATATTGTTTTCTACTTGCCTAATGTTGAAATATTAAAAATATTTCATCAATATCATCTCAACTATATATTCATAACAAGAGCATGAATATTCAAATGAATATTCCGATTTTAAAGACTTGCGTAATAAAAATCTACGCAAAGAAGCTTCCTATTACGTGTATGTTAAAGTATGTTATGGTAATAATACAAGTACGAGCAACTATATGATAACTTACTTCATGGCAGTCCATCACCATCACCATCACCATCACCGATGAAGGTTACGCTACAGCTTCATTTTGCTTCATTGTATTATTGAAATTGGAACAATTTCCACGCTATCAAATAATCGCTGATTTTATTTTTTTTATTTTTTTGTCAATGAAATAAATTAGACTCCATATCCATGTCTCATTTGCACTTGACTTAAACTTCACTTCAGTCATTCAATGAGCAGCAGCACTCTGCATTCAAACTCATGTCGTTCATGCTGCAGAGATGTGCCGCACAGCAAAGATAACAATAATAATATAAACTAAGTAACTAAATAAATAAATGTACACAGTTACCTGTACACAATATTATCGCTAAGTCGCTGATGAGTTTTACAGTAGTTAAAAGGTAAACATACACTGACACACGCACACATACATACATATGCATGTGTATCGAAGGTATAATACAGGTAGGTATAGGAAGGTAGGAAGGTACACAGACAGTGTCATACAATCACAAAATACTGATTACAATGGGAAATAATCCCACAAATTGCTTTAAGATTCATTGCAAATCAAATGAAGTTATAAAAGGCGCACACAAGTCACACTCCATCCACCATCCACCATGAGCGATAAGATGCGGGTGCGGTGGTGATGATGTGGAGCAGCGGAATAATGTGGAGCGATTATTTGATGACCTTGGACCATAAACCAACAAAAACGTAATCAGCCATGGTGACTCTTAACTGTGTGAAATCATAACTTAATTTTTTCCTTCTATTTTATTATTGTGATTTGTTTCTTTTCGTCTTGTTTTCTTCATTTGTTATTTTCATTTATTATTGTGAATTACATACATACGAACACATACATACGCACATTTTTCGTACTTTATTTATGATTTCCTCTAATATTCGATTAATAGACTTAAAATGGAGCATGACAGACATTTTGATACATAGTTTTGTTGTAGTTGACGTGCGATGAGGTGAGCAATTGTTATTATTTTAGTTAATAGTTTATTAAAAGTAAATTAAATAATTAAAGATACCTACTCTGTTGATCCAAAGGGAAAGGAAAAATTAGCAATCAACAACAGTCCATTGCCTAGGGACAGGGAAGAGCATTTTCGTATCTTTTCATGTTGTACTCGGTATATTTATTTGTACACAAATATAATAGAAATGGACCTATAGCTTTTTGACGAATCCAATAGGTCAATTCCATTTATTTTTAGAATCTTTGAACTTGTATGTTTGCAAAGAAGTGGTGCTATCTTTGATAGAAAATGTTCATGCCACGCATAGTAGACCATAGATATTCCTCTAGAACGCTCATAACAACCTCACATCGTTCGTTGTCCATGTACACGTAACGGCACAATAATTAGGACGGGATGGATGAGAGACTTATAGAGCGTTATTTTCGTCCGTCGAAAGCGGGTACTGCTTCTCAATTGCGTACTGAGCCCGTAGTACCACCTGGTGGCAAGAGTTAATATTCGCTGATCTTAAGGCTAACATTGTTGTTGGTGTTAATGTTGAATCCTTCTTCTTCTTCTTTCCTTTAATGGCACAACGGCCTATGGAAGGCCTAGGCCGAGATTTTCGCATCCACTCATGTCGTGCGTGTTATATTTGTACATGAATGGTAGGCACCTAAAGTTTTATGCCGAATCCGAACGGTGAAGTGAAAAGCTTTACATAGGCAATTTTGACTCTTGTACGTTTGCCATTGCCCGCCAAGAGGTGGTTCCGCGTAGAAAAAAATTTATTTTCTACTTTCTAATTTTGCTTGTGCCGAGATTCGAATCCCGGACATTCTGCGTATCCGTCCAACGCATTACTACTACGCTACAGCGACCAATGTTGGATACTAGGTAAACGAAAGCCTTAACAACTTTAAAAGTATAATTGTCATCAGTGACATTTTGTCCAAGACACAAGGTATTTCGTTTTGTCCTCGTTCACCACTAGACCTACTCGACGACGTGCCAGAAATGTCGATGACACAGTGTCTGAAACATCTTTTGGTATCAATTGGCGCGGATAGGACTGTTCATTTTACGTCGTTTTGCAAAGACGAATTGCAGGGATACCAAAATAAGACATTGCAGCGTACAAGTGATCCCAAATCGTGCTTTCGAAGGTGGTATTATAATCGACGAATAGATAGATGGTGTGTGTCGATTTGTCTTTCTCGGGAATTTTCCAGGATTTGGCGTAGTATGAATATCTGGTCAAACTATTCATCGTATAGCTTATTAAATTTCCCTCGTATCAATTTAATATTGGTAGAAAACATTTTCCAAACATGAAATGTAAAAAGAAAGTATGTATTTTCAGAAAGAATGGCTGAGGGTGAAAGGTCAAATAGGCGGCTTCTTATCTCAGAATATTATTGCAGAAATCTAAATTCGCCACTGTTGACTATTATCTTTAAATTTAAACAATTTTAATCAATTTATTTAAATCTTAAATGTATAACTTAACTTGTTTCCGGAGGCAGCATTTAGTTTAAGGTAGAATAAGTTAGTCTACTAAAAATTATACGTACTGCAGAACATTGAATTGAAGAATATAAAAGTTCTAACAATACGTGTCTCTATACGTGGTATTTTCTACACTGGCGATGATCGTAGTCTTATTTGATACAATTCAGCTGGAATTGAACAATTAAATCTTACACGGTAAATGTAGGGCACTTAGGATATCTGAAATTTTTACAATATTGCAAAGGAATAAAATAGTTAAAGATCCACAGAAGTACTTCAAAACCAACCTTAGTATTGATTTTTACATACAAACTCTATTAATGTTTCAGAAATAGGCCACAAATGTTGTCAATTCTTTGAGAATGTCCAATACATACACATACATACATACTCATACATATGGTATATAAGTAGTATGTTGCAAATTTCATTCCTCGCATTGAACGAATGATTCAAATCGTCTCATTGGCTTCAGAAATTTGTGTGTACTTGTACTCGCGATACTTCGTTGAGCATTGGAATGCTAGCAATTTGCATGCACCCAAAAATATTTTCCACAAAATATTCATAAATTCAGTAGTAAATATGTCGAGTAATAAACGACATGTGTACGTACATACATAAGTATTTCAATACAATTTCAGTACATATTTGTAGCAAAACAAATTTCCTGCGAATGTGTGATGTACGACCACATATTGCAAATACTTTTATGAGATGATGGTGTGCAATTCGAAATTAAAGTGGTGCATACATGTAGGCAGCTGCCTGCCTGCCTGCCTGCCAACAGCCTGATTGCCTGACTGCCAGTTCAACAATCCAGCATTTATGGAATTTATGGTAGCGTGCAACATGTACATCGAGAGTATAAGAGTAGAGAAGGTTTCGAGTATGTGCATATATATTTATGTGCTCGTATGTATGGTATAAGGGTAAGAGTGTATTATTCTGCACAATCGATTTCAATACATGCACTTGTGTGTGAAAAGTCACTACCACAACAACAACAACAACAACAGCAGCAGCTACAACAGTAACAGTAACAGTAAACAAATAAACAAACACACTTGCAGGCTGGTAGACAAGAAAGCCAAGCAAGCTAGCAAGCAGCAGGCAGAAAGGTGGACGTTTACAATTTCCAAACATTGTAACGCTAACGCTTCGGTAACGTCGTTACGCAGGGATAGCATCTTAATAGCCATCAGCAATTTTTTCCTCTTATGTACTGTGCTGTATGCCAGTAGCTACTGTTGCTGTTGGTTGCTTACTACAGATGTTGCTGCTGTGATATTAGTGGTGCTGTTGTTGTTGTTGATGCTACATAGCAGCAAATAGCAATTGGAGCACTTTCACTTTACTCAATGGAATTTCATTGATTTTCTAGTTTAGTTTTTCATCATCATCATCAGCAACAGCAGTAGCAAAAAAAACGTCATCAGAGTCATCATAATTGCCATCACAGGCATCATCTTTAAAGTGCTTCAAGTACAATACACTATAAAAAGTTTTGAAGTTTGCTTGTGGTTTGTAGCAAAAGATTAATGTGGAATACTTTTTTGCTTCGAAACTATTAATTACTCGATGTATCCTTAATTCAAATCTTTAAAACTTTGAAGCAATTTCTGAAAATCTTTAAGTAAGAGAAGCTTAGGAATTTAAAAGTGCTGCTAGTTTTGTGATTGAATAAGTCAGAATTTGGAATACTAGAATTTCTTAACTTTCTAACTTTCATATATTGATTTTAATTCCTTCGTTGCCTCCTCAATTTTAGAGATGTTACAGTTTTTTTTATTACGTATGCAACTTTACGATTATGTCCATGTTGATCTTCTAAACCAACAAAATCAAGACAAAAATCAAAACTTATACTTTTCTTATATTTATTTTATAAATGAAAACAACAAATAAACAAACAAACAAACAAACGAATAAAATGCAGTGTTGGTAAAGAAATATGGCATAAAAACCAGACTATCAAGTTAACCAGAAAGAAGATGAAATTGGTTGAGGTTGACTAGCAGCCAACCAGTGCTACGTCGCAATTTATACATAATGTTTTGTACACTTTGGGAAAGCATTTCAGCACTCCAGCAACTACTGCCGCAACTAGCACTACTTGGTGCTAGTGCTAGAGCCAATAGCCCGAGCGATCATAGCAGCCAGTGTATGTGGCTATTTCGCCATGCAACAGCAAAAAAAAATTATTTCTGTTACACTTTTCGACATTCATTCATTACGATGCATTGCGGCACTCAAAGCTTGTTTTGTGAAAATTGAAACAATTTCCGATGTCACTCTCACTTTTTATATTCATAGGCAGGCAAGCGGGCAGCAGCAGTAGCAGCAGCAACAACAGCAACAACAACTGTTGCAACAGTTTGCAATTTTAGCAATTGCAGCAACACTTGTCCACACTACTGGAAAGTGCATCAGCATCACCATAGCTCGCCAGCCAGCACACTATCATCAATTTTTAAGCTAATGCTGAGAAGGCAAAAAAAAAGTTTAACAAAAAACAAACAGCAGCTGCTGTTGTTGTTAATAGCTGATATGATGCGATGTTGCACGGTAAACAAAGTGACAATTTTTTCTAGTATAAAATTCAATAACTTTTGAGACAATTGAGGGATAGTGCTGAAATACTCTCTAGCATGTTACAATTGCTCTTAAATTACTTCAAAAAGTATTGGGAAATGTTGTTTTTATAGTGCTAGAAAAATCCTACTATTAAATTATGCAATCTGTTACATCTATTGCACTATTCTCAAACCGACTTTTCATTTAAATTTTACGATCCTTTTCTCTATAGCTCCTAAGTTTGTCCTGAATACTCAAGAACTGGATTATAATAGTCTTCGTCTTCAATAAAATTATCTTCTTGTTTAAGAACATTGTCACGTGAAGGAGCTTCAATAGGATCGGAGATAAAGGAAGTTAAATAGCCCAGATTCAATCGAACATTACTAACTACTGTAGGTACCCGGATTTAAGTACCCGGATTTTTTTAGAACACTAGAGTTAGGAATGGGGATCCAGAGAGTATATGTTTGTCAGCATTAAACTTAAATCTTTATTGAAAGGAAAAAAGATATTGCTGGCCTGACTTTCGACTGCTTTACCTCTATGTTTCGGTTAGGGTTAGGTTTAAGAAGATTGTTTCATCAGATTAGTGAACATTTTCACTCGGAGATGATCACTGATCTGGTCAAACATTTTTAGTACACTACCACGAGCCTAATTCACATGATACCAGACTCAACAAATTTTAGCAAATTCCATATTTTATATTATATTATTTATATCCGTGAAATGTCTGGCATGATATCGAAGGACCTTGCACTCAGTGCGCGGATCGATGTACTTGCAAAGCAGGGCATCTACAAAGTAAATGTTGGATTGATTTGATTTGCTCTACCGCAGGAAACTGTAGCATCTGTAGTAATGTTGCCATTTTTGGAGCATAAATCCAATGGCACAGTGTCCTTCAGTCACTTTAGTCGCTAAACGGTTTGATGGTATATTAAGGATAGGATCAGAATACTCTTTGTGCGACTTTTGTTTAGCTCCGGCCACAACGACCGAGCTGTAACGGTATTATTTTTGTTTCTCCAAGCGCTGATAGTTACAAATTCCACTATATTACCAAC
The DNA here is from genome assembly GCA_958295655.1 of Palloptera scutellata. Lineage (NCBI taxonomy): Eukaryota > Metazoa > Arthropoda > Insecta > Diptera > Pallopteridae > Palloptera > Palloptera scutellata. Next base: position 16,650,288 of record OY282452.1, read on the forward strand.
CACATTGTATAATATATTATTTTGGAAGCCAGCATTATTCTTCTTCTTCTTTTAATAGAACTCGCATGTTGTGCATGTTATATATCATGTATATGAATGGACCTACAGTTTTATGCTGAATCCGAACGGTGAAGCGAAAAGCTTTTCTTATGCAATTCTTACTCCTGTAGGTTTGCCATTGCCTGACAAGAGGTGGTGCCGTGTAGAAAAATAGTTTTTTCCTACTTTTTTTGATTTTGCCTGTGCCGGGATTTGAACTCCGGACAGCTTTTGATTTGACTATACGTAATTGAATCGATTCTTATCCACGAAGATTTTGATATCAGACGGAGGGAGATCACAGTTCATTACAGCAATGGCAGCTTCATCATCCATTATCATTTTGTTGACCGTCCAGTTATCTCTGCTGTGATATTGAAATTGAATGTCAATAGTAAAGTAAGGAGTTATGTAGTACCATGTTGTCGTAAGACTTTCGAAGTTGATTATTCTAACCAAATGTTTCATTGTTTTCATGAGTGGCGCATGTCCATATTTGGTTCGGTTAAGCAAGATGGATTTCCTCAGTCTGAGGAAATTTGCAGCTACTCCCTTCATATAAGGTAGAACTACTTATATCTAAATTCGTAGTCTTTTGACTTTGTTATTCCAAACTGTTATCAGAGTTTGCAGTATAATTCGTATTGATCCTTGTTACAATTTTTTAACGACGATTTCACACTTTTCGATCACCGTGTCTCGTGTGTTTGTTTTTTTTTTTTGTATCTTGAATGGTGGCGATCGTGTATTAAACTATTTAAAAATTTTGCTGCGAAAACGCTTCTTTCTATTTATTCATATGAAAAGTATAAATTTTATTTGGTATCGAGTTGCTCTCGTTGTTGATGTTGTTGATGTTGATGATGTTGCATCGCTCGTTAGAGTTAGACCGATAGCATTAGCGTTAGCGTTAGCATTTAGAGTTTAGTGTGTTTGTTAATGCTATGTACGTACTGCCTGAATCCTGGCAACCGTCATCGTCAGTCAACGTTGTTGGTTGCAGTGGTCGTCCGTCGCCGTTGCCGCCGTTGTCGTTGCAGTTGTAGTTGCTGGTCGTCATCATCGCGTATCGGTTTGTTATCGTTTCGTTTGAGCGTAGAGTTGACGCTGATGTAACAAGGTTTAATTTTCCATTTCAGTGCATGGAATGTTTTCTTTGGATTACTCTCATTTTTCATTGTTGCGGTTGATTATGCTGCATCGCACTGCCATCACTGCGCACTCCACCGCTTCATCGCCATTCTGCATTCAATCCATTGCAGTGCAATGTAGCGTAGTTGTTGTCGTTGTTGTTAGTTTGTTTGTTGATGATGGTGATGGGTTGCGTTAGTTTCTGTAAATGAATTAAAATCATTTTAACATGACGGAGGTAATTTCTACAATTTTTTTTTCTTCTTCTTCTTCTTTTTGCCATTTCTTTCTGTTCACTCGTCTGCCCGTCCGTTCGCCCATCCGTACGTTTTTCTTTCGTTGTTCGATATTACTCTACTTGGTACCGCAAATTTGGCTTTGTCACCACCGCAAACCGTGCATTCACTCGCTTTCTGTCGTCAGTCAGTCAGGCGAACAGCCATGCTGGCATGCAGGCATATACCTCCATCTACCTATCTTAATCTTACCTACCTACATACCTACCTATAAACCAAACTTAACTGCATGCTTGCCTACCTGCCTGCCTGCATGCCTGCCGCCTAACTGCCTACAAACGCTGCATATTGCTGCATATTTTATATTGTGATGTCAACATTTCTACGCTGGACATTTTACACGCTCTATATTGGCGTTGTTTTTATTGCGATGACAGTGATTTCACTTTTTCTGCTGCTGCTTTATTTTACTGTTGTTTTGTATGCAACTTACAATGGATATATGCATCTACCCTTCACTTATACAGGAGGTTAATGAATACTATTTGACTTTGATGTAAAGATTTTTAATGGTCAAAAAATGAATGATTCAAGCTGAAATTACTTAAAGCGAACATGAGATGAAGTTAGTGTTTTACTTGAATGTCTTCAATCAAGGTCGTTCTAAGTTTGTAAGCGGTATTCATTGGAATCTGTAAAAGCTTGAGGAAGCGCTGATGAGAAAGCTCCACCGATTTTCGTTTCATTACGAGACTAGTTTTCAGAACGCTACATTTCATATTTCGGCAACGTCAATTGGCCGCCGAAATCATTGGACTTTAGTTGTGTGGCTATGCAAATGACCGTTTTTATGTGGATACACCTCAAAGAGCCAATATTTGTCAAGTTGTGGTTGCGATATGGTCGGAAATTTATAAAAAAAATGTTTGGTAGAAAATTACCTTCTATGTAAATGATATAATGTTTCACACATAATGCCAAGGTCCAAACTTTATAATAAAATACAAAAAATATTTCAAAAATATATTTTTGTATGTCTTTTATTTACGTTTACTTTTGAAACCACAAAATGAATAACCCGTTACTTTGTACAAATAGAGAAAAAAAAACAGAGGAGGAAACAGGAGCAAGTGCCAGTTAGACTTCAATGCAATAATAAACCATTTCGCTTCAGTTAAAGCATGTATCAAATTTGATTTAAGTTGCCCGAAGCTGATCATCCTCTTTCCCTCCGCCCCCAGGCTCAACATTTTAAGAAAATATGCGAAAGAGAGAGGAGCCCGAAGACTCGAGGGTCTATTGAACTTAGTCCCGAAGAGGGACACTCTAACTTAGTTTGCAAGAGAGAGTAGCCCGAAGACTCGAAAGTCTATTGAACTTCGTCCCGAAGAGGGACACTCTAACTTGGTTTGCAACTTCGACAAAAATATGCCAGAAGTCTTTGCGAACTTGCATATCTTAGACAGATCAAGATTGACCAAGTCTTCCATCTTCAAAGTGTTTACCTAGCATACCATATCTCATTCGAGAGAATGCAAGGTATTCGCAGTTGAAATGTTCTGCAGTTTCATAATCATCTACACATGCATCACATAAGTTCGACTCCTTGATGCCGAATTTTTTGAGAAAATCGCTGACTGTGACAAAGCCTGTTATGAGGCCTACAATGGATCTCAAGTCATAAAACTGGCAGGCTTAGAAGATACTTAGACCTATCTTGCTTAAGTGTCAAAACACAGCTTTGACTGTAGGCAGGAATCCAGTCCGCGCCAATGATCGCAGTGTGATTGGCACAGCCTCAGCTCAATTTCATGCTCAACAAAAGAGGGGCTGCAACAAATGACGAGTTGATTGCCAGTGGAAATCATTACTAATCATATCTTTTTCTAGCCACCATCTCGTTTCTTGGGATAATTGCGTAGTATGTCACCCATACCAGCGTTACTGAATTAATACTCGAAAGTCTGTTTATATTGACAAACGCTTCGTTTACAATTTTCAAAGCTATAGTAAAAGCTGATATGAAAAAAGAGTTACCCCTCCATTGCATATTCAGCAACACCTGTGTGAATCGTAATCGCCTCAGCTTGAAACACTCAGGCGTAGCTACCTAATGCAACTGGTTACAGAATATATACCAACGCTAGTATGGTTGTCTATCAAGGATCTATAAGTGTAAATGACATTGCACCCTGAGCGGAAACCAGTCTATCTCTATCTATCCCATATATACCGGTCGGCGGTTATGCAACGGAAACTTTTGACAAACAAGTACGTTTGGTATTTACCGCCCGTCGTACCTTCTCTGATGAAGTTGAAGTAGTTTAGTAAGTTCCGTACTCTACAAGTCCCTCATCAAAAAATATACGAATCCGATACACAGATTTTCGGGGAATGTATGTATGCAGTGGTGGTGCACTACAGTGCATAGGAAGGGGTGTTAAGTTTTTCGTTCCCACCTGAAAAAGATTTTAATTCAAGAATAATGATCATAATGACTTTTATCGGGTTTTATAAGCAAAAGCTCTCTTGGATCCGCTGCTGCTATGGTTCATTATATTTCAGTTTTATTTTCACACAATTTTCTAATATATACCATTGAATAAACGATCCGATTCATATACCATATGAATCAGTATGCACTAGAGGGCGAAAATGTTAGTATGAACATACATATAATATATTCTCAACGTTTAGCATAATAAAACGGCATAAATACAACAAAAACAATGAAACTGAAATCATAAATTCGTTAAGTATGAAACTGCATCTAATACTTAAGTAGGTAGGTATAATAATTTCATGAATTCTGAAAACAAAATGCACCTTTTATCTGCTAAATACCTTCAAAACATGTATGTCAGTCAAGTAAGTAAGTAAGTAAGTAAGTAACTATGTAAGTGGCAAGAAGCTGTAAATTGTGTTAGTTTTTTATTTTCAGTTTTTTTTTAGTGTTCTTCATACGCTTCTAGCAATTTGTTGGCAAAGTAGAAAAACTGTCACACAATCTCAAACAATAGAACAATTGTTATAAAATTCGAATTATGCAATCTCGCGCAAAAGTGTTCTAAGGTCGACGAAAATTTGTGCGTCGTCGAAATCATCTCATGCCCTGAGATCTCGTAAACTTGATTGTTTCGATTTTCTGAATTTTGTGCTGTGAACTTTTTGTTTTATTTGCCATTTTTTTTTTTTTTTTGTTTTTTTTTGGTATGAGCAAGCATTTAGTAGCTTGGTATGAGAATATACAAACCTCATATGGTGAATGTTTGTTGATTGTGGCTCTGACTCTCAGGCATCTGCATCTGTCCGACCGGATGTCTGCAAACGCCATGGCAGCAACATTGTACGTTCCTGTCTAAAGTTGGATATTGCATTCATTTAGAAAAATGCTTAAATGTGCTTAAGTGGAGATTTTCTTCTATTTATTACTATACATAGTAAAATATGTTGTTCGAAAAACATTATCTGCATACATACAATGTACAAATATAATTCACAAAACTAAATTAAATACACATGCAAATTGTTATATACATATGTAAACAGAAGACAAAGAATTCATTTACACGAAATACTACACTACAAGAAAACATTTCACATAATCTAAAAATCTTCTGTTCTACTTGATTTGAGGTCAATCATTGTACGAATATTTAATAACACAGTCCGATAATTTTGTTTCCTAAAACCTCAAGTACTTATTATAATTCATTTCAAATGAATTTAGAATAATATTTTTCGTTCTACTTTTAAAAGAACAACAGCCCATATAGAATAATATAATTCCTATTGAAAGACTTGTGCAAAGCTACTATCAAACAACTTAGAACATATGGTGCGATATCGTCTTTATCCCGCATGCCGGTAAATGTTTTTTTTTGTTTTCAATTTAATTATTTAACCTGTGAGATGTTAGTGACTTGAATTATTATTTTTTTTTTTTTTTTAAGTATTTCAGCACATTTTTATATATAATTGACACCAGCCATTTACTCACTTCTCGAAACAAAATAAATGTATATATGAATAAACCAAATCAAAAACACCAATTACACTGCCCTACAAAATTTAAATCAATTTAATATGTACTGTTACGATTATCTAGTTTCTAATGTTTTATTTATTCTCAAAAATTAAAAAGTTTCGAGCACTGTATGAATTGTGTTAAAAGCAAATTATTGCAACTTTATCACATAAGTTCACCACTTAAGAAAATACTTAAAAATTACTTTACTGTGTTTTTCACTAAGACTGTCAAACTGTGACTCTCTCTATTTCGTATTATAGCACATATTTCAGCGCTGTCATGAACATTCCAGAGCTCCCTGGAAGTTTCCAGATGATGCGAAGTTTTATGTCATTAGATAACATAACCACGAACATTAGCCTTGCCACGAACCTCGAAGCTATTTCGTAGTGTCTATGCAAATATGTACATTTAAAAAGTACTAATAACTTTACTGGCATAGATTTGTAGACGCGAATCCTATTTTCCGGAAATAGCATTATGTAATGCGCATAACGCATTATTTAGAGTACTGTTAACCTTTTCCCGCTTATTTAAATGACTATTTATCGTTTAACATCTTTACATGCTCTACTTTTCGCTCCAGTCTTTTCAAAACATTTGAAAATTGATCTTCCTTCTTTTTATTCCATACTCTCTATTCCAACATTTCAAAGTACATAACAAGTAAACAGCCTTTACCAATCGTCACCTAGTTCAATCAGTATTCCGACCACGAAAATTCTGACAAGACTTTCGAAAATAAGAATGCTGAAATTTAAGTTTGCATTTTGATGTGCAGTGTTGCTTCTGTTTCGAGAGAAAATAAATATTTACATGCATGAGAAGTGTATGCGTAGTAGTGGAATATTTTTTTCTTTCTCAATAGTATTTTTAACAACTATACCATATAGATATATAAACAGTTAATACTTTTAAAATTATATGTACTTTTGTGTTTTTGCTCTTAAGCGATTGACAATTTATAACCAGGTTAAAGATAAAAGCTAGTAAGCAAGCTCGTCATGAGCAAGATATACCCTATACACCATTTAAAAAAAATTAGATTTCTAAATTTCAGTGTGGGCCTGGTTGTTACCTGACTTTGTTTGTTTTAGAACGAAATATTTGGTTTATAAGTATTAACCTTCCTTAATGTCACAACTACCAACGAATGGCCAAGGCCAAGACTTTCGCATCCATTTACTTATGTTATGGGTGATATATTTCGCTACCTGTATTCTTCAACCACGTATCTCCAAAAGCATCAGCTTGCAGAAAACGAAAAAAAAATAAATATCTTTCGATAAACTTTAGTGTTCAAGTGGAGATACGATGTTAAAAAAATGTCAAGTACTCCACACCGACCTCACTTCGCAAATAAATTTTTTTTTTGAAGAAGTCAACACACATTGGATACCCCTATGAATACAGAGCATTGTGTTGTTTGGAAAGAAGATTGACAGGTGGGAGGAAGAATGAAGGAGAAGTAGTTTTAAGCGTTTGCTTTAAATTTGCAAGGATCATAATAATCGGGAAAAATATTCGTAAAGAGCTTATTCCAAATACGACAGATAAAAAAAACTTTCTCTGTAATGTATAGTGCGTGGGAACACCATGTCTACCTGAAATGCATGAGTTCTGCTTGCTCGTGTTCGTGTAGTTCTGGTGAACACACGAAGTGTCTTCTACTGTCTCCTATTAGCTTTATCGCTCGAAATTGGATACGATCCAGGAGCTCCAGTTACGTTTTACAAACTCCAGCCCATAGGTGCAAATTAGACTCAAATTTAGGACGTACACGTCCTATGTATAGATAATGCGGCGATTAGCCGAAGTGAAATATTTTTTTACAACGCTTAAGAAAGCAGAGACACTTGGCTGCTTCTTTCGACACGTCAAAAATGTGTTTATTCCAACGAACATCCCATTGGATTGACATGCCCAGAACATCATGCTGTCTCCGCAATACCTACCCCACCCATATCTAGAAGGTTAACTAATTAGTTGGGAAACTAATTTTTAAGATAACAGACAACATTTGGTCTTACGCGCATTGAACTCAACTCTATTCGTGAGACCCCACTCGGATATTGACTGGAGATCTTTGTTGAGTGAGTCACTCATAAATGCCTTTTCCTCTCAATCTTCAAAGAGTTAGGGCGTTTTGAACAGGTATATGAATGAGAAATGGTGCTGTCATCTGCAAACGAGTAAATAGGATTCTTCGTTAAGGACAGAAGGACATTAATGATGATAAGGAAAAGGGTAAGGGAGAGAAGTGAACCCTACGGCACTCCAGCATTAATGGCAAGATCTTCCGAAACAATGCCGTCTATGCCAACACAGATAGAGCGGCCGCTTAGAAAGTTCGAGATCCATCGTGTGAAGTTACTCTCGACCCCATGCGCAATCAGTTTTGACACCAGTGCTTTATGCCACACATTGTCAAACGCCTTTGAAATATCCAGAGCAACCGCCTTGCTCTAGCCGATGCCATTGACATTATGGTACCAGTGTTCGGTGCGGACCGCCCGTAGATCGATTTTGACGGTAACCGTAGTGGCGGTCATTAAGCGATTCGTTTTGCTCAAGATATTTGATTAAATACAAGTTAACTACGTTTTCCATGACTTTCGATAGTGTAGAACAGATTGCAATGGGACGGTAGTTCGCAAGGTCCGTAGTTTTGCCCTTTTTAGGAACTGGTTGGACATTGCCAAACTTCAAACAAGACGGAAATACACCGGTTGTGTATGAAATGTTGAAAAGATTGCGCAACAGCCGTGCCAGCACAAGATACAGATTCGATAACAGGCAGTGGTTGATCGCTAGCTGGCGGGGAAGAATTCTCTTCGAAAATGTTAGCAAAATGGTTCGCTTTATCAACCGACCTAATGACGAGGCGATCACCTGTTAAAAGAGTTGGAATTGACGAAGACGTTTGTTTATTTACTCTCTTTACAAATGACCAAAAGTTCTTACCACCCCTATGGAATTGTAAGACTTTATGCCTCTGGCGCTGTTCGTGTAGAAACTTTTCGAGCTTTAGAGTGGCATTACAGTGTATTCAGTGTTGGCATTCTTATTAGATTACCAGTTCCTGAAAGAGACGTCTTTGGACCTGACTGCTGATCTGCAAGTTGCATTAAACTATGAATTATCTTTAGATTTAACGTTTATAATTTTATTAGGAATGAAAGACCGCATTTCTAATAAAATTATTTCTTCTACCATTTTAGCCCTGGTTTCTATGTTTTTATCGTTAAAACATAATTTCAAATTAAAATTTTCAAAAAAGTTAGTTATTGAGACCATTCTAATTTGCTATTTCGAAGAGCCACACTAAACGCTTTGGAGGGTTGTGGATTCGAGAATACGGAAACGTTGCTAAAATGGTACAGCGGAGTTGCCAAGAGGCGCGTGGACACTTTCATCATATTTGTCATGATGAGAAGTAATAAATGGCTCAAGGATGTTTTGGACTTGCCCTACTAACTGACTAAATTGCTTGTCACTAATTGAGTCAGGTCGTTCAACTCGACATATAGACCTTCGGGTGTTGTGTGACTTGAGTGACACAACACTATGAATTGTGAACATTGAAGTCACCAGCAACCACGATTTCACTGCACGGATATGTTTTCAAAATTGAATCGATCAAATCAGAAAGGGAATCTAACTTATTAAAAGTAAAATCACTATCAGAATTTGGGTTTCTCTTAAGAAAACAGAAGTGCAGCAAATAAGACTGGATGCTGAACCTAACCCACATGGAGCTGAACTCAGCATCCGTCATATAAAGATGTTGCTGGCACTGGTATGCGACATTATAATTAATAATGTCGCATATAATGGGGTTTATGGATGTTTATTAATCCATACACAGAGAAGAAATTCGATCTAAGTCTGAGAATATTACAAAAAGCTATACTAAAATTCCCCAACATTTATAAACCTAGACAAAATTAAAACAAGGCAAGTGGCAGGAAATACAATCACAGAACACCGATAAAGAGAGGTAGACAATCATTTTGGCAAGTGGCCTTAACCACAATGAAATTCAGTTTATCAATGTCAACTATCACCGCATGTAGCACCAACGAAAGGAATAGGAAGGAAAAATATATCCACAGCAATGTGGTTCTGCTGAGCAACTGTGGATGCTGTTTTGTTGATATTTGATTGGGTCATTGTTTTCCGTTATATTAAATTTATATATTTTAGTATAGTTTGTTTAATAACATTATATTTACTACACTTGTTGAAAGAAGAGAAAAAACTTTAAATGATTGCACTACAATAGACGAAAAGACATCAAAATGGAAACTCAACGTCATGACCGTAAAGTTACATTCAAAAGAGACATTTAATTAAAATAAAGAACTTTGAACTATATATTACAAAAACCAAGCATAGCTTTAATTATGACGCATCTGTCTCTGTCTTCATTTCAGGTTCACAGTCAAAAGCAGCAACAACAATATTTACTCAGAAACAGCAAAGAACAAGTGACCGCCCATCAATAGACTGCCGAATGTACATAATTAGATAGAGATATTACGCGTACATTAGAAAGAGTCTCTAATAAAACTAATATAGACACAAACGTTAACCACCAGTAATGCGAGAAAAAGATCATTCTCCAAGAAAAATGCTTCCTAGCCCGAAACAAGGGTCCGTATACCCAATTTTAGGCTTAGTGCCGACAACATATGCTTCGCATGTACCTTACGATCTGTCGTCGACGGCGCGTACCTCAACTTCATCGCTGTCGTCGTCGTCGTTAGCTTCATCCTTCTGCTCCTCCAATTCAATAACCATAGCCGCATTAAGTCATAGCCATAAAGAGGCAAAAACGAGAAGACGTTGCAGCAGTTACGATCAACCACTAGATTTACGATTGGCGCATAAGAAAACCGAGTTATGCATCAAGAATGAAACGGAATCGTTGGTGGAAGATGAGAATAGCAATTTGATATTATTTTCCAATGTAGGCTGCATTAATAAAAACAATAATAATAATAATGAATACTCTACAGCGAAGTCCTCAACGTATCGCAGCAGAAAAGACGACAGTGGTGGCGGCTGCGGTAGTGGTGCTAGTATATTGGGAGGACGTGAGAAAGAAATGAACAATAATATTATGCCGCTAATATTGCATGAAGATTCCATTACGGACTATGATTGCGGCGGTGGTGGTATAAGCAAGAAGAAACTCCGTTCACTTCGTGATACTGCAAAATCTGAGCTACGAGCAGCTGCAGCTGCAGCGGCTTCACTTCGAGTTTCCGATTCGATTCACTTGAATTCTGAACGAATACCATTCCCAACGTCTTCGCTGCATCCAACATTACTAGAGGCAATGGCTAAAGCAATACCGATGCCCTACCGGAATCCATTTGTGCTGCCACGGCCGCCTTCAGGTAGCTCCTTTCCATTTCTCCAGCCACCCTTACAGAAAGATATACTACAGAATCTAACAACACCGAATGCACAGTTAGAGTTCCATTTTGAGTCCGGTAAAAATGTACTACCCGAGGGTCTGCACTCGGTTGGTGGAAGAGGTGGAGGAACATTAGGAGGGAATAATGCAACCAGTTCTTCGTTAATTCTCAGCAGCAATCCACAGAATCATCATCAGCAGCAGCATCCTCACTCACATCATACGACGCATATGCGCCAGAATAGCAGCAACAACAGCAATAATAACAATAATCATAACAACAACAGCAACAAGAAGGCAGCTGCAAATAGACCACAGCCAGCAAACTCGCAAACACAATCAATTCAGTACAAGAGTAAAGATCGCTACACATGTAAATTTTGCGGCAAGGTATTTCCGCGCTCTGCCAATCTAACTCGCCACCTACGCACGCACACCGGCGAACAGCCGTACAAGTGCAAATACTGTGAACGTTCCTTCAGCATATCATCGAACCTACAACGCCACGTACGCAACATCCACAACAAAGAACGCCCCTTTAAATGTGAGATATGCGAACGTTGTTTTGGCCAGCAAACAAATCTCGATCGGCATCTGAAGAAACACGAAACGGATGCAGTCTCGCTCGGCCTCGGAATCAATGAGCGTATACGAGGTCTGCGACGTCTGTGTGAGAATCCTACTGAAGAGTCCTATTTCGAAGAAATTCGTTCATTTATGGGTAAGGTAACACAATTGCCCCTTCATCATCAACATTCGTCAAGCCTGCCAACACCACACCACTCAAAATCGTTAAGCTCCAATAACCCAGCAGCTGAGGAAATAGAACGAAAGTCCCCAAACGCTACTAGAAGTTCATCGACATCATCATCGGTAGCAGCGCCCTCTGATCCCGATTCATCAGCAAGTGGTTTGCGTATCATACAACGAGATGACGACGATGAGGCTGCTGACGAGAACGACAGCAGCAATCAGAGTAGCACCATAACAAGCATTAAGCGTGACCGCATCGAAGACTCGGAAGTCGAAGCCGATATTGCTGCCCCACTATTAACGCCACCTACGAAGAAACTATGCAACAATGCGCGTCATGAGGATGCAGCAGTACGTGCTACTTGATTTTAAGCTAAGCTATCTACTAAACTTTATTTGACTTAATGAATCTTCGTACTCAAATTTGTAATTTTTTCTTTTTGTTTTCTATTTTATACGTTCTACTTATTGTGTAAATGTAAAAATATTTATAAATATTTTTAAAATACCTATTGTATCATTGATGTGTATGTAAATATCTAATATAAATATTTCTTCAAAATAAATATCCCTACATACATATGTACATACATATATGTATCTGTACATAGATACAAACGTTCTTGGAAGACGAGGGATTGTAATTGATTCGTAAGTAAATAATAAATAAAAAATATTTTAAAAAATTAATCAAAGAGTACGCTTTTTTAAGGAGGTGAATAGTTGTTGTCTCTTTTAAGAGACTCGTTTGGAAGTTATACATAAGTTAGCTTTCGAATAATCAGTTAGAAGTCCAACGTAGTAAGCGGTAGCAGAAAATTTAAGCATGTTTATTCATAGCAAATAGTGTATGGTAAGTAGGCATGGTTATTGCCTAATGATGATTATTATTAATTACTTTTATTTCTATTTCAACTGTGTGTACTGAATTTGTTTTAATTTACTTCACTATTTCCTTTGAAATAGCGCGGTGAATATTTAACTTGTGTGGAAGGTAGGCGTGGCTATTGCCCGATTTTGACCATTTTCACAAAAGATATTTCTGGGACTATTCCAAATGTGTGCATCGTATTTGGTTTAATTCGTTTCACTATTTTCTTTTAAATTGCTCTTAAAATATTTCACTTGTATGGGAGGTAGGCGTGGCTATTACCCGACGTTGACATTTTTTAAAAAAGGTATTCCTCAAACTTTTTTATTGTAGTGTGCTGAATTTAGTTTAATTTTCTTTGAGTTTGTTTACAAGGTAGAAAAGTAAGGTAGTAAGAATGAAAAAGAAGTTTTGCAAAGTATTTCATGCTTGCGCTCGTGTAACAGCACCTTCAGATTTGTTTTCAATATGACTCTTTGAAAATTTAATTTGTATGTAGGTGTGCCTTATCGACTTGACCGATTTTGCTCATTTCCGAACTTAACCTCTTCGTAACTATAATAAATGCTTTTGCCAATTTTGGTTGAGATTACTTAAGATTTACTATGTAAGTTTAGAAATCATTGCATAAATAATTAGTATAGAATTTTTCAGATTTTAGAAAACCGTTTTACTCACCCCGATTTTCATATATGTAAACTCTGACTCCTGACTGATCGCTCCTGTAATTATGAACATCTGGCTGACATTTTATTTCATACGAAACTTCAGATTTTAGAAAACATAAAATCCCATTATCACTAAATGTTTAGTGATAGTGAACACCAAAGCCAACGTTTAGTTGTAGTGGGAATCAAACCTAACTACCACTAAACATTTTTTCTTTCTTCTTTTAATGGAGAGTTTAGGTCGAGCTTTCGCATCCCACCCATTAGCAATTTAGTAACAGTTATAATTGAAATGCATGGTGAACATAATAAAATCGGAAAGATTTTGTCGGCGAGGGCCTTTAACAACGTCCAGTAATAAAAATGAAAATAGCCGCTCATATCGTACTTTAAGCATACTTCACAAATTCTTCGCACAAATTTAACTAAATTTATCTACCTTCCATATTATTTATAGGATGCTGTTGCCCACGTCCTGGCAGCCAGAAATATATACGTATATGTACTTATAAATATGTGTAAATCATAATAAAGATGTTACTCACCAAAGCATTTGTTAATTTAGTAACTTTGTTGCTATTGCAAGCCATTGATCAATTTGGATGCCGTAGGTATTTCGACTATTTGTATTCACTGTGAGTTTTTGTGGTAAATATTGAAAATGTTTATTAAATATTCTTTATGAAACCAAAAATAAACTTATAAATTAATACAAAAATTAATAGAAATAAATTCACACACTTGCATCAAAATCTTTGCACAAAACTTTTTCCTAACGCAGAGGATTTTCTGAATAGTCAATGCAAAACTATTGAAATGCATTGAATTGGTTAAATGTTCGATTTTAATACTTTAAAAATCAATTAACGAAATTCACACATTAGCTCAAATAAATATTTTTTAAATGCAATTTATTTCATTCAAAATAATGGAAAAGAGTAGTTGCCAACTGCAGATTATCTTAAAATTGATATAAGTTGAAACTGGGAGAGTATTTGCATAACTATTGTGAATATTCCGTGTAATGAATTAATTTCAGTTAAAATAACTGTGGGTGTTTTTTTCCAATCTCCTATTGCAAGACATTGATTAATTTAGTTGGTGTAGGTACTTCAACTATTTGCATTCACTGTGAATTTTTGTAGTAAATATTGTGAATATTCATTAAATAAATTAAAATTAAAAATTAATACCGTAATTCATAGAAACAAATTCACACTTGCATCAATATTTTCACAAAACTTACCCAACGCACAGGATTTTCTGAATAGTCAATGCTAAGCAAATAAAATGCATTGAAATTGTTAAATACACAATTTTTCAATACTTTAAAAACCACAAAATCAATTGACGAAATTCACACATTTACTCAAATAAATATTTTTTAACTGCAATTTATTTCCAATGCGCAGATAGATCATTCAAAATAATGGAAAAAAGGAGTTGCCAACTCGAGCTTATCTTAAAATTGGTATAAGAAAAAGTATTTCCGTTTGACTTTTGTGAATGATCCGTGTTATTAAATTATTTCAGTTAAAATAACTTGTGTTTGATTTGTGTTGTAACTAATTTTTTTTTCTTCATCTTACTATATAAGTAGGTTGTCCTTCTGACAATTTATCGATAAGGCATGTTTTGCTCGATACACGATGCGAGCTGGTCTGATATTTATATACTTAATATAAAAGTTAAGTTCAAAGCGGAAGAAAAAATTACAAATTTTTAACTAATTTTGCTGCTGTTAGAAATTATTTCTTCCACATTTGACAAAAATGCTATCATTCAGCAATTGAATTGTCGAGCTGAAACCATTTTGCTGGAGTTTAATCAGGTAAATTAAATTGAACTAAACTATTTTGCCCACATATCCTTTAAGAACATGGGTATACGTTTTAGTACAGGGTAAAATCTTACTCCATGGAATACCGCGAGGACGCTTTTTATAGAATTGAGAAGAACATCAATATTTGAAATGCGAAGGGAAAGTAACCAATTTCACCCTTAGGGATCTCAATTGGAAAAAATGCGAACAATGAAGATGTTTCCACGCAAACTCTCGCAAAATTTGTAACAACCATCCAAAAGACTAAAACTAGTCTAAGTCCGTTGTTAAATTGAGAATTTTGCTCGGCGAACATTTTGTGCTCGGTGTGCGATAAACCCCGCGAATCGTGCAACAACTATTTGATGGTGTTCGCCAACCAAAATTTCCGTGGCCTTTTTCGACTTTCGCTTTGATTAAAAATACATTTTTGTTTTAAATAACATACTTAGTTTGCCTTTGATTCATTTTTAATGTAATTTTTTTATTTTTATTATTAGATATTAAATTTCAGTACAATTAGTACGAAAACCTTAGGGTCACGTACTTTAAATGTATAACATAAAATTTACAAATCTATTTATTTTCTTCCTTTCACGCAAAAATTAACTATTGCATTTATTAATCAGTATTTTTTATATGTATCTATGTAATAACTATGTAATAAATTCATTATTGGAATCGCTATAGTCGAATATTTCTGAGTAATTCGTTCGGTATGTAATCGTAATGTTTCCAGCTCTGCTTTTAGCTCAAGGAAACATTAAAATGCGAGCAACAAAAACGTAAAAAAAATGATCAACAAACAGAAATGTTAATAATACAAAATTTATAAATGTTTATTAAGTTTGTCTAGATTTTTCAATTTGGCGTTTCTATTGTTAATGTATAAATTAATAATAATTTAACTACACATTTGGAGATATCTTCTTAATTTTTTTTCTCTCAATTATTAATCATAACACAGGAAACAGTGACACGATCTTTTTGTAACTTTAAGTCCAGAATGTAAGCTATTATCATCGCACCATCATATCATATTCAAACTATGGATTTGTTCTTCTTTTTGCCACGTTGTGACGATTTTCCAGATGATTTTTCAGATCCGGAACTTAGGACGCCTTCAGTAGAAGAAGAAGCAAAAGTAGATAAATAATTTTAGATTAAAGTAATAGTTGAAAGGAAATTAGATTTACATACAAGCTGAATATGGTGTAGTCTACAATTTTCAATATTTAAATCGAAATCGGAATAGCTAATTTCAAAAAGTAAAACTGAATCAGAAAGAAACAGTTTAAAGTCGGGGAATGGTTTAATTTAATTCATTAGTCATTTTGAATCCATAACGAATTTAAAAAGCATGAATTTAAAACCGAAATAGTTAGTCAAATCAAAGTCGGAATAGTGAAATTGATTTCAGAAAGCGTCAATTTAAATTCGAAAGAGTCAACTGCAATACAGAAACCGTAAATTGGCATACATTGTACTTCGGAATAATCAATTTGATTTCAGAAAATGGCAATTCGAATTGGGAATAGTCAATTTGAATTCAAAAATCGTCAATTTACATTGGGCGCTATCAAATTAAAGCGTCAATTTGAACTAAATATGAGCAATCTTTGCTTACTTCTAAAAATCAATTAAAATTTTAAATGGAAATAAAATCAACATACATATATAAGATACACGAAGTCACAAATCTTACACCTATCGTATTCTAAAGCAAGAGTAGTATGCGCAGATTGCACTCCTGCTAAGGCACGCAAGGAGACTGTTATCAAATTTAGAGTGATAACTTAGATTTCCTGCTTTTCATCCTAAATCACGATCATATTTATTTTGACGAGTTGAGATGCAAGATTATAGCTCGTGCAAAGAAAAAGAAAACCAACTATAAGCAAAGCAAAATAGAACAAATACACTACAAACAACAACTAAGCAGACAAAACAAAGCAAAGGCAAATAAATCTGAAATAAATAACCTCTATGAATTTCACTATCTGATATTTCTTCAAAATCTGTGGAACTGCTATAAGCATCAATTCTTGAAATATTGATTGCAAGAAATTCTTTATTTCACAATTGCAGTGAGTAAGTATTTTTTAGTGAGTTGTGCGGAATAGAACAAAAAGAAAATTATAATTACAAACTACGTTAATATCAAAAGGTGAGAATAAAATAAATGCGCTTTGTTAAATTGGGGGCAAGAGGATGGGGGTAACATTCTGATTAGTACCAACGATTGGAGCATTAACTACTTATTATCAAATAGAGAATAATAAATTTAAAAAAGAGAACGCATAATTTTTGACGCATTCACCAAACACGCCAACGATCAAGTGCAACATCAGCATCGGAACATTGACTAGAATGGCTTGAAACATGAGCATGCTGTATGTGACTGTAATCGCTACGTCTATGCACGCTTTTACTACTACCTTTATTCGTTGTTTTTGCCGCCGCTAATATCTTCTTGCTGCTGCTGGTGTTGTTGTTGTTGCTATTGCTAATCGGCGATGAGGCCGTCGGTTGCGGTGAGTATGCCTTATAGCTGCCAGCACGTGAGCCGCGTGCTGTACGTCGATGATCCCGCGGACTTGGAGGCGGACTGAAATCAGTCTCCGTATCGTAAGTGGACATGAGATCACGATCAGCTGTGTAGTTGTAGCGACTGTCGGCTGGTGAGTGTGAGCGATATATGCGCGGCAGTGGTGAGTAAAAATCATCACGTTGCCAACTACAATTTAAACCGCTGCCGCGTCGACGGCGAGACGAGGTTGGCAGCTCCACATCATCATCTTCATCATCATCGTAGTAATCATCATCATAACGATCGTATGGTGATGGTGGTGAATATCGTCCAGAACGTGAATGCAAATGTGGAGGAGGCGGTGGTATTCCACCAACACCACCACTAATACCAGCTGCTGCTGGTGGCGGTGACATTATACGTCCCAATGGCGGCGGACGCATCTCACCGGGTGGTGGAACAAATGGCGGTGGTGGCATTCCCAAAAATGGTGGTATAAATGGAGGCGGTAGGAATGGTATCATCGGCGATCCCGGCGAATCCAGTGATAGAGGCGATGGCGCATTATTCAAATCGGTATTATTCAATTTAACATCCGCTATGAAATAATATATACAAATAGTAGAATAGTTTGCGGAAAATAGTGAATTAACATTACCATTTGGTTCGCCGCCAGCCAATGTTGTAAGTTTACGACGTAAAGCATAGGACTCAGTGCGTATTTCTTCATAACGCCGTTGAAACTGACGCGCTTCCAGATAAGAATCGAGCGCACGGTGCTCTAGCGTTCCAATTTGAGCTTTATGCGCGGCTAATTGGGCTTCAATTTCGGCCCGTAACGAGTCATTTTGAGATCTGAAAGTAATTCATCAATCATTCGAATTCGTCTTCAACACATTGCAAATTCATAAATTAGAAATATCCAGTACTCACTTCAATGATTGAATTTCCTCCTGCATAGCTGTCACTCTCTCCACAGTGCTGGTAGTTTCACCATGTTGCTTAAGCCACAACGCTTCCTTCAGGCTTAGCTCTCTGAAAATACAGCAAAGTATTGACAGAAATTGAATTGTTATTGTGTCGGATAAAAAAGTCGTACTTCTGCAATTGTGTTTCCTTATCTTTGAAGTAGTTGGAAAGAACTTCCAAACGTGTCTGCGCCTCCAATTTATCCTTTTCCGATTGATGGAATTCTAATTTTACTTTCTCAATATTCGCGATAATGGTCTCGTTTTGCTCATCGGCAAGTTTTCTTGCATCCTAGAAATAGGTATATAAAATATTAGAACATTGTTTTCAGCTCTTCCAAATCAACTTTACCATTTCCATATCTAAACGCTCTTTCAGTGCATTACGTTGCTTTTGCATATCTAACAATTCAGCACGTATATTTACCACATCGATTACCTGACTAATATTTACATTAGGATCTCGTTTTACCGACTTTAAACAATCTTCAAGTGCCTGCAATAAAATACATTTAGTTTATAAGAATACAATATAAAATTATAGTACGAGTAAATTACCTCCACTTTAGCCAAACTTGTTTGCCATTTAGTGTGCTCAGTTTCGCACTTTGTTGTCAAATCGACAATTTCACTTTGCAAACGTTTGATTTCAAAGTTTTTACCCTCTAAGGCTTTTGTGATGTCTTCCTCAAATTCACCCTTTACTTCGTCTAAATGTGATTTCAAAGTATTCTTATCTGATTCAAGCTCCTCGTTATCTTGTTGCAACGATGCAATTTCACCACCCAAACGTGCATTCTGCTCGGCAATCATTAGTTGCAGTTCACTGTTTTCACGACTTTTATCAGCTAAATTTGCATTAATTTCTAAAATTGTATCTACAAGTAAAGGGGACAATAATGAGGAGGGTATAGTCAAGCAAAAAGAAAACTTCAACCCATGTTTGTTCTCCTGCAAATAAATATTCGACGACTTACTTTGCTGCTCATTCAGTTGTTTCTGCAATTCTTCGACACTGCTTATTATTGATTCATCACCGGATTGATTACTCAACACCTCCGAAACGATTCTATTAAGTTCCAGGCCAGCTTCTGCAGCCTGTTCCAATTCCTAAAACAAATAATACAATATTACAGATAAATTGTGTTCTCTCGGAATAGGAAAACAATGGTCCGGCCTTCTTTAACAAACCTTTCCCAAATTATTAACTTGCTCTTGCAAGTTAAACTTCTCAATACGCTCCACCTCCAGCTCCTTCCGCAGTGACATTACCATATCATTCGAACCAAATGAATTATCTTCAATGCTGGAGAGTTTGCTACGCGTACTCATAAGATCCTGCTTGAGTATGGCATTCTCTTTGTGTGTCGCCAGCAAACTACGCTCAAGCATATTCAATTTGGAGAGCAAAGCACCCTCGCGACTGCTATTACAGAAACAATAATAACCAAAAAGAAAGAAAATTGATGCCGCTGCAGCGATGGACAAGCAAGCCAGCAAATCTCGCATTTCCAAAACTTTACCAGAGAGAATAGTAGCAAAATTATCCCATGTTATGTCGGCAAAAGCATATTGGCAATTGTCGGATGAGGATTTCTGCTCTTGCGCATTGCTTTCGAGGTGTGAGGGACAATCTTGTGCCGAAAGTTTTTCACAATAAAGCATTTCAACTGAAATTAAATAAATAATTTAGTATAGCACTTGGTTTCTATTTCAAAACTAATGCAACTTACCATCATGTTGCTTATTATTATCACCATTTGGTGCTGCACCACCACCTCGTTCAGGGAATAAAATACGTTGAAGTTCAGCATTTTCCAAGTCATCGGTAGAGGTTTGCAATTTTTCCTTTTTATTGTCATTTGATGATAGAAAACTATTTACAGTGCCGACTATCGTCGCAAAAAGACCACCGTCCTTTTTGGTTTCATCGATCTCAGGAATAGCAGTTGGTGTTTCTGGGGACGGAGGCGATAGTGTAGGTGCTTGTGAAGGCATTGCCATTGGTGCCAATGACTCAATGGAACCAATACCAACTTCAGCATCTTCATTTTTATTATTTTCACTGGAATCTGCATTCAATTTTGGTGAACCTTTATCTTCAGCATTAACTTCTGTTTCTTCTACTGAATCTGAATTATTTTCTTTCTGTTCCTTCTCCTCCTCCTCCTCCTCTGGCTCCAGTGATTCAGGCAATGTTGGCTCATAATAAGGCGTTGGAATTGGCGGAAGTGGTGGCGCAGTATATTGTTGTTGTGCTGGTACAGAAGCTTCCTCCGCTTTTAACCGATAGTATTCATTTGGATCTTCATTTGTATTTTGATGTATTTCCCCACTATGATGATGATTATGAGGTTCTTGTATTGTTGATTGTGGCTGGCGAAAAAGCGGTAATGTAGTAGGAATATTATTTATAGGCACTTGGTCCTGGGAACTTGAAGTTTTCATATCTTGCGCTTGGACTTGCTCTTGCGGTTCCACTTTTACTTCCTCTTGTGATTGCACTTGCTCTTGCGATAGCGCTTGCTCTTGTAATTGGACTTGCTCTTGCGATTGCACTTGTTGCTGCGATTGGACTTGCTCTTGCGCTTGGGCTTGTGTTTGCACTGAAAGTTGTGCCTGGCCTTGCATTTGTTGTTGCGCTTGCGTTGTAGGCACATTCAAGGCCTTATGTGCAACAGGAAGCTCATTCTTAATATTAGGATTTACTTGTTCTACTTCTGCTACTCCTAATTTCGTGGTTGCCGCTTTGGCTGGCCCTGTATCATGTGTATTAAATACAAATGACTCTGATTTGCCGCTGTTTTCGACAACTATCGTTTCATCAGTCTCTTGAAGTGTTAATGGTGCAGCTGCTTGCGTGGTTGATTCTACACTAGGAAGTTGTTGAGGTACTTGTATTTCTGCTGTTGCTTCTGCTACCATAGAATTTTTCGGATCCTCATTAACCACACTTGGTGTAATAATCTCTTGTGATATAGGAAGCTCATTCTTAATATTAGGATTTATTTCTTCTTCTACTGCTTCTCCTAATTTCGTTGTTGCAGCTTTGGTTGGCCCTGTATCATGTGTATTAAGTACAGATGACTCCGATTTGCCGCTGTTTTCGACAACTATCGTTTCGTCAGTCTCTTGAAGTGTCAATGGTGCAGCTGCTTGCGTGGTTGATTCTACACTAGGAAGTTGTTGAGGTACTTGTATTTCTGCTGTTGCTTCTGCTAGCGATGTTGCTTCTGCCGCATTTTGTGTAATAATCTCTTGTGATATAATTGTGGGCATTGTGGTTGTATCAAAACTAATGATATTGTAATGTTCAGAATGATATGCAAAACCTGGTTCAGTGACATGGGGTGGCGTTTCCACCTTTTCACTCAATACTGTCGATTCAGCAACTTTTTGGGTTTCTGTTTGTGATGCTTGTGATACAACAACAATATTTTCACTGTCAACATTCGGTGTTTCCACAGGAACTTCCTCTGCAGTATTGCTTTCATTGAGCTTTACACCAGCGCCTACGACATTTTCACGAACAATTTGTGTTAAATTGGATGCCTGGTGTTGGTTCGAACTGTCCGCAATATATTGCTCTTTGGTATCGTTCGATATTCCCTCAAAGGGTTTAGTATCCGCTGTTGATGCGTTTTCGTTTTCGTTTTCGTTCGTCGTACTTTCTACTTTTACAGCGTTATTACTTCCCAATTCTTTGTTAAGTTCGTTTTCGAAAGTTTTTGGTATTTCTTTAACGTCACCTGTTAAAATTTCCGTCGTTGTTTTGGCATCTTTAAGAGCATTTGTAGTTTCAGCTGCAACATTTACAGATACTGCGGCTTCGGTGTTGACTTCAGCTCCAGTATTTAGACTTTTTACTGCAGGTACATTTGTTTTAGCTAGTGTTTTTTTAGGCTGCACTTTTTCGGATGTCTGCATTTTTGCATTTGTACTTGCATCTAATACTTTCTCCAACCCCTCTTTAGAAACATCGAACTCTTCATCACGATCAATATAGTAATCTACATCATCGTCGTCAACCGTTGCACTATTATCTTCTTTCCTCATTTCCCCACTTGGAGTATATGGATCATCCAATATTGGGAGTTCAGTTCCATCTACTATTTCCACTTTCTGCTGTACTGGTGATGCCTGCTGCGGCTTCAGAGCCGTAGCCTCGTCGGTGCTTATTACTATTGGTTGCTCCTTAACCACCTCGCCTAAGGGTGCGGTAGTCGTTGCCTCTACATCTGACACTTTAACTTCTGCACTTTCTGATGGATTAAGAGTTGGTGGCTCAGATATCGGCGCTGTTGATGCTACCGCTTCTGCCACAGTAGGTGCTGCTTCCCGTATTAATTTCACTGGCACCTCATACCGTAAATTTTTTTCACTAATTAATACTTTCGTCTCCATAATTAATTCTTTGGGAGCGTAACCCTCACGCCCATTAACCTCAATACCCCATAGTTTGACATCGCTGCCAGCGCTTTTCGATTTTATTCGTATTTGTGAATTGATTTTAAATGAAACCATTCCCTCATCCCCTGCCGGATAGTTGATTTTCCCTGTTCCTAATGAAATAATCTCTGGAATGATAAAGCGTAAAATTTAAATATTACCTATAATATATGCAAATTCCAGCACTTGCGGAGCGTACTCACCCTGACAATTTGGATCAGCGCAAAGTCTCTTATCCGATAACGCTGAAATTTGGGGCACAAAGACAATGCCACAAAATAGCAACAGCACAATTAAATGCAAGTAATTTCTAGTTTTATCTGTTCTTGTATACATTTTGCATTGTTTCCATTCGTTTACACAAGTTTTGCACGAAAATTATTCAGCCTATTTTCACTTATTTTATTTAAATGAATAAAAAAGTTTGCTAAGTAAAAATTCACCACTTGGCCACATCACCTGTCTCATTTGTCGTCTGTCAAATCGGGCCTGTTTATTCACAGATGGAATGGGAAGTAAAGGGAATGAAACACTATAGGATGATGGAACTTTTGACTTATTGATTAGCAAAGATCAAAACCAGTTACGAACAGAAAACACTTTAAAATACATTTTGGCAATTTCACCGAATAGCTTATGTCGAAAAAAGTATTTTTAACTATTTTGCGTTTATATTTGTTTTTGCGAAAAGTTGGATTTTTAATTAAAAGTGAAGTTTCACATTATCTTGCTTACTCTATCCACTTACTCTTTCGGCAGCCAGACTAGACTAAAGTGGCTAGATTAAAATCCGATAAAATTCTTCTTTTTTTTTGTTGCATTCATTATGGTAGAAAATGTTTTCCGATACTCTAGGACCCACTTGAATTTTTAACTACATTTTTAACATTTTCATTAATTAAAATAAATTGGCTATAATGAATATTAATGCCAAAAGATTACCCCCTTCACCAGTGATCTTTGTGATAGACGCTTTATTTCAAAAATTCATATAAGTGAAAAATACCATATTGTAAAGTAAATGAGGATTTGACGTTATGACAGACGGATTTCTCCACGAATTTTTTCGTATCGGTAATTTTTGGTAAATAAGTGAATAAAGGCCAATTTTTGAGGTGAGGGTTCACTGATTTGTATCGAATTGCGCTAAACAAATTTTCTTCAGACGTAAAACTCATATCTGTTAAGATAAGTATTTTATTCTTAGTCCTTGAAGACCCAATTTTCCGACTTCAGAACCAGATTGTGTGAGAACTAGACGTGATACAGGAAACCCACCTTCAGATTCGTGATCAGCGCCCAAATTATCCTATAACCCTTGGAAAATTAGAGTCATAAAGTTTTCATTGCACTGTGTTCTGCTATTTTTTTTTACTGGAAATACGTTCGCGTATAAATAAAATTAGTAAATAATGTTTTTTTTTTTGGAAAACCGTTCGCGTACGTTAAAAAATAGTAAAAGAGAGCAAAATGGGAGAGTAAATTGCCCTCTCTTTAACCAAATTTTTACTGGATAAATTTCTACTAGTCAAAATATCAAGAGGAGAACAAGAAGAAGAACAACGATTCAACTATCAAACTGACAAAGTTTTTCATCTAGTTTGCTTAATACTCGTATGTTCCCAATATTTCTTCAAAAATAAGATAATAAGTGAATTTTGGTCGCTGTGGCGTGGTGGTAGTGCTTTGGACTGCTGCGCAGAGTGTCCGGGATTCGAATCTCGGCACATGCAAAATCAAAAAGTAGGCACCACCTCTTGGCAGGCAATGGCAAACCTACAAGAGTAAAAATTGCTATGAAAAGCTTTTCACTTCGCCGTTCGGATTCGGCATTAAACTGTAGGTCCCTTCCATTCATGTACAAATATAACACGCACAACGTGAGTGGATGCGAAAAGCTCGGCCTAGGCCCTCCATGGGCTGTTGTGCCATTAAAAGTAAGTAAGTAAGTAAAGTGAATTTTATTTTCATTTTGTATATTGTTATTTGCATAAAAAATTAATAAGAATAACTTTTTGAATAATCTAAAAATACTATTTTTTTTTACAAAGCAAAGCAGTAAGCTGCAATAAAAGTTTTTCAAGTTTACCTTTCGCGTACTTTTACACGTTATTCTCTTATTAAGAGATCATTTTTCATAAACTCTGGAATGTTGTTACTGGTAAAATTCTACTAGTAAAACACGCGCCAACTGAGCTAATATCTTAAATGATGCGTATTAAAACTTGAAAATATTTACTACAGTAGAAGATTTCTTCATTCTCTTCTGCTCGAACCCAAATATCTCTATAGTTTGAACCAAAACATCTTCCAATTCAAACTAACTAAATAATACGAGTATATTGCATTATAATTTTAGTTAGTTGTACAGTTACATTCGTTAATTGTAGCTCAACCAAAGGTAAAACGTAAAAGATAATTCGTTTTTTAGATTAATAATAAAAAAAAAAAGTGGCCATTCGATTCGCTATTCCTTTGGGTTGAAATGGGCCCATTACAATTTTCTATCAAATTGATACCTATCTACTATGTATTTATGTTAAGATCTCAAGAATTGTTTATATTGCGATTGAGTTGACTTTTTACTGATTGCGACAATGAAATTTCAATGTTTCTTGCCAGCATGCGAACCCGAACCATCACCCAATGGCTGCCTGAACACTTGACGTTACCTACAGTATTTCTTCACAATCCAGTCACATTAAAAACAATAAGCAAATACGTAAACATGTTCTCAATCGCCAGATATTGCACAAGCTAATTACGTCATGTATCATTTCAAAACTCTTTTTGCTAAATCATACATATAAGTAGGAACCTACATAAGTATTTATAAAAGAAAGTATTTATAATGATATTTTGTTTTTTACTGAGTTAATGATGTTATCTTGTAGCTCTACGATTTGATAACAAACTCAAGAATGTGCATGGTTTCAGTATAAAAACAACAGTAAAGGAATTTTGTGTAATGTAAAAACACTATCATCCATTCATGTACAAATATAACACGCACAACATGAGTGGATGCGAAAAGTTCGGCCTAGGCCCTCCATGAGTAAAAACACTATCAGTGTCCATTTAATTCCATGGGGTGTTCTCTTCCTCACGTAGTCTTCCGCCAGCATCGGGAAAGTCCTTCACTCTTCCTCAAATGTGCCTCGAAATTTACTAGTAACTGTGGTTATTGCTTATTTTTAAAATAAATAGTTGACGAATAAAAAAACAAAAACAATTAAAAAAAAAACAGTTACATGCCACACATAAAGTAAGATTAATTGCATTCACATGAATGAATACCATTTGTGCATATTGTAGCTAACGAATGATTCCAATAGGCGATTTGGTTTATTCCAGAGATGGGCAGAAAGAAAATCGTTAATCCGTTAATCGTTAAAAGTATTAAATTTAGTTTAATGATTAACTTTTACGTGAATTTCGAAGTTTGACTAACTTTCACATTGACGACGACAGCTACGTACACGACCACATCAAATTTTTGTCAAAATTTTAAAAACACACACGTCCTTTTGAAGACGATTATTTTGGCGACGACACGACAACGCGTCTACCGACCACAATTATGGCTGTCGCTGATTTAAAGCTATTTCTAATTTGACAAGCAACAAAAGTAAGAAGAGGAGAAAGGGTGAAGTGACGAACTGCTTGAATCTGTGCTACTGCTGTGGTTTTCATTGTGACGCTTTCATAGCTGACTACACTGCGACAGTTGAAACCGACGGCATTTCGTTGTCATGTGTTCGTGTTGCTGCTGTCGTCAATGTGTATCGAGTATATAATTTGAAATGTCTATTAACTAGCTGCTGCCTTCCAAGTTTTGCCTCAGGTGGTTAAAGAAGTACAATATTGCTAAGGTCGGTAAATTAGAGAAAATTATGATGCGTACATTCATGGATGTCCATGATCTCGATGAAGAACGAGACCGATATTTCGAAACATAACAGAAACATAACGAGGAAGCTGATAAATTTTTTTATTGCTGTCACCAAAAAAAAAAAAAAACCATGATGAAAAACAGGTCCGCCATCTACGATTTAGTTAATGACTGGCTAAAGAGAAGCTGCGCGGAATTGATGACAGATACTGCCTTTTCGAGCGTGAAAGTTTTGATGAACTTGCTATCCATTATAGTGCTGCAGTTGAACGTCTGTTCTTTGTATTGGGTCATATAAAAAGTATCTGCGGTTGGTACCCATAAATTTGTCATGTTCTTGATGTTTAGTGTCTCTGTTATCTCCTGACAGCTTGTGTGTCGATCTTGCTAAACAAGTTGCAAATTTCGGCAGCTTTTTCAGTGACTTTCAGTGCATCTTTGATAACAAAATTTCCGGAACGGCAACGAGCAAACCACTACTCACAGCATCCTCAGCGTAAACCGCACAAATTTTATTTTTGGCATTTTCGGCATGCAGTTTTAACTTTTCTATAGTACTAAAACATCACATAGCGTATTTCTTCAGGTATTCCACTCATTTTCAAATCAATGTAAGTTTTTACACTAGCAAGGAACCAGCAACAGCTGTCTTCGCACAAAATGTAGTCTGAAATGCCACCTTTCAAACCTGTGTTCATTTGACATAATTGGACTAGTGTTGCCAGATGTGTGGGTATCGCGGATACTTTTTATATCACCCTATACATAGTTAACGGCCTTTGGATTTATAATTGATGGATTTGTAATGGCCTGTGGTCGCTGTGGCGTAGTAGTAGTGCGTTGGACTGTTGCGCAGAGTGTCCGGGGTTCGAATCTCGGCACAGGCAAAATCAAAAAGTAGGAAAAATAATATTCCTACACGGCACCACCTCTTGGCAGGCAATGGCAAACCTACAAGAGTAAAAATTGCTATGAAAAGCTTTTCACTTCGCCGTTCGGATTCGGCATAAAACTGTAGGTCCCTTCCATTCATGTACAAATATAACACGCACAACTTGAGTGGATACTCGGCCTAGGCCCTCCATGGGCTGTTGTGCCATTAAAAGTAAAGTAAAGTAAGTAAGTGGCCTAGAGCTCATTAAAAGTTCATCTGTTAACTATTAAAGGTTTTTCTTGTTTTTTTTTTTTTTGATATTAACGACATTAACTTTTTGGTTAACGCTTTTCGGATTAACGTCGCTAATTTCTGGATTAACGATGTCCAGCGCTGGTGTATTCATATAACGCTTTTAGTAGATATATAAGTAGCCACATAGAGTACACATTTACTGATTCCTTTTGTTTTTCATGAAAACTTTCAGGTACTCTATGAGGTACATATAAATTTGTATATAGTTAAGGCATTCAAATTATAACAATAGCAAGCAGATGATAATTAATATTTGTTTATTACTACAACCTTATTGTATAGACAACTGCTGATTCAAGTTCTTGCTAATTATAAAGCAAAACACTTGCTTGTCACCAACAGTACCATGAAGCTAGACGCTTTAGGTTCAACATTGTAGTAATTCGATTGTGTATTTAACTTTGAATTAATATTTCATTTCCAAATTTCTGACAATTTTTAAAAGCAATATTTATACATATATACGCGAATAAGTTCGCGCTTATGAGTAGTATATACATATGTGCATACGAGTATGTACAGTATATGTATGTATTTACGAGTATATACCCAAAAGCGGGCTACTTGTTGCCTCTTCTTCTTGCTGTTCCTTGCTGCTGCTGCTGCTGATGAGACTGCCGGTAGACACTGTTGCGTTTGTATGAAATTCGAATATGTACAACGAATAATTTTTAAGTGGCAGTGGCAGTGGCAATGACTCACATATACCAATGCAAGCACACTCATACAAAGACCACAGAGACTTGAGTATATTGTCGCTCTTGAACCGACACAGAGAGACGGCCAAATCGCATTAGCTCTACTTACATCTATATTTTATAAAGAAACAATGCATGCTCTGATCGGCGAACACACCATGAAATTGATGGTGCACCGAACACGAGATGCCGGGTGGTATCGCACACTGAGCGCAAAGTGCTCGCCATGCAAAATTTTCAGTATAACCACAGCCTCAGACTGCTCACTAAACAATATAGACGCAGTCGTCGAAGAAAGCTACTACGGGTAAGTTCATGCAAAATAATTTCGCTCAGCATGGGTAATTCATTTCGTTTTAGATTGGTCTTTATTAAATTGAGGTCGCTTGACGGAGACATTCGCCTTTCGCCTTTCGCCATTCACATTTTCTCTTGCATTAGCAATAGTATTTTCGTTTAATAAATAAGTAAATAAATAATAAAAATTATGAAATAAAAGAATTAAAGTGCCTCTTAAGTGGCCATAGATAATAAATAATGTGTGTAATTTATGTGTGATCAGTGCTATAGTGATAATAATATTGGTTGTGTGATACTAAATGATATATTTTTGCTTTTTCCTTTAACTAAACGATAATTTCTTTTGTGATGTAATTCGCATTTGCGTAACATTTTATATTGGGTTGTTTTTTTTTTTTTTAGTTAATTACTTAAATGCTAAACATTAAAATTCGTGGTAAAAATTGAAAGCGATTTCTCATCAATCTTCACATGTCTTTTCTGCATTTACTTACTTGGTTTAACTTACATACAAAGTTGAAAGTTATTTTTTTTTTTTGTTTTTACCCACAGATCACTATTAATATTGATGATGATCCTGATGACATGTTTTTCTTTTTGGCGCCTTTTGGCTCTGATGATGCTGGCGTCAGTGTCAATGTCAAGCGCCAGTTATCCATTGAAAGTGCTTGGTTTATTTCCACATCCTGGCGTTAGTCACTTTCACTTCTTTCATCCCATAATGCGTGGTCTGGCGGAGAAGGGTCATGAAGTGACAGTTGTAAGTCATTTTCCTGATAAAAATCCTCCAGCACGATATACTGATTTGCCATTGACAGGCAGAGAAATACTAAAGAATAGTGTGGACTTGAAGGTAAGTAAATATAAGGGTACACGATTTTTAATAATGCTAAAATCATTTTATATAATAAATATAAGTACATATTAATTCAATATATGGTATGAATCAAGGCTACATAAAGGGATCATTTGTATTTTTTTAATTACCAAAGTATTCGTTTTTTTTTTACTTTAAAATTCAGTATTTATCCTTTGGGTGAACCAAGGTTAAATGAAAACATTAATAACTAAATTCGGACCCAGAGGTCATTCAAACAATACATACACGCACAACATGAGTGGATGCGAAAAGCTTGGCCTTTGACGCTACATGCGGTCATAAGTAGTCGACACTGACAAACTGAAGTTCATTGTGGTAAAGGCATAACACTTGCCACAATGGCTGCCTGTCTCTTTATCGGTGTCCTGTGTGATTGCATTCCCTCATTCA
The DNA here is from genome assembly GCA_958295655.1 of Palloptera scutellata. Lineage (NCBI taxonomy): Eukaryota > Metazoa > Arthropoda > Insecta > Diptera > Pallopteridae > Palloptera > Palloptera scutellata. Next base: position 16,680,559 of record OY282452.1, read on the forward strand.
TTCTCCCTCCTTCTTCCTCCCACCTATCAATCTTCCTTCCATTCAACGCAATGATCTGCATTCAATAAAAAAACTAAATAAATAAAATATTTAAAATAAAACGCTTAGAAAAAGGCTAGAAAAGAGCTAAAAAAATACCAAAAGCAAACATATTTATTTATTTATTTTTGCTTACTTTACAAATTAATATGTGAAGTATGAATAAGTATGGGCAACGAAGCCATATACTTATGTACACTAGAGTGGATCGATTACTTAACCCCCATCATGACATCGGTTTTTTAGAAGAGGTGGTAAAACGCACACATTTTTTCACTTTAAAAAGAAAAACAACCAACGCATTTTCACTTTTATACAATTTTTATTAACTTTTTGCCCAAAGCAGCCCCCTCAGTGAAAATTTTAAATTCAAATTAAAACTTAAAAATTTTTTTTAAAATATTTAAACCAAATCGGCGCTCCAGTACAAGAGAAAATTCAACTTCTATAAAATGTTATTAACTTTTACTCTGGCGCACATTCATTTTTAACTTTTAGATCACGATTAGGGCAAAAAATCTGGCTTTAAAAACCATGGTACAGAAATTAAAAAAAAACACACAGTCGGTTCATAAGTACCATACACCTACAATGAATAAAATATATATAAAAAATGCTCTCTGAATTTACTTTTTAAGCCGGAGCTTAAAATTCATTCGTGAAAAATCTTAAGATCAAGATGAAAGACAAAAATATAATTCTTTGATAAAATCTCCGGCATACAAATTTTCAACCAAATCAATCGGTCTAAATTCAGTCATTTTTTAAGTTCAAAATCGTAGTAAGTACATCACATAATTTAGAGTAATTTCTTACGTTACTTACTTTTAATGGCACAACAGCCCATGGAGGGCCTAGGCCGAGCTTTTCGCATCCACTCATGTTGTGCGTGTTATATTTATACATGAATGGAAAGGACCTACAGTTTAATGCCGAATCCGAACGGCGAAGTGAAAAGCATTTCATAGGCAATTTTTACTCTTGTAGGTTTGCCATTGCCTGCAAAGAGGTGGTGCAGTGTAGAAAAATAATTTTTTCTACTTTTTGATTTTGCCTGTGCCGAGATTCGAACCCCTGACACTCTGCTTAGCATTACCACTACGTCACAGCGACCATTAGAGGTCCATTCACCTGTTTTTTTGAGGTTAAAAAAGTATAAAAGCTAAACTATAAAGTCTTAGGCTACATGCAAAAAAGGGTTAAAATGATTATACATACTGTTTACGTTCGAGAAACAGTTAAAGATTTTTATCAGCAATTGAATGCGTTTCTGAACACTGAATCAGTACAGAAAACAGATAAAAGGAGCATTCGACTAAAATTTATCTTATCGAACTATATTCCTATTAAAAATTGTATTCATTTGGAACAATAATGGTAAACCAAATTTGAAATGCATTAAATATTATAATATGAATGTGCTTATCTTTATTTCTTTACCATGACGAAGTGAAATTAAATTTAAATTCAATGGTATTGCTGGAGTGAGTTAAATACTTATAATCATATACATACACACTAATCTTTAAATAGCTAAAAGCTTATCTTCTTTTCTATTCCGTCTGTTTTCGTTACTATCGCAGAAAACTACTAAGTACTTAATCTTATGGTATATGTTTGTATTTTGATAGATGTTTGAAAATCGCTACTTCTTCAATCATTTTCTGGAATTCTTTCTTCTGCACGAATGGGGTAAAGAATCCTGTAATTATACATTGAGATCTAATGCATTAGCGCAAGTGCTACGGCGGAAAAACTACTATGATGTTATCATTGTGGAACAATTCAATACAGATTGCATGATGGGCGTAGCATACATGTTACAAGCGCCAGTGATAGCGCTAAGCAGGTACTAAGTATTTCATAGATGCGTTCGATTCGCTGAATTTTGAAAGTGGCAAGTTACTAAAACCATAGCCTACATAGTACAATAATAAGCGACTCCGGTGAATTGAATGCTTCTGATATTAACTAAGTATATAAAAAATATTTATACAATTCTGTGCTATGTATGTAGCTGTGCTATGATGCCTTGGCATTATGAACGTATGGGTCAACCCATTGTGACATCACATGTTCCTGCCTTATTCCTTGGAAACTCAGAAGACATGAGTTTTGATAAGCGCTTCGCAAATTGGATCACCTTTCATGGCATGAACTTTTTATACAAGTAAGTGTTATTATATACATACATACAAACATACATACATACTTACATCTCTAATGTTGTATGTACATATGTAGGTTTTGTGTTTTAATTTTAAACCAAAATTCATTTTCTGCCCCCATAGCTACCTGTCTGTACCTGCAGCAGATTCTTTAGTTCAATACAAATTTGGGCATGATGTGCCTTCGGTTGGAGAATTAGCGAAAAACACATCGCTCTTCTTTGTGAATCAACATTTCTCGTTGAGTGGTGCGAAACCCATGCCACCGTCTGTTATTGAGCTTGGCGGTATTCACATACAGGAAGCTAAACCAATTGACCCAGAACTTCAACGCATTCTCGATAACGCCGAGGATGGTGTGGTATTCATCAGTTGGGGTTCAATGATACGTGCTGAAAGTTTGCCGCCCGCGAAACGCGATGGCATCGTAAAAGCTGTAAAGCGCTTAAAGCAGAAAGTTATTTGGAAGTGGGAGAATGAGACGCTTGCCAATAAGCCAGATAATATGTACATTCGGAAGTGGTTGCCACAGCGTGAAATACTCTGCCATCCGAATGTGCGTGTGTTCATGACACATGCCGGTCTAATGGGTAGCTCGGAGGCGGCTTACTGCGGTGTTCCCGTCGTCGCTACTCCCATGTATGGTGATCAATTTTTAAATGCCGCAGCAATGCAACATCGCGGCATGTGTACAATCTTGAATTATGAGGACATTTCGGAAAACACTGTAATTAGATCGATTAAAAAAGTACTGGAGAAGTCGTAAGTGAAACTCTCAATTTATATTCTAATATGTACTTACTTGCCTATCTTTTAGATATATGGACAGTGCCAAAGCAGTTTCGCAGTCATTCAAACATCGCCCGCAATCATCATTGCAAACTGCCATCTGGTGGGTGGAATATGTGGCCAAAACTCAAGGTGCTCCTCTAACGAAATCATCTGCTGTGCCTATGTCGAGGTTTGTCTACTATTCCCTGGATGTCTACTTGGTAGGGGCTGTTATATTGGGTATTTCCATTTGGAGCTGGGTTTTAATATTCAAAACTGTGTGCTTGCGTTGTCGCCCAGCGCAAAAAGTAAAGAAGAACTGAAGAACCGATGATGCAGCGTAATGCATTAATATTTTCATTGTGATATTTATTGAAGAATATTGCCAGTTCCAATAATTAAACTTTTAGGCTGCTGAACAGGTCCTCGTGACTTACTCTAACAAATTTTGTAATTTAATTTTAGAGCTAATTAATTCTTAATATGTACATATATGTACATATGTATGTACATCTTCCTATTCGTACAAGTACAAGACTATAACGATTTATACATATATAAAGTAGCACATCAAAATAAATGTTAAGCATTTTTTTTTTGGTACTCCGTTTTGCTTTTCAAAGTCCTGATGAACCAATCTTTGTATCCCTTCCATTCATTCATCCGTATACAAATAATATAGCAAATTCAAAGAAAATTATTCCAGAAGGAAGAGATTCGCAAACTTAGTCTACAAATCGAGCATATTTCTAACTGGAGTTCCATGGAAGGTGATGCATGATTAGGATTGCCACCATACGTCAGGAATTAGGCCTGACAGTCAGGCATGAGACACTTTGTCATGAATTTTGTCCAGAATCGTATTTGTCAGGCATTTGATGAATTTTATTTTTGGGTGCGCAACATTTTAATTTATTCGTTTTTCGCTCACCACTTTGCATGTTATCCTGTACATGACCCAAGTAAAAATTAGCTGTTTATTGACACTGCATGTATAGTGGATACAGCAACCTTATTTTGTGGTGTTTGAAGATTTATCGAAAATCTGTGTGTTTGAGTGCCATCACTAGCGTAATCATCTGAACTGCTGCTATATCGCTATCTGAATTTTCCTAAAGCCCTAACAGGAATTTTTTTAAATTTTACAAGAGAAGCAAAAACATTTATAAACTTTAATATTTTCGAAAAAATTAATGTTAATCTAAAAAGACGTAAGTTTTTGGTGTATGGTTTGAAAATGTTTGACTGTAAGGTGGACGGATTCTGTAATTATAAACCATTAAAACTCGATTTTGAAAAAACATTTTTATTATTGCTTTACTAAATCCAGGCAATCGTACTTTTTTCAATTCACATGAAGGTTCGGAAATACGTCAGTACGTAGGCAGCATTTTCAGTACACTTTCGTACAACTTATTTTCTTATATGATATTATTTTAAAGAAAATTTTGAAAGTAAAGATTCCAATAGTAAATTAATTTATTTTTTCTTAATACACTTTAGACACTAAATGTCTAAAGTGTATTACTTTTAACATCCTATTCAACACGAAAACGATAAGCTCTAATGTCATCACTGGTCTATGCATGTTATACCATATTACTTACTTTTAGTGGCACAACAGCCCATGGAGGGCCTAGGCCGAGCTTTTTCGCATCCACTCATGTTGTGCGTGTTATATTTGTACATGAATGGAAGGGACCTACAGTTTAATGCCGAATCCGAGCGGCGAAGTGACAAGCTTTACATGGAAATTTTTACTCTTGTAGGTTTGCCATTGCCTGCCAAGATGTGGTGCCGTGATTTTGCCTGTGCCGAGATTCGAACCCCGGACATTCTGCGTAGCAGCCCAACACACTACCACTACGCCACAGCGACCACTATATACCATATTCCATAAGTTTTTAAGGTGCTGGTTATACTGGTGTTCGCTGTTCGACGAACACATCATATTTTACTCTCGCGCTGGGTGTAGTGGTTACATTGGAGTTCGTTACAGAGTTGCTTTTTGTAGAACTTCAAATTTTTTTCTAATACTATATTATTCGCAACGGCAACACTAAATAGTATACCAAATGGAGTGCAATTAATAATATAATTGAAAAATTGTGAAAATAATATGATTTTTCTTCAATAGTTTTATGAATAATATATTTAATATTTACTTTTAAAAACTAAAAACATTAGCAACTTTGCTTTTCTGCCTATGAAAATAATGATGTAAGTACATGTTTGCATGTTTTCCTTCTATTTTACTTAAATTTTTGCTCTTTTTTTCGTAGAATAACTCAGTGACACCCTGAATACTCGGCGTGCTCGGTGTACATTTCACTCAGCATATCGTGCTCGGCGTGAGAGTGAGTAAAAGCTCTTTTCGTGTTTGGACAACAACAATTGCATGGTGTTCGCCGAGTAAAATTTGAATATAACCACAAGCTAATATAATATCTATTTCTATTTTGTACCACGAGATACAACTACAAAAATACGTAATAATATCAGATCACATGCAACTCTGGAATCGATAATATTCAGCAATTGCCAATGCTACCATATTTCGTCAAAGTAATCATTTTCTGATTGGAAAAACATTTGTAACGAGAAAAAATGAAAATAATTTTGAGAAATTAAGCATAAATTTTAGAAATGATATTTGATGTGATTTTATAAATGCCATGCAATTTAGACTACAGCGCATTAATAATGTACAAGTAGCGAATGGTATCTACTCTGATTGTGGAAAAACAAGAACACTGGTCGATACACAAAACACGAATAATCCGAAAGTTTATCAGTTGTTCAGTTGTTCCACCAATAATATAATTTTCATTGTTTAGTCGTCTTCGTTGGTGGGCAATTGAAGTAGTTGAAGTTGGAGAAGCAATAACAGCAAAAACAAAATAATTAAATTTAAAGAAAAACTCTATATAAAATGGTGAAAACTCGTGTCTATGTTGTTGGTGTCGGAATGACCAAGGTGCGTATTGCAAAAAATAAAATCGTTGCACACATTTGTAATACATACATACATAGTATAAAAAAAAAAATTACAAGCTTCTTGTGATCTTCTGCTGCTGCGGCTGTTTAATGGTTTGTACTTTGGACACTTGTTTCACTGCCGATTCAAATTGTTGCTAATCGCTTTTTTATGGAATATTCTTCAAATGATAAGTTGCTTAATCGATTTTATTCTCAATTGGTTCTACAATATTCCACCTTTCACCTGTAATTTTTTTTATGCCACAAATCGAAAACTTTTTTAAACTGTTGGAGAACGACAAGATTTGTTGATAGCTGTAGCCGACACGCCCATCTGCTCATAGTAAATATGTATGTGCATAAAGTTTAAATATTAATAACTCAGGAGTTTATACTGCACTCGTAAATCGTCCTAAAGCTTTTAGTTCTTTCGCTCTTGATATTCATAACAATTATGAAAAAAGGCACGGCTGTACTGCATCGAAATTATCAACTTTCCCCACTTTAAATGATGAGGAGGTTGACTTACCATATCTGCATAATTGTTCTATAGTTCGTTTCAATTGAGCATACAATATTTCGAAGTATGTACCATATGTATATTGATAGAATTATTATGATTAAAATTTAATGGAAACAACGAGCATTGAGAATGTCTTCGTTTCATTTCCATTCATCCAACCATTTCATGTCGCTTTGTCATATAAGCCATTGCAACTATTTAGAAAATACAATAAATCAATACTGAAATGAAATCCCTAATAAGTGGTTTTGTAGTTTCAGAAATGATTGGGTGCCGTTTTCTGTTGAATTATTATAAACTCGGTAAATTTGTTATGAGAAATTAGAGAATTCCATAATTGAGAAGATACTACACTGAATAATACACCTTATGAATACCCCAAACAAATCATCTCTTGAAACGAATAGCTTTACTTCTGCACCACCAATGTACATATGTACACACCTGGACGCAATAATAGGTGTGAACATATTTTTTTCAAAAAAGTTTGGCTTTTATATACTACTGTGGGCAAAAGTTAGAAAGACTTTTTAATTTAAATTTCGCGCGGAAACCCATTCATAAAAATATTATTTTCTTAAGGTTGGTATGACTGTCGGTGACATCTGTGCCAAATGTCACATCAAAATAATCATTAGTGTTTAGTATACGCATGTCTTTCTGAAGTACAAAAAGTGCATTCGGCGATTTTCACAATGAGTGAAATTATTCAACAAAGAAGTTCCATTAAATTTTGTGTGCGGAATCAAATTTATGGTGCCGAAACGTTCAGAATGTTGCAAAAGGCCTTCGGTGATAATTGTATGTCGCGAGCAAGTGTTTTTGATTGGTACAAATTGTTCAAATATGGTCGAGAACGCGTTGACGACGAACCACGTCCAGGACGGCCATCAACATCAACTGATGATCAACACGTCAATAAAATCAAGGAATTGGTGCTCGAGAATCGACGATTAACAGTCAGAGACCTTACTGGCATCGTTGGAGTATCGGAAGGATCAGTGAAAACCATTTTAAAACATCATTTGGGCCTAAGAATTGTGAATGCATGATTGGTTCCAAAATCACTGCATTAGTTTTACGAGACCATTTTGCCAAAAATTCGACTGATATCGTTCAGCAACCACCCTATTCGCCTGACTTAGCACCGTGTGACTTTTGGCTATTTTCTAAACTCAAAAAACCGCTTCGTGGACCGTTTGACCGTTTTGAGTCAATTGAAGACATTAAACATGAATCGCTAAGCGCATTGAAGGCTATTCCGGAAATTGACTTTAACAACTGTTTCGAGAATTGGAAAAAACGTTGGCACAAGTGTATTGGGGCCGGGGGGATTACTTTGAAGGGGACGAAATAGATTTGGAAGAATGAATAAAAAAATTTGAAATTATGAACAAAGTCTTACTAACTTTTGCCCACAGTAGTATTTTTTATTATCCTTCAAAAAATAAATTAGTTTTCAACATAAACATACTTCAGCGTCATAACAAAACATAAAAGGTTTAAAAAACTCTAAAACATAACTTAAATTTTGGTTAATTCATAAAATACACAGGTTTTCGATTGGGAATAAATATTGAAATTTTGCTAGTTATTGTCCCATATATTATTGTCCCGGCATATTATCCTCGGCATATCCTTACCGTTTCCAACAAATCCTTATACACGAATCTATCCATAGCTCCATTAATTTGTTGTATCGGACCAATACCTTGCCAAGAAAACTAGGCCCATACCATTAAGCTGCCACCTCCGTGCTTCACTGTTTTCTTTGTGAACCGGACGTCGAATTCGTTGCCTTTCGGGCGACGAACGTTTCTTTCCGCATCGTTACTTTATTTTTGTTTCATCGCTCCAGAGAATAATGTGCCATTTTTTTCCTACCTGTGAACTGCTCCACGTTTTATGAACTAATGCAAAATTTTTCCTCTTCTTCAAATTTGCAGTTCTAAGCTGAGGAACTTTGCGAGCAATCCTAACGGGTAGATTTGCGCTTACTAATCGTCTTGGAACGGTTCGTGATGATACAACATTCCCAATTTCGCTTGCAATTGTTATTGGCAACTTGAAAGGGTCGCGTTTAGCTAATGTAACGATACGATTGTCGGTCACTAATGAAGTTTTTTTAGGTGCTCTCCACACGTTTCAATAGCTTTTTCTGGTTTGGTAGCATTTGTAACGAAATTCTGAGACCGTCCCATCCATCTGGCAATGATTTTGTAGGTTTTTCCATTGTCTCGAAGCTGATGAACAAGTCTTTTCTCCTCTGTACTGCAATGTGCTCCACGACCCATCTAATATTTAAAAAAATTATAATTAAGCCTATATTCACTAACTCAGTTCACTAACTAACGCTTTAAATTTATTCACTTTTAATTTAAACCAAAACACACCTATTTTATTGTCCAGATCAATTTGAAGGTTGAGCAAATAAACAAGCCGCAATATTTATCGAGAAGAACTTTTGTTGCGGGGATTCTCCCATTTCATTCCAAAATAGTGCCACCAAACTTCCAAATGCCATGCCAATTATTTTTTTTCGTTCCTTTTTTAACATTTTTGGGTTCACACCTATTTTTTTGTCCAGGTGTGTGTGCACATACTACGTCTTATGGAAATTAGAGAATCTCACATAAATATGAAAATTATTTGAGGGTTCTAATTCATGTTATTGATTATATGTAAACTGGCTCCACATGTGTAATGTGTTAAAATCTTTTCTGTTTCTTCTGTCCATTTTTTAGTTCTGCATTGAAAGTTTCTTTCTTACTTCCCATCCTGCTAAGAGAAAAGGACTCTACTTTAAAAGAAGTCCATGATGGAAAATAGCTAAAATATTGGTATCCTTTTCCAGTCTGTAAAGCTTGCCGCCCTCTCGCCCATTATCGATTGACCTCTTGTTGCAAAGTAGAGCATAGACTTTTAGTGCTCTATACCTAAATATGTATATGTACAGTATCACGTACAAGTTAGGGCTGTCAGATACACAACACAAAGTGGAAGATAACGAGAGAAGACAACTCACATTCTGGGTAAATGTCTGTCATAGAAGTGCTCAATCGTCCGATGCCATCAGATCAACAAAAGACGCACTACTAGCCTTTATATTGTTCGACTTAAAATATGTATCTTTTAGATACTATTGATTCTTCTCCACAAACTAATCATAATAATAACTTTATTGCGAAAATTGAACTTAATCACTAATATGAAACTCACAAAGGAAAAGTATTAAATGCATTTATGTAACTATGTAACTGCTATATTGCTTTCGTTACAGTTCGAAAAACCGGGTCGCCGTTCTGATTTCGACTACCCCGATATGGCAAAGGAGGCTATCACCAAAGCTTTAGCCGATGCCAAAATAAACTACAACGAAGTGCAACAAGCCACATGTGGCTTTGTATACGGCGATTCGACCAGCGGTCAGCGTGCACTCTACGAGGTCGGCATGACCGGCATTCCCGTGTACAATGTAAATAATAATTGTTCGACTGGTTCGAGCGCTCTATATTTGGCTAAACAAATCATTGAAGCCGGCAGTGCAGATTGCGTGTTGGCGGTAGGTTTCGAGAAAATGGAGCGTGGTTCGCTCTCAGCTAAGGTAAGTCATGTTTTGTGTCGGGTGTACGTGATGATTGTAAATCTTTACTTGCAGTACTTTGATCGCGCAAACCCCATGGAACGTCACATTACCGAAATGAGTGAATTAACTGAAATCGGAAGTGCTCCCATGGCTGCGCAGATCTTTGGCAATGCCGGGAAGGAACACATGAAGAAGTACGGCACTAAGCCCGAGCATTTTGGAAAGATTGCCTGGAAGAATCACAAGCATTCAATCAATAATCCGTGAGCATAATTTTTAATAAATTCCTATTACTTGCAGTTAGTATTTATATCTGATGTCGTAGCAAAGTTCAACTATGCTATAAATAGGGGAAAGATTGAAACTTTATCTTATCGTCGTTATCTCTAGGGCTTGCATAAATTTAATCATGTTATTGAAATCTCTTAAACATGTGACAACTTTCAGCTATTCTCAGTTTCGCGATGAATATACGTTGGAGCAGATAATGAAATCACCCACCATTGTGGAGGGTGTGCTGACAAAACTCCAGTGCTGTCCCACATCTGATGGCTCTGGCTGTGCCATATTAGCATCGGAGCAATTTGTGCGCCGTCATGGCCTCGAACGACAGGCGGTGGAAATTGTCGGCATGGAAATGGCATCTGATCCAGCGTCGACATTTGCCGACAAAAGTCTCATGAAGATCGCTGGCTACGATATGACCCGCTTGGCCGCTCAGCGCCTTTTCGGCAAGAGCGGCTTTAAGCCTTCAGATGTGAATGTTGTTGAATTGCATGATTGCTTCTCGGCCAACGAACTGATCACTTACGAAGCGTTGGGTCTTTGCGAGGAGGGCAAAGCCGGAGAATTCATCGACAGTGGCAACAATACCTATGGTGGACGTGTGGTTGTAAATCCCAGTGGTGGCCTCATCTCGAAGGGTCATCCTTTGGGTGCCACCGGTTTGGCACAATGCGCTGAACTATGCTGGCAATTGCGTGGTCTAGCTGAAAAGCGTCAAGTGGCCAATTGCAAGTTGGCGCTCCAACATAACTTGGGCTTGGGCGGCGCCGTTGTAGTCAGTCTGTACCGTTTGGGTTTCCCCGGGCAAGCTGGCGTTAAGTATAACTTGACCGCTGCCACCGCCAGCAGCCCTGAAGGTTTCAAGGTGACGCCTTTATTGAAATTGCTCGAGCAAGCAATGCAAGACGATGAGGAAAAGCTAATTGAAAAGGTTCGCGGTGTGTACGGGTTCAAGGTGACAAATGGACCGAACGGCCAAATTGGATACTGGGTTATCAACGCCAAGGTGGGCAAAGGCAAGATCACATTCAATGGAAATGGTATGTGGTTTTTGAATTTAATTAAGCTTAATTTTGCCATAAAGTTATTTGTGTCTGGCTGCCACGTTTGCAGATAAATGTGACGTCACCTTCATTATCAACGATGAGGATGTTACCGAATTGATCACAGGCAAATTGCCGCCACAAAAGGCCTTCTTCCAGGGTAAAGTTAAGATACAGGGCAATATGGGCATGGCGATGAAGCTTTTGGACTTGCAGCGCTCTGCGCAGGGACGCATCGATGAATTGCGTTCGAAATTGTAAACTAAGCGAGAGAAAAGGGAAAGAACTCATCGCTCATCGACCTAGCACTGTATAAAATAGTGCATTTTTGTAAATTAAGGACAGGTTTATTTTTGTAGAAAGAGCAAACTAAATTGTATATTGCGACTTATAATATTGTGGTGATATGATATTTGTTATTTTTGAAAATATTTAAGCATTTAATAAGAGTTTTTTTTGTATCTGCCTATAACTTTTTATTTCAATAAAGTATATTTACATATGTACACCCAATACATTTCCAATTCAAGTATAGAACAAGGTTATCCGAAGAATACAGTACAGATCGCTAGATTAGAAACCACTACGCCTCGACTGTATCTGGCGAATAAAACCACTTATAGCAAAAGTTTTCGCGTTGACATCTGAAACCATCAACAATGAGTAAGAGCGAAGACAACCTAATTTCTCGTAAACACCTACTTCATTTATTTCCGATTGCCAAAATAGATCAAAAAGGAAGGGTGGTTTATTCCATTTCTGCATAGATAGCTCTAAGCTAAAGCGACCAGACGTATCGTACAGCATTCTGCCGTATTGTACATGTACAGCGTTTCTTAATGTAATGTTGACCATCAAACATGTTAATCTCAAACATTTTTTGGTTTTCAATACCATTTTTATATTTCAAATGCAAAATGCAGTTGGAACTAAAGCGTATCTAAAAGTTTTGTTTTTTATATTTACAATTCAAAAATTAACAACAACAAAACATTTGTTTTTTTTTAATGAGTGAAAAGTCAATTCCTTGTGTAAGTCCACTTTCCACACGGCAAGTTTTCTTCAAAGCAAAATAAGTTTGTAGGCGAGAGAAGAAAGACGAGAGGGACGAGCACAGACTTGTTCGAACCGGCATATTTTCTTTGACATGTCAGATAAAGTCAAATCAGAATTGATGAAAAAAATTTTGCTATGTGGAAAAGCAGGTATGGTAAGCAAGACCAACAGAGAATTGGAAACTTACTTTCAAGAAATCTTGCCGAGTGAAAAAGTGAATTAAGTTCCGGAGGCCTCCTTTTTGTTATATTTATATTCTGATTAAAAAAATCAGATAGGCTTGTATTCTATTAATTAATCACACGGAGTTTACACAACTAAGTGTGTTGGTCGTCTACAGAGGATATTGAATTTTAAACGATCGTCTGATCTGCCTGTTCTATGTAAATTGTTGTTATTCTCTCTGGTCAACCTAACGTTCGTTAAGCCTGTATAAATACATTAGATATGTATACCCAAAAAATATGAACTTGCCAAATTCGGAAATCATTTTTTCAATTAAACATAAATAAAATTTCATTAACTTTCATAGAAAAGCTTAGAAAAGCTCAATTGTCTGCTTCTTATTCCTTTTTTATTTTTTTATTGATACATTCGACACTCAGGGTGTACCTCTATGAATGCATAGCATTGTGTTGAATGGAAGGAAGATTGATAGGTGGGAGGAAGAATGAGAGACGGAATGCAATCACGCAGGAAACCGATAAAGGGATAAACAGCCATTGTGGCAAGTGTCATGCCTTTACCACAATGAACTTCAGTTTATCAGTGTCGACTATGACCACATGTAGCGCCAAAGGCCAAGTTTTTCGCATCCAATCAAGTTGTGCATGTTATATTTGTACATGAATGGAAGGGACCAACAGTTTTATGCCGAATCCGAACGGCGAATTGAAAAGCTTTTCGTAGGCGATTTTTACTCTTATAGGTTTGCCATTGGCTGCCAAGAGGTGGTGCCGTGTATAAATTTTGTTGTTAATGCTTTTTTTTAGTTTTTATTTTGCTTGTGCCGAGAATTGAACCTCTGACACTCTGTGTAACAGTCCCCAACGCACTACCGCTACGCTACAGCGACCACCTTTAATGACACAACAGCCCACGGAGGGCCTAGGCCAGGTGGAAACATGTTAAAGGAAGGTAACATTAGTTTACACTTTATTTTGATCATTTAGAATGTAAGGAATTTACATTGGACAAAATATTCAATTTGTTTTCAGGTCATTCCATTTTTTTTTTTCTCACGGCCTTAGAAGCTTTGGAGTTTTACTAGTTTTCGCATGGTTTAGAGAGCTAAGTTCGGGCGCAGCTAAACTTTATATATTCTGCATTCAACTTTAGGTTAAATTTTATTGGTTTTTGTGCGAAAAGTTTTTGTATCAGCTTTACTATACCAAATTTACTTGTGTTTGTAGGGATCGTTCCTTTAATAATGTTCTTTGAAGATTTCTCTTGTATGGGGATAGGCGTGGTTATTGCCCAATGATAATAGTCTTCGCAGATATTCTTCACGCTATTTCAACTGTGTGCACCGAGTATGGTTTAATTTTAGTTCACTATTAGCCTTGATATTGTTCTTTCAACATTGCACTTGCATGGATTGATAGGCGGCGCTATTGCGACTTTCCGTATGTTTTGTCTAGTAAATTACAAGTTCTCATTGAATATAAATTGCCCGATGTCGCATAAAAATATCAAATAATGTTCCGAGCGAGAGCTTTGCAGCTGGCAAGGGCCATCTTATTTGGCGCTTTTCTTATGGATAGAGCATATCGTAAATAAATAATAAATCGCATTTCTATTTATTTTTTTTTTCTAAATTTAATGTTTCACATATTTTAATAAAACTTTATTAACTACACTTTCTTTAAATATATTCATACATATATATATATATATATGTATTATATAAAGTAACTATTTTCTGTACATCGCGTGTATATAACCGTGTAAAGGGGCGACTGGCTGCAGGGTCAACTTAAACAGCAGTAGCCTGCATAAGTATTCTCGATTTTTACAAAATTTTATTACGCATCATATTTGCTTGTTGTTTCAGTTTTGAGGAATTACAAATTCCTTAAACAATCAACTTAAAGAAAGTAAAAAATGTATGCAACAAGTCATTCAACCATTAAACGCCGCATCGAAATGAAGAATCAAAAACTGTAACTCTATCGCACATACAAACATCATACTCGTGCCTAGTTTTGATTTTTCAACTTTAATGTGATATACATATGTAGATAGGTATACTTTTATTACTCTTAATGGTGTTTCGCTTAGCAACGTGTAAGTGTAAAGTATGTAAGTGTAAATTTAAGTGCTTTAAGTAAAATTTTTAAATGTTTTTGGTGCTACACTTTATAGTTTAGCTGCAAACATTTCTTTTTTTTTAATGAAATTACAACATAGTGGGTATGCATTATGCAACTTAATTAAATATTTAATGATTCAAAATAGTTTCATGATGTAATGTGAGTTTGGGAGTGTGTGGGTCTAATAAAAAATCAAAATGTAGGTATCTCATAAATAGAGGAAACAACTACTAGCTCACAATGTAAGAATGTACATACTCGTACATACATATGTAAGCGTATACATACATATGTTCTATATGTATGCATGCACATAGCGTGTATTATGTATAGTAGTATGCTTATCATAAATATATATTTATAAAATTATATACAAATACGCTCATCTCGACATACAACGACGGCTCGAACGACAAACGACATACATAACTCTACGACATACGTAATTCCTTAATGATAAATTAAAATCTTCTTTAAATGTAACAGTTTATAATTGTTTGCACTATTCTTAAATAACTTTTATATATGTATCTGTGTATGTGTGTGTGTATGGTTGGCCTATGAGCTAATGCCACAAACAACTTTCAACTTGAGGTGCATTCCTCAAGTGTGCGTGCAGCTCAAGTAAATATATAAATAAAAATACAAAACATATACATACGTATGCATATGTGAGTTTGTGTGTTTATGTGTGTGTGTGTATGTGTGTGAAGCTAACAATTACTAATGAAACGAAGAGGAATACGTTAGTGAGAATGATGATGAACCACTTGCACCAGCCCCTCCACCTCCACCTCCACCAGTACTACTATTGTTGTGGGTGGCGGAGGACGATGATGATGTCGTTGTAGTTGAGTTGCTGTTGTCCATGCTGGCAATAATGGAGCTTAACAAATCCATTGAATTGGAAGGAGCAGCTGCGGAAATTTGTTGTTGTTTATTATTATTATTAATTGACAATGCAGACTTGTGCGATTTTTGAGCTGCATGCGGTACCGATGAGGATGAGGGTAGAGTTGTTTGAGCTTTTGGCTGTGCCAGTGTATTTGACTTGCTATTCTGAATTACACGCACAATATGAAGCGTTGGTGGCATTGTCGCAGCTGCAGCTGCTGCTGGCTGTACAGGTCGCAGCGGTGCGGTTTCCACTGGTGACGCTGGTGGTAATGGCGGCGGTGGCTGCGGCATAGGCAGCAAGGTATGCGGCGGCACCATAACAGCAGGTACTGGTGTGTTGCTATCAATTTCAATATGTTCCGATACTACAACCTCCTCCTCATGATCGACCACCAACTGTGGTTGACATAGTAGTGGTGAATCGACGGCAACAGGAATAATGCCAACAAGACTACCACCATCTGTTACCACGGTGGCACTACTTGTAATCAGCTGCTGCTGTTCATTGGAAGCTGTAGTGGCCACAGTAGCAGAATTTGCTTCATAAAGAATTGCGGTGGAGGGAGTGACGCTTACTTGTGCAGCTTCCATATTTGCAGCTACAGATGGTGCTGCCGTCGGCTGATCCGAAACAATTTGAACTTGTATTTTGATTTCGGGCTCCTTTTGATTCAAGCTATTCGCATAGGCTTCGCGATGTATGAAGGATGCTGTTGAAGTTTGAGGCACAAGTGGTAAGGGTGTGGTACCGGCAGGCACTTCTTGATCCGGCAGTTTTGCTATTTTCGAAGTAATCGTTTCTGTTACTGCTCCTGTTGCAGCATGTTTCTTGTTATGTGTTGAAGTGGAACTCGAACTGGAGCTGGTAGAGGATGAGGCATGCGTGTTGGAGTTGCCTTGCTTATGCTGTGCATTTGATTTGTTTGTTGAGTTACTGCCACTACTGCCACCACCACCGCTGCTGGATTGACGTCTTTCTTTATCCTTGCCTTGTTTGTGTTTAATAGAATTAGAAGTTATTGTTGCCGACGTGTCTCTGCTCCCTTTCTTTTTGTGTACGAGTTTTTCAGCAGCATCACTTGCATCCAGCTCTGCTGCTTGCGGTGTTGTTTGTTGTGCTTCGGGCGGTGCCGCCGCTATATTCTGCAAAGCATTGTGCTCCAGCACCATCTTACGCATGTCAATCTTAGCGTCATCTTTAATACGTTTGCGCCTATGTGAACCTTCCATGCCATCCTTTGAGTTTGAATCTTCCGTTTCGCTCCCGCTCGAACGTCCGCCATCTATATCGATGAGTTTCTTCTTAGGTTTGCCATCGACCGTACGCTTACATGGCGTTTTCTTGCCCTCGTCATGGTGCGAGACTGGATGCGGCAACATTGTTTGCTTCTCTTTGTAGTGTGGTGGTTCAGCAAGCACTGGATTGTTCTTCTCATTGATAACCTCCTGCCCGGGATAATACTGACGCAAACGTAAGTGCCAAGCTGTAAAAAAAATATAAATAGAATTATACTTCATTTCGATCAAGATCGAATTAAATCTAAGTCCATTGTCACAGGGATAAAACATATTTTTAGTGTTTTAGTTGTCTGCGTCAGTAAGGTTGAGGTCCAGGGCAAGAAAATAAGCCACTTCAATTAGTCTTATCCATAGTGAGATTGTCGTAAGGTTCGTTATATTAAGTGGGCAACTAAACAGTTCCCACTAAAAATTTGTTTCACTGTAAACAGCATTGTCTACGTCATGATTTTCAGTGAACATGCACAATGCGTAATCTTGTATGTGTGATGTGTGAGTTTTACTGCTGCAACAAGGCTCTGTTGTTGTTGCCGTTGTCCTGGTGAATTTTTTGTACGCCGCTATCAACTTATATGAATTGGCTTTGTGCGATTTGAGTGGACTTGTTCTGAACGAATATGGCAATTCGATCTCTCACGAATAATTCCAATAATTCAGGCTGTCTGCTAGTCATTATAGGGCAGTCCATTGCTCGCGAACGGTTTTTAAGTATCCCATACTTAATACATTGAAGGATAGAACAACGCTACATTCGTTGCCCATCGTTCACGTATGATCATAAAATAAACGATCACGAGTAAATATAAACATAAGAGCGCATGCTCACGCTAGAGCTTTTAATGCAAATCATTACTGTTGTTGTATAGCACAAAACGAAAAAAAGGGAGGTGGATCGATAGTTGTTGTGATTTTTGTATTGGAATTTTCGTTTACAACTCTGGTAAAGACATCTGTCACTGATGTTCAAAACTTACTTCTCCGCCGAATTCATTCCAGTCTGCATCGAAAAACAAATGCGACTCAATTTGGTAAAACATTTTGTTTAATGCCGAATTAAAAATGGACGAAGAGATCTTATTTCAATCATTATCTCATTCTGCTTATGGGTGATTATGAAACTGGCATACTCATGACTCGTGAAGAGTATTCAAAGCATAAACTCGCTGCATTCATATTTTTTAAACAAAATTTGTATTCATAAAACTCAATCGCAAAAAGAACGAACAATTAATTCTTTGATTCGTTCGCGAACACAATTTTGGCACTACGCGTACTCACCAATACTCGTAACAGCTGTGACGGTCCTAAATTGATGTATGATATTACGTGGCAAAAAATAAATATCGTTATCGCACAGCTGAATGCGTGCGTAGCGTATTCCCTCGCGTCGCAATTGATTCAGTTTGGCATCCTCAATCCATTGCACACACTGTGATATTGGTGGCTCATGCAAGTCTAATTGAAGCATTGCTACCAAATAATTGAAGTCTTGCGCTGCAAATGCAACTACGTCTTTAGTAATGCGATTGTGATTATATGGTTGACCACAGTGTACAGCTTTTAGAATACCTGGAAATGGGAATGTGAAAAAAATATTCATTTTTTATTAATAATAAATGATAAGCCCACATTTGGTCAAGTTGATTATAAGTACAAGTGAAAGAATAAACAATTAGTTATTAGAATTAATGAAAAGTTAACCAAAATGTAGGTAGGGAAATGAATGGAGGAAAGAAGGAGGAAATAGATATGAAAAAGAAAAGAAAGGAAACAAAAGAACTGACAGAAAGCATTCCCGCTCGACAATTAACACAAAATCGTACTTTTACTTGAAATTTTACTTACCAACTGCAGCCGTAGTGATGCGCTCGTGGCCGTGACCAACGTGATCTGCATGAGCTTTAGTGCGATCCTCAATCATTGTCTCTCTGGCCTCGGACAGACGTGGCAAGTACTGCAAATTGCGTAATTCATTGATGCGAGGTCTGTGGAAAAATTTTTGATTTGAAATAAAGGAAACTATTCTAAAGAACGGAAAGAAAAACTAAATTACCGCTGTCGTTTCAATGGAGTTTTACTATTTAGCTCAGCTGTGGGCACCAATTGTTCACCGGCGCGTATCCACAAAATTGGACCGTCATTTGAGAGACGTGGATCCGATTGTAAAATTGAATATGAACCCCAAGGCATAGTCTAAATATTAAAATTAATAAATATCTGCTTAAACGAATATTTTTCTAAATATAGTATTGCCAATGAAATTACTTTCTTTAAGAATGGGTTTGATTCAATGCGTCCCAATAAGTCTGGGAAATAACCACCCACTTCTTCGTGGACTTTACCCACTAAACTAATTTGATGTAAGGGTCCATAGCGAAATGTTCCTTGCGAGTAGTTACGAACAACCTAGCGTAGACAATTATTAATTAAGTATACCATATAAGATTGTTTAGCAAATATGTTATTAAAAAGCTTACTTGTTCATTGTACTGTGCCATTGTGCAAGTTTCTATATCGGAATTGCGTCCCAGCACACCAGCCTTAACAGTCAGCGTGGAGTAGTTATCTGCCATATGCTCTAACAAGTCCGGCATATACCTAGCTGAATCGTGTACAATGCCCATAACATGATGCGCATAGCCATGATCATCTTCAGCAAAACATACGCTAAAGAATTCATTAACCAGTTCATCGATTTGCTCCGGAGACAGTGAGAGTGCTTGAATTTCGTCTTGATAAAGATGAACTACTGAAGCACCACCATTCGGGTAGACTTCTATGTCAAAGAGATGCCCGTACTTGAGCTGTTCAAGACCGGCAGGTGGACCGCGGTCGCGACGTCTTTGTGATATGCTCACTGAGCCGGGGAGAGTGGCAGCAGCAGGAATGGCAGGAGCACATTGTGTGCCTACACTAGCGAGTCGTATTTTTGAGCGTTTATAGCATTTAGAGCAATCTGACGATGTGTGTTTCGAAGAGGACGATGACGACGAAGTCCGTCGATGACGACTACTGCTGCTACTCGACGATGAAGAGGATGTGGATTTACGTACACTGGAGGAAGAGGAGGAGGAATAATGATAATTGTTTGAATGAGATGAGGATGAAGATGCCAATTTTGATGCTGGTGAAGGCATAATCATTGATGCCGGCGTTGTTGAACTTGAAATTGACTCTTTCAATGTAGAGTTTGAGATTGCGTGAACATTTATAGCTATTTTGGTCTCTTTAGGTAGTTTCGGAAGTATAGATGCATCGTTGCCGTAATTAAAATCAAGCTGCCGCGTAACATCGTCACGCGATTTGATGATGTTGATAGCAACATCAGCCGCATCAGCAGAGCTTTGTGCCATCACATTTACAGGTGTTTTAAGAACTGTAGCTAGTGCTTCACTTTGCTTCGGTTTAGCTCCAACAGTGCTGTCAATTCCATTCACCAATAGGCCATGAGGTTTCTCATTATTTGCATGATACTGTCCTGACTCAGTAACTTCGGTCATTTCCAGCTTTACATCTTTCTTTAATTCTTCAGTTTTAACTTCTTGTTTTATGACGCCATCATTGGTCATTGGTTTGTCGTCATTATTAGATGCGGAAATAGCCTTTACTAAAGGTTCCACTGCTATTAAATTTAATTGATATTCTTCTTTATTTCTTTTTGATGTTAATAGAGGTTTAATTCTTATTGGATTCATTATATGTTCAATTCTTGTTGATTGTATTAGAGGTTCAACTGTTATTGAAGTTAGAGGCTTCACATCTTCTGCTTTTGTATCTTGTGTTTCTGCCACCACCCGGCGAGCATCAGCGACTTTGCTGTTGGATTTTGTTGAGCTAGCATGACTGCCACGACTACTGTCAGAACTTCGGCGCCTGTGTTGCGATGAGGAACGCGAGGATGAAGAGGCATTCTGCAATTATAAGAACAAATATTTTAAAAGACAAAATTAATGTGTTACTTGAATGTAAATTTTTACTTTATCCTTTTCCCGCTCTCCATCTCTGGGTTTATGTTTTCCGTCTTTGCTGTGCGGCGAGCAAAGACGGAAAATATATGCTCTGGATTTTGATTTATCGCTGCGATCTCGCTTACTATCTCTGGATTTATTATCCCTCCCGTTTCCACCACATGCTACCTTATCTTTGCTTCCGCTTAAGCCACTTCCATTCGAGTTCTGCTCTTTAGAATTTGGCTCTGAGCGCTTTTTCTCATCATCACCAATTTTCTCACGGCGATCTTTTCTCTTATCTTTCTCACGATCACGGTCTTTCTCCTTCTTTTTCTTCTTGTGATTTTTATCTGGAAGTGAAACATGTGGCATATTATAAAGGTAAGAAATTAAATAAAATTTAAATGTATATTGAAGTTTAACCAAATATTGAAGTTAAAATGTTACCTTTACCAGCGCGACTTCTAACACTTTTAACATCTACATCTGTTGAGCTCAAAGATTTATTTTGTATTTGCAAATCAGATTCTGCTTGTATTGCTTTTTCCAGCACAATTTTATTACCCTCTTCCACGCTCCCACTCTTCGACAGTACTATTGTATTTTCATTTACTTTTATTGCATTTTCCATTTGCCCATTAATTAAAGGAGGCATAGTAACTACATTGTTCTTCAACACACCGCTATTTTCCACCACAACTGCACTTTCCTCAGCCATTTTCTCTCCTATACTCGGAGCAAAACTATTCTTTCTGTGTATTTTGTTTCCCAGTCTTTCTTCTTCAACTACGGTGTTTGATTTTGTTGCATTTTCTTCAGTTGCTCCTGTTGCCACTTCTTCTTTCTGCGCTGCAGATATTGTTGCTATTACTGCTGATACGGCCGCTGCTTCAGTTGGCGTATCCATTTTGCGTTACGCGTTGTCGTGCAAAATGCACTCCAGCAAGTTTTGACTCAACAAAATTCAAAGAACCCGCTATTTCTATTTTCGCCCACTCCTCCAAAAACACTACAATAGCAACAGCAACGACTAAGTCGCACTACTTTCAATCGAAAAGAAAAATAAGGAAAAATCGATCAATTGGCCACCACCACCACCACACTTCTCTGATGTTTCTCTGCTCCGCCGCTGCTGCAACGACGAGTTCTATTATCTGCGTAATTTTTATTGCGCCAATTTAATGCAATTATTACAATGTACTGTTCCACTCACACTATTTGCACAAAAATCTTATTTATACCAATAAATGATTAAGGAAAGCAGCTTTAGTTACTAATTTACAACATCAAATAAAATGTTTTTACATATATTTTCTTCGAGAATTTTTTTGGGTGCAGCTGCGACGCTGCTCAGGCGCTGCCAGCTACAACTATATATTGTTTTTGTTTTCGTGCCGCTGATTTTGTGTAGCACCACAATTCCGTTTATTTCTGCTGCATTTCTAATTTATTGTAAAGAATGTTTTGCATTTTATTTGCTGAGCACTTTACACAAACTTAATAAAAATTTTTCACATTTTCACTTGATTTTCACGCGTTTTTTCTTCACACCATCAACACCATTTTTTGACACGAATGAAAGACAAACGATATTCGACGTTCGGGTCACGTAGAGCGAAATGAACAGTGCTTCGGTATTAATGTAAAATGGTACAGTGTAGTATTTATATTAAAAAAGCTTTTGTTTATAAATATATTTTCAAAATAACCGTACTAAATTTTTCTTCACGATTTTATATTTTATCAGAATTATTAAACACCTCTTTCTATGTCATTTGAAGTTGAAGCAATAAAAGACTGTGTGTATTTACATATACATTGGGACACACGAATTCAACCCTGCATTTAGATCTTCCGAAAGAACGAATCTTCTTTCGTTCGGCCGGTGTAAATGTTTTAGAGTTGAACATCGTGTTCGTCACAAAATGTTTGGTCAAATTGCTTTTAACGTTTTCAAAGGAATCTTCAATTAAAAACTAAATTGATTTATCAATAACAAATTTAAATTTATCCATCAACAACATTTGAATTTGTTCCATAAGTTCCATTTGTTCCAGCTTAAGCCAATGTCAAATTGAACGAAAAGCTCACTCACTAACGTTCTGTCAAATGCTTCAGCAAACGGTACACGAAGTGACGAAGTGAGTGACTCAGCACAAAATAATGTTCAGCATTAACTCAAATGCTTATATACATATAATCCTACTGTTCCAAAATCTGTTTACGAAGGGTGGTTAAAAAATTTGTTGTAACTAACAATGACAGAAAATAAGATTGAGATTTAGTACAATATTGTGAATACGTCATATTCAAGTTATATGCCAATGGATAAAAAAAAATAATGTTTGTAGCCGAAAAAAGAAGCTAAATAATATACATATAATAATATTTGTACTAACCATACAGCTACATATTCTTGTATACCATGGCACAAAAGTCTATTACAATTATTCATTAATTTTATAACAAGTTTATATTTCTTTGTTTTATGAAAATACTGCCTTTTAGTGAATTAATGAGCATTTAGAAGATGAATTTCAAATTCCCTGACTTCAAAACTCAAAATTCAAGTCTGTACAGCTCTTGAAAAATGTTCAATGGAAAAAAGTCAATTTTTTATAGATTCAATATTTTGTGGAAATCGTGAAATATACACACGAAAACACACACCTGATAGCTAAATAGGAAAAAGGAGCCAATTTTAGCTACAAAATAGCTAAACGGGCTACACTGTTGAGAAGGTCTGTTATTCCGGTCTCACGAAATTTATTCTAGAGAGTCAACAGCGACTTAATTTTCTTAAATGTCCGTTCTCAAATTTACCATGGCGCTTTCATCATGATTTTCTTTCGTAGTATTATTCAGTAATTGAATGGCCCCATCAAATATCGTTGATCCAGACAACGATTAAATTTTCGAATACAATAGTGCTACCAGTTCTAATGTTGAATTAACCAAACTGGCTGATTCACGACAGTTCGTTGTAGCGACTTGTACTCCGAACGTAACTAACAAGTTGTTGCCTCGAAACCGAGTAAAGAATGGAAAACTTGAAGGATGTTACAGTGACACCTCTGAACGAAAATTGCATGCCATCTAAAGTCGTATGTAAGTAATATTTTGCCTGTCTCGGTTAGGCCTATATATTAATTTAATATTTATTTAACATATTCATATTTATACTAGAATATATTAAAGGGTTATTTTGCATTATAGCAGGACTAAAAAAACTTTAAAATAGTTTATCAAATAACATAAAAAGAATGATGAAAATGGGAAATTATAAAGTGTTAACAAAGACGATCACACTATTGCCACTGGGGACGCCTGCGATGCAACCCCAGACTCAGTTTCTCTTACATCAACAGTTTTTCCACTTTCTGTAGATAATGGAGGCGGCGTTGGTGAAGCCGCTGCACTACTACCAGATTCAGGCATTTCAGGCAGATTTTCCATAGTTTGTGGTGCTGTCGTTGGCCCGTCTTCAAATGAAACGCGCTTTTCAAAACTTATTTTACGTGGAGCAGTGGTTGGAGGAGGCCCGATTTCGTCATTGGAGGAAGTGCTAATTTTGCGCGAAGCAGCAGCAGAAAAATTAACAATACTTTCAGCAGCTAAAATGCTTGCGCTGGAAAGTAAAATGGAAACTTGTTCAGCTGATGGACAGCTGGTGATGATCATGTCATCGCTATTGTAGCCATTTGTGGCGAGCAATTGTTCGAGCTTCACAAAAGCTTGTATAATATTGTTCTGTAATTGAAAATTGTGCAATAGTGCATTAAAATACATCAACATACATTTTTAAATAGAGTATAGCTAAACTTACACGTATAGGTCGAAAAATTATAAACTCAGTATCGCGACTACTCAAATAGAGTTGCATGGAACGTTGCAGCGTTGCCAATTTACCCTTGATTAGCCGCTGGGTCTCTTGAATTATGCTGCTGATTTGCTGTGGACTTGCCCAAGCACTTTGGCGTAAAGCATAACTGACTTTCGTAGAAGTGGAATTCTTATCGTCACTACTACTGCTGCTGCTACCGGCTGCTGCCTTTACTTCACTTGCCAACAGTGATTGTGCTTTATCCAGAAATGTTATAATTGGGCCCACCAGCATTTTGACCGCATCTTTAATAAATTGTTCACATACGGTTTTCAATTGTCGATCTACCTCTTTGCGTGAGTCAAGCAAATGTTCTTTGATTTGTGGTGTACCCTCGAGCAAAAATTCAAGTAGAGCATTATTACTGCCCATAGAGAAGAGTTGTTTACGCTTGTGCAGCAAACCAAATGCAGCCGTTTTTACTTTACTAAAATCCAGTGAAGTCTCTTTGATTGTGAAATCAACACGGAAAGGAGCGATCTGTTCACGCAGTATAAGTAAATGTTTGATCTCAAAGAGCTCTCCATCAATGGGAGTCTGAAATGCATTGTCGTATATTAAACAGTTTAATTTTTAAGCTATTCACCAAAGAGACTGACCTTTTTTGCAGAAATCTTCGAAGCTGCTGATGAAACACTCTGTATACACAGCTTTAAAGCTTCTTGGGAGAGACCCTGGAATATAGGACGATCGACACATCGGTAGAGTCGTGATAGACAGACCAAGGTACGCCGCACTGTTGGGTACCACATCCCATGCAAATCAGCCGGCGAATCTATAATGGACAAATATTTTATTAATTTAATGGATCAAGCGCAGGGGGGTCATCGATCAGTGATGCCGATCATTTGTAGAGAAATATTATTTTATTTAGTATGATTAAAACTAATACAATTGTTAAAACAAAAATTAAGTTTCACTTCTAAATCTTACTCATATTTCTCACTCTATATGCTGTATCAACACTCTCAGCTTCAAAAGCGCTGGATGCACTTGATATTAAAGAGGACCTAGAATCAGAGCGACGTAGTTGCAGCGGCTCTTGCAATGAGAGTGCAATACTCTGCAAAACAAATTATGATGATTATAATGAAAGTATAGAATATGAACTTAAACTACATTATTTATTACCTCCATCATTTCTAATTTGTCTGGATAGGCGAGATCACCAACGGAGGGATTATAATTTAAGATATCTGATTGCAAATACAAATGAGCTCGAAATACCAAGCGCTCTTGCACATCTTGAAGCAATTGATTGGCTGTAGTAGCGAATGCTTCCAGTGCTTCAGCTAAGGACGAAATCAAAGGAAAATTTATTTACATGTTTTATATTTCTTGATAAAACTAATTCAAAACTTACGATTTTGTTGCACATGCTCTTCCAGCATTTCAATTCTCAAAATAGAACAAATTTCCGCCAATGTTTCCAAGTGATTGATGTGTATGATGAACGGGCGCATTGTGTCGTAAAGTATGGTGCACAAGCCTTCCAAATAAACACTGAAAATGCAAAACATTATACTCGAGCATACAATTTTTCTTTATGCCATCTTAATGCTTACGTTAGTTGCTCACTGCCCAGAGCGAAGAACTGAAAATACAAACGCTGTTCATCCTGGCAAACATGCACAAGAAAAGCGCATGCACTACGCATTAGCGAGCAATGGTCACCTTTGTGCGATGCCTTTAAATCCTTGATAGCTTTATCGACAGCGGGCGACATGATGGCCGCACGCTCAGTTAAGTAATTCTGCTGTATCTCAGACAGCAGTTGCTCATATTCGGGGCTGTGTTGAAGGCGTGTTTCAACCAACTGTGATACTCGCTTTATTTTAGCCGCTGAAGTTTGATATTTACCATAGTATAAAGCTAAAGCAGCATCAGGTGAACTTTGAATGCGCTTTGAATCGGCTGTACCTGCAGCGGCTGCTTGCGCTGACGCTGATGACTGTTTCGGATGCAGCGTCGCTTCAGTGGCTTGCGCCATTACTGCTGTTGTATAATTGCTAATGAGTGTCACGGCCTTAGCTAAGCAATGTTTATACTTGATCGTGAAAGCAGCTGAATCTTTGAATTTTGGCTAAGCGAGGCAAGAGAAATAATATTATAATGATATGTTATTGTAATATTCTCGAAACTCACATTCGCACGCAAATATTCCAAGCACTCATCAATACGATTGAGGCATTCACGGAACGCCTCGCTGGCCACCGAAAGCGTTGGACTTTGTAGTCGCTGATGCAGCAATTCTACTTGACTGAAGTAGTGCAAGCGACGTTGTATTTCGTCACCCAGCTGCTGTAGCTTTTGCTGTTCATCAAGCAATTGCTCACTTGCAGTATTGAGCGAGCTGGTTTTTTGTGATACCAACTCGTATTCGCCTCTTAATGTGGTCAGCCTGCCCATAGCATCAGCAATCTGCTCCAACATACTTCTACACTCGGAATTGCGTATCTCCAGCTGCTGCAAATAACGATGGTACTCTGCATCTGCATGATGATGTATCTCAGCATGAACGCGATCATACCATAATAAAAAGTCGTTGGTCGTATCAATACCAGGCGCTGGTAGCTTCTGCAATTCTTGTGAGGATACACTCAATGAGGCTGTGGCACCAATGTTTGTTTGAGAGTCAATAACGGTTGCGCTTGGAGGACTCTGAAAACGCATCATTTAGCTTTAAATAATAATTTAACTTCTTAACACTTACCTCTACGTCATCCTGCCATGCATTCGCCAGCACTTCCAAATATTCCCCCTGTTGCACATTCAACGCTGCGAGAGCATCCGTTTTTGCTTCCCACTGAAGCAGTCGTCCACGAATTTTCCGCAGATTCTCATTTTCACTTTGCGCACTGGCAACGTCATCCATTTTTCCTCAGGGATTTTGGTGTTCCACAACGATAATCAAGTCACCTATTCAACGTCATATATTGGTTAGAATGTCAGAATTCGGAGATTAGCATTAAACAAGCGGTCAAAACAAAATACAATAGTTCAAAGTTTTGTAGAGTTGCATAGCGACTTACTATTCAATAATGTATTCAATTTGACATTATACATATGCGAGAGTACAGCATCTGTATGGCGAATGTGGAAAGAAAAGAGATGAATGACATATTACTTTCGACTTTTTCATTTCTCTCTCATACATTGTAGCTACAGTTACTATAACGTAGATGGTACCAAGTCTCTTACATTCCATATGAATTGCTACTATTTTATGCAACCGTGTGCACTTAAGCAGAAACATTTTTAACAATTGATTGGGAGTAACAAGGGTTATACAAATAGACATTCATGTCAATATCTGGATCGCTGTATTTAATACATTTTGATTTTTACAATCTGTCATCTATTTCTCATGCATGGTTTTAACCACAATGGCTTTAGCCAGAAAAACAGTATACACCGTTAGTTTACCCTCAACGCGGCCAAATAAGTTTCACTTCAATAATTATTATATAATTTCTCTGTTTTTGTTGTGAACCGTTAAAAAATGGATTAGCTGAAGAATTATTTTTAGCCGCCCGAATAAATGCTACGGCGCAGGTGTCTGTCTCAGAAAGAGGAGTAGTCGTTCGTTTGCCAACTAAATAAATAAAATCCAAATCCACATAGAATTTGAAATGGCTCCACAACCTGTAGTTACGGGGCTATCTCCCAAGGAGGGTCCACCAGGAACGCGTGTAACAATTCGTGGAGAATTTTTAGGGACGAGACCGACAGATTTAATAGGTGAGTAACTGAAGTTACACAAAAATGTTTTGTGACTAAAACTCTCGATTCCCATTGAAAACGAATGCAGGATTGAAAATCTGCGGGTCCGATTGCCTGCTGTCAGCTGAATGGAAATCAACCAACAAAATAATCGCGCGCACTGGTTCGGCCAAAGGAAAAGGTGACATCATTGTGACAACGATAAGTGGCGGTATTGGTACATCTACTGTACAATTTCGAGCATACCATGAAACCATTGGGCCACTCAAAGAATCTGCTGTGTGGATAGAGGAATCACCATCGCAGAATTTCGCATGGGGACGACGTACGCTAGCGCAGTCTGTCCTCACACAGGAGGATCCTTTAGGCCTCTCCATTGAGGGAAATGAGCAAAAGATACCCGAAGATTTGCGTGACCTATTTCCTGATGCCAGCGGTGATTTGTCCCAAGAGAACTTCTCGCCAGCATGGTTTTTATTGGAAAATCACTTGGCTACATCATTTGAAGATCTTAAGGCGGGCTTGGCATATTTGAAACGTAAAGTGGAGAGTCAGAAAGAGGGCCAACTATCGTTTTTGAAATCGAATGCTGGCTCAGTAATCGATCAATTGGATACGATGATGAATATTCGTGATAAATTGCAAGAAGACAACCGCCTGTATGGCAATGAGCCGCTGAATGTGCTAGAGACATCAATAGAGAGTAAATTTAAGATTTTATGGTATTTCTGTTGGAGAACATTATTTATATTATATTTTCAGGTTCCATCAAGGAGTCGCAAAACATATTCACAGATGTTTTGCTGCGTAAAGAGAAAGCGGACTCAACACGTGCTGTTCTTTTTGCTCTATCGCGGCATAAATTCTTATTTTGCCTTCCCAATTCAGTGGATAGGCGCGCTCAGGCTGGAGAATATGATATTGTAGTAAATGATTATTCCCGTGCGAAAAATCTATTTGGAAAAACAGAAATTCCTGTAAGCAATGGCTTAATATGTAATTTGGCTTGTAAGCCAATGTGCAATAATACCTTTAATTACAGATTTTTCGGAAAGTTTTGGAGGAGGTTGACCAACGTATTTTGCATATACGAAAACAGCTGCACGATAAAGTCATCAAAATGCCACAAAGCGTAGAGCAACAGAAGAAGTTGATTAAAGCTTTGACGAGCTTAGAGGTGAGTGTAAATTGGGGATGAGTGCAGAACATTTATATTTTGACTATCATTGTAAATTTTAATGGTAATGCTTGTTAAATTTTATAGCCATTGACACTTTTAATGCGGGATTATGTATCAGAATTTAACCAAAGTTAAAAGTGATCAAAGCAAAAATAGCGGAGCTCGCTCTTCGTTGTAAATGGTCTTGTATCATTGCAAATGCAAAATATTTCTGCTGTCACAACAACAAATACATATACCATTTGTAATATGCCATCATATTTTGCATTTACAATGATACAAGACAACTTACAACAAAGAGTGAACTCCGCTAATGTTTACATATTCAACTTATTCTTCTGAATTATAATTCTTAGAGAAATGTTTTTAATTCGCATGTCGACTGTTTTTAATTTCCCTATAATTTTTTATATTTAAAGGTTCAACAAAGTGGCACCGCCACAGGGGATCGTCTGCGTAACGTTGATCCTGCTTGGGATGCTATTGAAGCACGTGCTAAATATTTGGAACTCACTTTTAAGCAGACATTTGAGCAATACACAAATAAAGATACCACTGGGCAAGAGAGTAAGTACAAGTAATAATATAGTTTATTTTAATAAAATACACACTTTGACTGCCTTATCTCGACTACGTAAGAACGAACAAAACAGCGCTGTAAGCTTTTCTGCTCTGTAAAGTCAAATCAAAAAGACAAAAGCCTGAAGTTAAATTCAAATTAAAAGAAATCTATATACTATATATAAAAATGAAGATATGTTATGTGTGTGATGAATGATCTCGGAAACGGTTAGATTTTTTTCAAAAATTCAACATTCATGTTAAAGTACATGCTTTTCTGACGGACATAGGCTATTTATTCGCTCACTGCCACGACCACAAAAAGAGTAAAATGCCTACAACTTTTGAACCCCTTAACGCATTCACTTAAGCGAGCTGCGTTTGCGTTCAATTATGATTCGACGATTGATTGTTATTGGTGCTATGGATGACGTATGTAATCATTGCAAAGCGTACAAATTCAAAAATGATCCACCAGGTTTATGTTGTGCTAATGGAAAAGTCAAATTACCGGCATTGGAGCCACCTCCAGAACCATTTTCTCTCGATGCAGCACAATATCTCGAGAATTAAATTCATCACCAACTATTACTATTGCAACTTCAGCCTTTGTTGGAGCATTAAATCTTCTGGCATGCTCTCCACATGGTACTTTATCGGCCTTTATTACAATTTTGTGAATATCAGTAGGCATTTGGTCGAGAGCAGTAGGGAAAAGTCGAACCAATTCATTATTCTCTTGAAGAAAAGTTTGGATTCGTTCAATAACATCTCGCTTCAAATTTGAACTAAATGAACATCGACGATCAACTTGCTGATCAGAATTACCAAGGAAATAAATTTGTAAAAACTGATACTCTGTATCAGAAAAGGCCAATAAAGAAGCCAAGCTGTGATATATTTGTCCTTGGATCTAAGAAAAAAAAACAATCAGAAGCGGGAAAAACGTTGTTGTGAAAACTATTTTTACAATTGTTAAATTCATTTTCATTTCGAGACCAATAGCACTTTAAATTTAAACTGCTTTGAATTACTTTTTTAATAATGCTCAGTGAAACGTGCATGGAGTCCGCTAGTTGTTATATAAAATTAAACTTGCACAAATATTTTTAATCAATTTAAAGATCTAAAAAAAAACAGATTTGTTGCTATTGCGTGATATGCCCGTCATTTCTTTTTCTTTTTTAAACTGATCCTCTTTTTGACATCTAAACTGCTGGTTTTACTCCCGAGCGAGAGACCTCATGAGATAGAGACCGACACTTTTCACAGCGTTTTAATTTTTGTCTTACGTTATTGCTCAAAGAAAGCAACAAACAGTGATTAATTTGAAACCTCAACGCATAAATTAAATACAATTTCAGAATCTAAAAATCGCGATCCAAATCAAGCTCCCAGTCGTGTTTTGTTCTGTGAGGAAATGTGTGACATTGCTGCCTCACAACTGCCTGATTTATGGCGCTTGGGACAATTGTATTTTACTGGAGAGTTACGCGGCCCTCATGATCCTAAGCCGGGTGATTTTAAGGTAATGCACTTAATACTTACACTTTGGCACAAAAGCATTTTCTACACATTTCATGTATTGACATTTTCAGCGCATGATATTAAATGCAATTGAAAAGTTTTGCATTTACTTACGCATCGCCATCTTAATTGCATCGGACTTGCGTGCTTTGCGCCAAACTACTGGGTTGGCTTGGCCAATCGGTTCATCATCGGCAACACATCAATTCTTGCCATGGATATCGCAATGTCTGCGCTACACACGCATAACTTATGCTACTCTAATACGTTTGGACTTACCTTCGGATGCATTGGACATTATACAAAAGTTAATAGATGAAATACGTTTATTCTGTTTTTCAATAACATTCAAACGCGCCACAGATCGTTGCAAGAAGTTAGGTGAGAAAGAAACATGGGATATGGGTGTGGAAGACTTTCCAGGCGCCACCATGCTGCCAGCAAGCCTTGAAGAGTTGCTTACCGAGACGTTGGATGATGCGCAGAACACATGCATGAATTCCGAAATTAGGTACAGACAAACTATTTAACAAAAAAGAAAAAAATGTTTCGGTTGCTAATATTTTGTTGTTATTGCAAAATCACATGGGCTATTTATTTAAATAGAGAGGGTAATCTCCTGGAGCCTCAGTCTGATGGTCAACGTGAAGTATCACAGCGATTGCAAGAGTTTCTCTCAACATTTTGCGGTGTTATTGAAGAGCTTGCGTTTCAGTCCCATGACGAAGAAACGCCCACACACAATGTCTCACAGCTGCTGGGTTTTCCAAATACACAACAGCTCAATAATAGTGGCGCCTCATCGGGTCGCTTCTGGAGTTCTGGCGTGGTCACATGGGAACAGCGTATGCTGTGCTGTCTAGCCAATTGCGCCTACTGCAATAAAAGTTTCTTTCCGCACGTTGGCGAAATATTTGTCAAGTAAAAACAAGTGTTAGAGTATCACCAGATCCAATTTAAATCTTATCTTTTCCGATTTGTTCACAGATATGGTTATCCATTGCCCACTTTAGCTATTGAAACGTCACGCTATTCGGTCAATCAGCTCTTTACCAATTTACTCGAAGCCTACGTTGAGCATAAGGGTGATCCCCTGGTAGGCACTATCGAACCCTCCATGTACTTGGGACGCTTTCAATGGGACAATGAAATGGAAATTGGCAAACTGCGGCCTTATGCGCATGAATGTTGTGATAATTTGGTTGGTGTATACTCGGAAATCTATACAATATCGCCGGCGCTGTTGCGGCCCATATTGGAACCCATCGTTTTGACTGTCTCGGAGGAGCTGGCACGCCTTATGAGTTGTGTTCAAGAGTTTAGCTATACGGGAGCCATACAGGCAAGTGTCGATATACGATTGATACGTGATGCACTCAAATTCTATACAAATGAAACGGGAAAGTAAGTAAAAAATAATATACTAATCCAGCTCTTTTTCACATGTCTTTGTGCATTTTCAGAAATTATTTCCTTGAAGCTTTGGAAGCTATAAAACCACCACTTAATGGTGAGCAACTGAATAAAGCAGATGATATACTGGAGCATGTAAAAAGTTGCATGAAATTGCAAGTAATGTGTTTCGCCGTGAAGGATCCTTAAGTTGAAATTAAGCATAATTATTATTTATACAAAACAAATAGGATTTAAATCATATTTATATTATTAAAAATGGCTTTATAAAAAAAGTTATTTAGTTAGTTATGTATGTAAGACAACTAATCGAGATATCATCATAATTATTAAATCTACATATTACAAGATTATTTCGCATTTCGCGTTTCGCATTTCAACTTCAAACTTTAAAATCGAACGAAAAATCGTTTCCCGTCGTCTGGAATTTCTCGAAATTCTCCTTAATCGCTTTCTCCACGTCAATGGTATTGAATTTCTCTTGAATACGCATTTTAATTGGATTCTCCAGCGCATCCATTATCTGATAGCGCAACATATTCGGCAGCACATTAACCACAAATTCCATAACATAATCGAGTGTGCCAGCACCGTCGCACCTCACTTGTATATTGCCCATATCGATTTGCAGGTCATTAATCTGTGGTCTCTTGCGTGTGTCCAGCGCTTGGCTCACATCGACCGTAACGCGTATATGCTGAAGCGTGAATTGTACATGGCCAACACGTGACATCAGCCCAAAGCCTACCTCCCATTGCCCAGCGCCAGTAATCTCTTGTGTGCCCACCTGGAAACGCAGCGCTACCGTATTGTTTTCCATTGCAATCGCCATGCGACCCACACGATAGAAACTTGAGACGCCCGTTATCCAAGTATTCGCCAACTGCACACTAAAAACGCCCACTGTGCGATTGTAATCGGGCAAACGATATGGATCATAGCCCATAGCGCGTACCTTCTTCCTACCCTCGGCGATTGCCATGTCGAGCGGTGTAATAGAGTTGGGCAAACGGCGGTCACCCATCAACTTTTCAATGTTCGAGTTAATCTCTTCACGCAGCTTCTTGTCCGCCTCTTGCATCATGAATGGTTTCATTGCATCGAATACCAAATTCGGTGCCGAGTTAACAATACTCTGGAAGACAGTGCCAAGGAAGCCAAGATTTTGAAAATCCATGGCCATGTCATCAAAGCTGATGTCCATTTTAATGCTTTCCGTTGTAAGGTGACCATCACGTTCGACTGCCAGCGTTGCAAATCCTTTAACGACGACTTTCTTCAGTGTGACGCTGAAGGGACCGTTTGCTTTCGAGAAGAACGAACTGAGCGTGTACATGCCTTTCACAATCATCTCATCGAGTTGTATGCCAGCATCGACCTGTGGGTGAGTAAGAGTAAATTACAACTACATAAATAGAAGAAAAGAGATTTATTTATGTACATTGTTTTAGTTTCAATGAACCTATCTTTCTTAGCATCGAGATTAAGTGATGATGATGATGCCTGTTTGTATTTTGTGCTAGTGCTGCGGAGTTGAAACAAT